>VZTG01010322.1:192535-244992 GCA_013397845.1 Melanocharis versteri
AGAAAGGAGAGAGAGTGGGAGAAAGAAAAGTTAGCAATAAAAAGAATAGATCATTCACTCCTTAGTTAAGTGACCACATTCCTAATCAGATTTTCCCATGAAAATGGTTCAATGCCCCCCTGAACACTATAGGGAAAAAGCTAGCTGCTGCAGTACCTGCTGTTGAGATCTTCAAAAGGTCTCTCAGAGAGTTAGGTGCTGACATGGAGCTGCAAGAGGATTTCTGCCAATTCATTCAATAGGCCAAAAATTTTCAGCACTTTTTTTATGTTAGCTAGGCCTGCGTCAAGAAGTATGAAATGACCACAGGGCCTATATCTGTTTCCCTGAATAACTAGCAAAGCACAATTATCATAAATTTGTGATTAAGACCACAGACCATTGCATTATTTACATCAATGGATGCTAAGGGTTCCTAATGAAATGGCACAGTTGAGAAATCTTTTCCCCAGCAACACACAGCTTTAAAGACACCTGTGCTGAGCACTGCACAAGCAGACTAAGACACAAAACATCGCATTTCCCAACCAGTACATGAAAGTCATCTTTCACTCATTAATCTGCTTCATGTGATTCCCATTTCCCTTCTTTGTATTCAAGAACAAGATCATGTAGTAAAGCTTCTTCCCCTTATGAAAGTTTCCCACTGGCACTTGTATCCCCTCCTGTCTTCTACTCATATCAGCTCTTGTGGCACTCTTCAACTTCTAAGCTCACACAGCACCCCAAGCACTTCTTGTGCTCCCACAAATGAAACTCTTAGCTGATCTTCCTGTCCACTGTACCTACTCAGCTTTCAGCTCTCACTGAATCCAAGAAAATCACAGAATGGTTGAAACTAGATAATCTTTAAGGTCCCTTCCAGCTCAAACCCTTCTATGGTTCTATGATGTCATGGGCAGGGACACCTTCCACTAAACCAGGTTGTTCAAAGCCCCATCCCACCTGCTTTTGAACACTTCCAGGGCTGGAGCATCCACAACTACCCTGAACAACCTCTTCCAGTGTCTCACTGCCCCCACAGTAAAGAATTTCTTCCTAATAGCTAATCTAAACCTACTTTCTTTCAGTTTAAAGCCATTTCCCCTTGCCATATCACTACAAACCCTTGTAAAAAGTCCCTCTCCAGTCTTCTTCATGGCCCTTATCTTCTTATGTTGGGGGCCCCAGAATTGGATGTAGTGCCCCAGTTAGGATCTCACGAGAGTGGAGTGGATGGACAGAATCATCTCCCTTGACCTGCTGGCCAGGTTGCTTTTGGTGCAGCCTAGGATATGGATGGCTTTCTGGGATGCAAGTTCCCATTGTTGGGTCATGTCAAGCTTTTCCTCCAACAATGCCAAGAACTTCTCCTCAGGGCTGTTATCTATACATTTGCAAGACTTTGTACTTAGCCTTGTTGAACCTCATGAGGTTTGCACAGGCCCAGTTCTCAAGCCTGTCCAGGCACCTATGGATGATATCCCTTCCCTCCAGAGTGTCAACTGCACCACACAGCTTGGTGTCATTTACAAACCTGCTGAGGGTGCACTTGATCTCAGCTGTCCATGTTGCTGACAAAGTTGTTTAACAGCACCGGTCCCAATACTGACCTCTGAGGAACACCACTCATCACTGGTATTCACTTCAACACTGAGCCATTGACTGCAACTCATTGAGTGTGAACATACAGCTAATTCATTATTCACCGAGTGGGCTGTACACCAAATCTATGTCTCCCCAGTTTAGGATGTCATGTGGGACAGTGTCAAATGGTTTGCATCCTGTGATGCCAGTAAGAGCACCATAGCCCTGCAGGCATGAGCGTATTTCTAATTCCTCTTGTTTATTCCCCATGATACGTGCATTTGCATAGAGCTGGGCCTCCAGTGAAGCTGACTCACTGGCTGGAGTTGCTGGAATTCCTTTGTGCTGCTCTTCAGGTGCTCTCCTGCTGAACTGCAATTTCCCTCCAGACTCAGGGCATCTCTTTCTGGCCCTGGCAACAAACTGGTAGGAGTGGGATAGACTGAGGATCCCCTCCCGTGGTAACTGAAGTTTAAAAGATGAACAAGGCTTTTCCCGCTGCTTCAGCCTCCAAAAGCAGAACACTGTGCACCTGTTACATTGATAAGCAGTGTTATTTAGAAGTACCTGTATATAGAAATTTACAACCTGATGTAATGAACCTGTTGGGTCACTCATTACTAGTTCTGCAAGGGGCTGAAGGGTCCAGTTAATGGATCTCCAACAAGCTAGTTCAGCATTCACTTCTGAAAGTTATGGAATAACAGCCAGAAAACTCCTATATGCAGACGAGAACAAAACCAGCCACCTTCAAGCTCCAGAAATAGGCTTAAATAACCAGTGTCCTACAGATCATTATGTTTAAGTGAGACGTTGGCTTTAAAAAGACCTCATGAATACCTCATGTGTCTGCGGTGTCCACCCCCCGTCCACCTCTCCTCAGTTCCCAGGAAAAAAGCTAAGCAACTGATGCTGCCTCTCTTGTTGCACAAGGATCGTGCTCCCACACACCTGCTAGGACACAGAGCAGCACTGAGTGCTGAGGTCAAATAGGGGGGCACGGATTTGGCCCAGCAACTTTGTGCAGCTGTAGAGGGCCTTCTGCCTATTTGCCCTCTATTAGCATTTTGTGAAGTACAAGTGAGAAGCTGCACCCGCAGCACCTTCATTCCTGCCTTTAGCTGTAAAAGGTTAACAGCAGACTAAGCGGAGTAACTGATCCTTTGCAAACTTCATTCTTTCGAATTCAGCGTCACGGGCTCATCTCCATAGTTCACTGTGGGGTTAAGGCAGCACTTAAAAGCAAGTCACACACTTTCAGTGTGAAGTGTAAAAGACGAACAACTACTTTTGACGCGGTGAAAAGTGGCCTGGAACACTCACGCTAATACAAGGGGACAGAAACAAAGGGTGGAAAGGCATCTCAGAGCATCCTTCTGTCTAGACCCACACACAAGGATAAGATCAAGATAGTAGGTTTCTTTATCACACATTTATTGCTGCATGAACTTCTAATCCCGCGATGTCAAAAATCCTTCTAATAAATAGCTTCTATTAAAGTAGCATTTCCTCCATCTACATAGCGCTATTCAAGGTGTGCTATCCTACTTTACAAATTAAATTCTTTTATTTCACCCACAGAAGACAAAAAAATAAAAAATCCCAACCGACCATGCAGCATCTGTGCATCATGTTAAGGTATCATCATGTTTCTTCTCTTCAGCTATTTCTAGTGCGGTAGGGTGAGAGGCATATTTGCTTGGACAAGTCCCTCAAGTACAACATTGCTTCAGCCAGCTCATTTCTCTCATGACTAGAGGTGGCTGGTGCCACCAGCATTACATTATTAAAAGGAGTATTGTTTTGGCATTAAAGGGAAAAGGGGTTTTATGAGAATGTCGTATTTCACAAGAGAAAGAACGACCAAGCTTTTAATGCCCATCAAAAACCACTTGTCTGATCTCTTTCTTTTTTAGCTGGCAGTAAGTATTTGCAGTCAAGTTCAGAGAGATTATTTTTATACCTAAGTTTTAAAAATATATTAAAAACAGGAAAAAATATCAGAGGAATTCAAGGCAGAGAAGCACCTTGCAATTATTTATTTTGGAGGCACTGGATCTGCTGACATGGCATTTCAAAATAAAAAGTCTTTTACTTCTGAAAATCATTCTTGGATTCCAAATGTTTCCATTTAAAGGCAAAAGATACTTCTACAGAAAACTAAGTAGACACTTATTAGTACAAAACAAGCCCCTCCCTACAAGATTTTGGTTTTCATTCCAATGTTCTGTTAGGAGACTTGCTTCCAAAATGATCATTGGGGACTTAAAACTCCATACACCAGTTTGCAAATTGTGTCTAAAGATAAAGTAGACCATATATGTAATTTGCATATCCTCAGTAAAGAAGGATTTTTATTTTGCTAAGCTAGAAATAGAATTTGACAACAGGGGAAATTCAGACTTCTACTACATCAATCACAGGCTTTTAACTTTTTGGAAGGATCACGATTCTGCCACATTTCGGGACTTTCTGAAAGGCGCCAAGTGGCCATGTTCTCACTTGCTCAGAGAAAGGCTTGGAAGCTGAGGTGCACTCAGTTGCACACAAGAAGTGAATCATGTCTTTAGGTCTTTGAAAGGAACAGCTTGTCCACTCTCCACAAGCGCATTCAGGATCAAGCCATCTCTTGACCACTGGACAAAGGTGAATTCTCTATCCCCACTCCAGCACAAATCCAGAGAACAAATTTCTGCTCTCCATCATTAAACTTGTCCTGTTTTTGGAGGAATGCCTATTAACAGTAGTGCTGCAGCCGAGATGATGAAATCACTGCCTATCATACCAATGTTGTCTTCCTATTTGCTTGGATTCAGACAGCTTTGTCATCAACTCCGGCATGGAAATGGTGACTCCCCTCACAGCAGAAGACGTGTTTTGATCCTGTGTTTGCACAGCACCTCACACAACAGTCACAGTCTGCAGCTGGAGCTTCTAACCACGTCATACAATAAATGCATAGGCTTGATCTAAATTTTTTCCACATGTATCACACAGACCTGTTGTCAGCTTCTTGTAACAATGGAAAAAGTTCTTCTCTACAGGAATTTAGCTTTACCACAAGCACTTTAACAGTCTGAAAAACATAAGACAGGTGGTCAGAAGAGGTGATGGTATTTTGAGAGGAGATATGAACAGGCGATTAGAATAAAGAGCAGTTGTTCTACGAGACATTTCTAGTCAGCACTGTGTCTGACTGGGATGGACTTAACCTTCCCCACAGCAGCCTACATGGGGGTTTTGATTTGTGGCCAACCAGTGCTGATAACACACCAGTGCTTTAGTCATTACTCAAATGTGCTTGCGCAGCAGTAAGATCTTCCCTGTTTCCCTCTCTGCCCTCCTCAGCAATTAGGTTATGGTGGGCAAAAGGTTTTGATGGGATGCAGCCAGGACATCTGATCCAGTTTGTCCAGTGGGATATTCCATACCATACAGGGTAATGCTCAGCTGTGTTCCCAAGCTGCCATTGTTTGGAGACCATCTAGGTATAGATCTGCTGGTGGAGAGTGACTGCTTGTTCTCACCACCAGCGGATCACTTAAACTGGTTTTATCTTTACCCATGAGGCTTTTTCTTCTGCCTATCCAACACTTTACTCCCTGCCATTGCAGGGGAGCTGTGGGAACAAGACACTGCTTGGGGATTTAAACTATCAGCTGGTGCCAACCCACAGCAGTCCTTTTTAGGCACGCCACCTAGGGCTCAAGCCAACAATACACTTTATCAGCATGTGCTAGACTGAATTCGTAGGTGTTACAACTGTTCAGCTGTTGAATGGCAAGTTACTATTCGCTGTTGCTGGTCACAGCACTGACATTCTTGTTTCCATCACTAGTTTTCTCATTCCCTTACCTGCTCCCTTTACTGCTGTACGCCAAGCTTGAGGACTCAGTTTCAGGACTCAAGGTCTGCTTTTGGCTTTTCCAGTGTAACCAATGCTACATGGGCTAAGAGGTTAGCACTGATCATATGATGGGTTTGACTGAGGAAATCCAACCAGCCAGAATTCCAAGAAGACGTCATGGACTGAGCAGAAGGCAGGTATTCTGGATACTGCCCAAGGAGGCGACGTACCAAAAAAGGT
The DNA here is from genome assembly GCA_013397845.1 of Melanocharis versteri. Classification (NCBI taxonomy): domain Eukaryota; kingdom Metazoa; phylum Chordata; class Aves; order Passeriformes; family Melanocharitidae; genus Melanocharis; species Melanocharis versteri. The sequence goes on from VZTG01010322.1 coordinate 198,189, forward strand.
GCCACTGTATAATAAATTGCCAGAAAATGGTAATCAACATGCTCTGTTTACTGATGTTTCCCATCATATTTTGGAAAACCATCAGAAGTAGAAAACTGCTCTATGGATCCCCACGTAACATGTCTCAAAAACTATCAAGAAAAAGGCAGATCAAGCCATTTTGCAGAAATAAAAAACATTCAGTTGGCTCCAGATACTGCTGAATGAGGAAAGTGGCCAACAATCTCTCTCTATACTGACTCTTGGCTGGTGGCAAATGGTTGGGGTGCTACAGCAGCGGAGGTAAATCTGTTTGGGCCGCTGCACTGCGGCAAGACATCGCTGCCAAGGTAGGGCACCTTCCTGTAAAGGTACATCATGGAGAGTCCCACATACCCAAAAGCCACGCCAATGAAGAGTGTCAAAACCACAAGCAAGTAATCCAGGCTGCTAGAAAAGGAGATGACATTGCCACTATCTGAAAACTACATGGCAAGCAGTCAAGCATATTAGAAGTTGCTTTGAGAACAGACATGTATGAGTGTCTAGGATAAAGATCAGCTATTCTCCAGACATGGCTAGACACACACCAGTTGTCTAGAGAAAGCATAACAAAGAGCATCAAAAATTTTGTAGTATGGAAGCAAAGAGTTAGAAAAACTTCTACTTCTTAGAGAAAATGCCTGAACTGTTCCCCTCAAACAGAATGAAGAAAAAAGAAAAATTGCATCTCAGCCTTGTGCAGGAATGCTCTGAGGACTATATCTTTTGGGGGTCCAAGGCTATATCTACACTGAAATATTAAGAGGGAAGAACCAGTCCAGGGAAAATTGCTTCCCAGGACCAGACTGATTTTCTCTCAGCCTTGTCTCTAACAGAACTTCCCAGTTTACTTAAAGGAGACCTTGAGGTAAGCACACTTGAGCTCTCCTCCTCAAGAACACTTCAGAAAACTCTATGCTGAGCAAACACTTGCACATGATCAATATGAATGTTAGATGAATTGGGACTTGAGAATTCAGATTCTCCCAGTACGGTCAATGTCAGGAGCACATAACTGACAGGCTGAGTTCTTTGTTTAATACTGAAGCTCCCAGTTTAAGGTCAAGCCTGAAAACCCAAGAAAATCACTTTGTACAATGAGATAGTGAAATTCAAATCAGGCATCATTTAATACCGATGCTTTATATTCATACATACATAGTGTTAATTAGTTATCTTTTTAGCACACTACTCATGCAATGAAGTTTTTGATTACTTTTTTTGTAATTTGTGGCTCTCCCTTTGTTATGCAAGGCTGGGGGGTTTTTTAAACAACATATGATTAATAGAATAAAAAAAATAAATGGGCACATTCTCTTGTGTTTCTTCACATGCCAGAACAAAGGTCTTGTCAGGCAAGCATAATTCCATAAAGAAAGAGTTAATGTAGTAGCAAAGTGCTCTGTCAACTGTTCTTCAGAGCAAACAATGATGAATAAAGTTTTAGAGATCACCATATCTCAAACTAAAAAACATGCATTAGAATTAATTTCTGACAGTACTGAAGAGATGTTGCTGTGGACAAGAAGCAGCTTCCTTCAGAAAGTTCTACAGGAACTGGATAGAGGAAATACTCTGAATTCCTGAATTAGAAGGACCATATTGGCAGCTGGCCTCTAGGTACCTGGACTTCATACACATATTAGTCTGAAAATGGTCTAATTGCAAGTGGCTCCAAAAGAAAAACAAAAAATGAAGTTACTCACAAAACCCTACAACTTCTTTTCCCAAATTTATCTGCTAACTGCCTTTCAATGAGATAATTTCTGTCTTCTGATTTGTGCGTTGCAAAGCTCTACTATTTTATTTTTTAAATACCTATTAGTGCTACAGAGGCAATCAAGCTAAGACAGTGTAAATAGTCACACATATTACGGAGTTCAATTTCAGTTAGTCACTTACAGCTGTAGATAGTTCTGGATTTTGTATATTTGAATCAACTGCTAACCTACAGAACCATTACTTCTGGTGGTAATAGAGGAAAAATAATCCACCAGTCTGAACCTCAGATGCCAGGATATAGTTACAAGGTTAATCAATGTTTTAAATTGCATGTACACATCGATTTTGCTTGAGTAGTACATAGAGTCAATATAGAAATTATTGTGATAACACACAAACCCTCAAAATGAGGCTTTTTGCAGCTACTTCTCATACTGAAACGGAATATATAAATTATTCAGTGTAACACCAGAAGTTTAACCAAAAAATAAACAAAGCAACTCTTTCCCTCTCTTCCTCCCCCTACTTCTTTCTCGCTCTTTCACTACAGTTCTCAAAATATAACAGTTTCTGCCACCTCTGCAAATTCAGGTAAGTAGCACCAATACATAGGGAAACAGGAAAGGCACACTGCAGATACAGCTATTGTTAAACAAGTAACAAACATCGTTCATTTCAGCTTCATTCAAAAAACAAAAAAAAAAACCCACAAAACATTTCACCTGACCTTGCAAATGGGAACAAACAGAAATTAAAGGGGTTTTTTTCCTTTGTAACAGTTTTTTAGCTTCTTCCATCACACAGACTCCAAATGCAAATGTATGTCACAAAAATATTACTTTTTTCACCTCAGTTTATCTACAATTATTCTTTACATAGAAATACAACTCTTACATTTCAAGCTCTTTAACATCTGAGATAATATGATTACTGTTACTGATACATACAAAATGACACTCCCTTACTGAAGCTGCACAAGGCAGCTCGCCCCCTTGTAAGAGATATCTGTGTGGAAATTGGGGTTGAAGTACACACTCTACATACCCTTCTACTGCTATGATTTGTCTTTAGCAAAGATATCTGACTGTAAAGATATCCAAAGTTGATCTAATCTAGTTTAGTCACACCACAGATCTGAAATGTTCTCATTTTTGTGTTATCAGTCTGATTTAATTTGCAAAAAGAGAAATCGGTAAATCTTTGTCTAAGATTTTGTTACTGTAAAGAAACGTAGTGCAGTACAAAGCTGTAACACATGCAGTTCATCTACTGTTTAGAGAAGCCCTATCTTTGTAACTTAGATCAACTGTTGAGAGCAGACAAAGTGAATATATGAAAACAGAAAGCCCAGTAGAAGTAGTTAACTGTCAAACTAGACCTTGGAGAACTGGGTTTAAGCCTCTGCTTCACCACAAACTTCAGTGTGGTAAACAAATCACTTACACTTATGAAAAAGTGAGTCAAGACATATATTTAAAACCTTAAGTTGGTGTCCTGAATGGTCCTTTTTTTCCTCTTCTCTGGTCCGCTCACACAGTGGCTCAACCAGGAGCAGGAAAATGAGGAATTCAGTTCTTACTCATAAAAATGCCTCAGTATATTATATTAGCCGTAACAGAGAGAAACTGCAACCCACGCCTAATCAATTAGCTGGTGTCACATGCTTTTTTCCCCCCTTTCCACAAGTATGAAGCATTTTCTAGAGGAGAAATAGATAGCTCCCCAAAGTCAAGCTAAGTCAGTCTCCTGGGAAATGAGGCTCTGAATCCTCTTCAGCAAACACTAAATGTAAGAAATAGGAAGAGAATTCTTCCCCAGCACCAATTCCTCCCCCTTTTTTCATCCTCTTCCAGCAATAATGTGAGAAGCAAAACTCACACTCAGCTGAGAAAGGACAGAGGACAAGCAGCAGAGGAGAAGCTCCAGACAGCAAGCATTCCGACTAAGAGAGTCTGTCAAAGATTTCTTGGCGCAACACTTGCTCATGTGTTTCATGTTGCTACCTGTGAGCAGATCACTTCTGCATATACTTAGGGGGGTTTTGGATCCCACTAGAAGGGCTTTGCTTACCATGTGCCTTGTATGGTTATATACACCTAAAAGATCTGTGGTGCTGAAGGCATTCAACATCTAAAAGCAAGGCAGTGTGTCACGTTACTTCAAAGCACCTAAGTATTCTGCTGGTTCTAACGTGTCTGATTAGAGTTCTAATCTCTACTGACCTTCTCCTGTATCCATAGCCAGTGCCAAAACTCATTATGTTTTGCTGTAGTCGTGTCATTGCATAGCGATGCCACGCACAGAAACACGAAAGGCTGCAAAGTATTTAGCCACTGCAGAAACTCAGGGCACAAATTCTTCATAAGCAGTGGGAACAGAAAACAGGGGAAACCCTACACCTCCAAGATTTTATCTAGCACAAAGTTTATTTGTGTAGACAGGCTGACTGGTGCACTTTGAGCAACACTTTAGAGACACTTATTCAGGAAACGACACAGTCAAAGCAAAATCAGTACCAGAAACTAACTTGGTTTTTATCATAACCTGTTTTTATGCACGGCTGAATTATTTGGAGTTTCGCTCCTCTCCTTTCTCTCATCAAGAAAACACAGACAACAACAATAACAATCTTTGGCCTGCGCTCCTGGGCTGCATCTGAACTGTGCTTGAGGTTACTCAAAGGGTGGCTTCAAAAGCATCTGCATGAATCATGAGGGAACAGGTCACCTGGGCCACAGCTCTACCCTTGTCATACACATTATGAAAGCCTTATGAAGCCGGAGGAGTCAGTTACACAAAAGCATACTCCACTGGAAATTTAAGCTGGATTTAAGATGCTCTGCATTGCTGAAGCAGGGCAAAGCTGCCTTTAGAGATTTGTGAATGTAGCTTCTTATTGTTACACCTCAGCTTTCAATAAATTCTCCCCGAGGGAACATATGCTTTCCTTCTACAGTTTCTATTGTTTGGATTATCTTTCGCTATCTATGACACATTATTTATTAGCATCTTGCACTCCCTTTCTCTTATTGAATTAGCAAATGCATCTCACTGAATAAGGTGAGGAAAACAAGTTACTCTCGGCAAGTAGCACACAAGGAACACAAACTCAAGCCTCCACTTCTCAGGAGAAGCCTTTGTGCTCTCTGGCTCATTAAAGATTGAATCCCCACAAGCACTTGAGCAGGAAAGCCAGCTGGTACCACTTAGTCCCTACTTAAATCCAATGCCCAAGGGATGTAAAAGCCTCATAAATGAGGAATTTTTTGCAGTACTTGGTTTTGGTACTTTTAATTTAGTTTAATGGTAACCTAGCAGGCATAGTCTGAAGATTTTTATTAGTACAAACTGTACAAAGCTTCCTTTTTCTTTATACTCTTCCCCATGCCCCTTGTCCAAAAATGAAAAATGTTCATAATCATTCATCTGCAGTATCACGGCATTAACAATTAATTGGAAATGACCATTCCCTTCCATGATCCTGGGGTTGGTCCATTTTAAATCAGTAACCGCGTTCAGAAGGCAAGGTTGTTACAGGCTCTACAGGAGCTCTCTAACATTGCTAAAATTTTTGTTCTTTCATTTTGTCTCCTACATCTGTTTTTCTTTTTAACTTATTAAAGTTTTCCTCACTTTTCTTTTAAACCAAATGCTACCTTTAGTTTTATGACATTGAGGTGTTTTGATCAGATCCTCAGCCGGTTTAAACTGACATAATTCCATAGCTCTATGGGCTTGTCTAGGTTTACCGCCACTGTCTGTGCCTTTCTGTGTTACAACTGAGACAAAAACAAGATGGTGCACTAGGTTCACCTTATCAGACAAATAAATTGTCAATGTCAGGATTTATCCTGAATAGCAGATGTTTTCTAAAAGAGATTTTCTTTAAAATAAGGGGGTTAAAAATGACCTAATATACTGCAGCAAAATACTGAAGGCAATCAAGTAAGACTGTTATTATTTCTTGAGATGGATAGAAATCTGCTATTTTCTACCTTCCCTTCCAATATCCCAAAGAATAATGATGTGATTTAAGAACATAAAGCTTGCAGCTCAATTGTGGCAATTTATGTTCCTGTAAACTTGATGTAAGCCTGAGCAGCCCAATATTTTTACTGTTATTGTAAAGGATGGCATCTCAAAGGTCATAGCAATTTCCACCATTTTACTTCCAAATTTATTTCTTTAGTTTTTCACAGGAAAGTGTTGAGATTTAACTCTGACCCAACCTACTTTCCTCAAAACTTGAACTGTATATAAAGAATGAAGGGATTGTTCAACGAATGGTTCTTTTCTGGGTAACACGACTGAAAGACAAACCTCACATCATAAGGAGGTATAATGTATCCCTAAATGCATTTCAATTCCAAAGTGAGAATGGTAAGCAACCTCTCGCTCTGACCTTTTCTCTCTTCACTGTACGTAATGTTTTCAGATTCTGTTGAGGAGTGTGTCTAATTCATTTTTCCGGCTTAGTGAGACTCACCCCGAGTCATTTCCTATTTGCTCTCTTGCTGTGAGTGGAGTCACATTCCCAGTGAGAAGTCAGCTCAGTTCCAGTGATTATCTCTGCTGCGAGCATGCCCAGACCCCGGTGATGGCCTGAGAGGACGCCTGCTCATGCTGAGAACATAGTTTAACACTATGTTAATAAACACACAGGGAATGTGTTATGCAAACAAAGGCCCCAAGGCAAATCCCTCTGCCCTCAGAGATGCAAAAAGAGTAATAGGTCTGGGGAGAACAAGGGAATAGTACTACATTTGAAAAGCAGCCTCATTGTAAATGTGTCCAGATTGGCAGTGGGAAGAGTTAACATGAAGACACGCTGTCTATCATTCTCTTTTGCCCTTCCTTTGAAGATCATTAGAGTTGGCATTAAGAGGAGTTATACGGATTAAAGGCAGCTAGGTCTGTATTAAAGGCAGCTAGGTCTGCTCTCACTGCTCGATGAAACAGCTATCATCACAAAGCAGCATACCTTCAGCAGGCTATTAATTACATCCCACTAAAGTCCTTAAAAGGTAGTTGATTTTAACCTTAAAAAGTCACCATTTACTTCTAAGAGACCTTAAATTTAAACAATATTAATAATATTGAATAATGAAATAATGCATTTAATAATATCATAAATGAGTAAATAATAAATTACTGGCATAAAAAGTATTAGGATAATAAATACTAAATAATAAAGTGTATTAATAAGGGTAATATTTAAAGTGTAATCAGGGTAATAATAAAATAAAGCCTTCCTGTCACTGTGCTTAAAAATCTTTGTACAGTGACATTTTTTTCTAAACTGCACTATAACAAAGGATCATCACCTTCTTAAACTCTCTACACCCCCACCCCAGAACCCAACACTAAATTTAAAAACGGCTCAGGTTCTTCAATCAAGCTAAAATCTCACCACTCTCCCCTTTTCTTCATCTCTCCTCATCCCTATGTCGATTTTACACTCCAGCCACACAGAGATATACATTAGAAAGTCTCACACTCTAACATGTGACTACAGTACAGAAAAATGTCAACCTTAAAGGCACTAGGAAAAAAAAATTGAAAGTACGCAGGAGTGATAAGAAATATCCATTCATTCATTGAAGTCTGTTTCAAAATCACAAAGAAAAATGATAGGAAGCCTCAGTACTTACACATACTCTTCTCATTCTTCTGTTTTCATTAACATTTGTATAATTAATTAGAGTCCTCAGGGAAAAAATAACCAACACTCCTTTAGTTCTGAAAAGCAATCAAGATCTATAATAGCCTCTCAGTTCTGGAATTTAATGTAAGCTTGTATGAGTGAGGGGACCATAGTTGTTTTCTTTCTACTTTTTACAAAAAAATTAAAAGAATAAGAAAGAGTTAGGGAAAATAATAATACATTATGTTTGGGACTAAAGACATTTAAAAAATAATAATTCTATGTCTCAGCAGCAAATAATACATTTAGGATCCCAGGATGAATTAAACAACTTATATTTTTCAGTATAGTACTGTATCATTTACAACCTAGTCAAATTGTATCAAATACAACAACAGTACCGTAGCATTTTAACATAATTTATAGCTCCATGAGGTAAACAGAAGGAGGATTTTTTGTTGCCTTCTGTTTGCTACTTTAATCACATTCTGGGGACACAATTCTGCATGGAAGTGGCTGTAAATATGCTCATGCATTTCCAGCTCATGGAGGCAGTTACAATGTGCATATTAAGGACAAGTTTTATAACCAAATGTGTGATACAGAATGCTTTGATACTGATGAAATTGCACATCTCTAAGGGTGAGATTAATCCCATCCAACTTTGGCTGCTCAGGAAACTAACCTAAGATGGTTAACTCTATAGTCAACAGAGAGTTAAGTAACTCCAGTGGGGGATTCTTCCTATCTACTTTGGACATCAAAGTTCGTTGTCAGGCACGGCCCTCTGACTTGCAGAGCATGCCTAAATGGGATGTTTAGATTAGACACCTGATTTCCAGACAAGTGAAGCTAGCAAACCTAACCCCATGCTGCAGCCCATCTGCACCACAGCTAAAGTCAGCTTCAAGGTTGTTTTTTTATGGACGCTTGTGTTGGGAACTGAACTGAGCTGGGGTACAATGAGGATTTGGATCCACTGCCACAGAGGTTTCATCGTGCATTTCTTGCCTGGGCACCTCTGTGGAGATCCTGGCCAGCCTGCATGGGGATTGCAGACGCAGTCCCTGTGCCGATCGAACAGCTGGGAACATTCAGGCTCCCTCCTCAGCCTCTGCTCCCAGCTGATTCAGCACGATCCTTCTCACTGCTCCCCACCCCAAAGAGAGCATGCTAAACTAACTCAGGCTAATAAAAAAATTTAAAAACTAAGGAAGGGAAGAGAAAGAGGAAGGAATACTTTTCAACTTACTAGGGAAGTTACTTGGGAATTGAGGTAGAAGATGCAGCACAGGGAGGACACAGGACCCCAGGAGAAGGAGTAAAGGAAAGAAAAGAAGGAAGGGGTGAAGAAGGAGCTCCTTGGCAGTGCTGAGACATTCAGCTGGCTTGGCTGCACTACTTGAGCAAACCTAAGTTCTCCGCTACCTGGCAAGGCCCGTTACTGGTACTGAGACAAGCTGGTTTCAAAGGAAACTCAGGTATGTCTCAATACACTGCAGTTAGTCCTATCAGGTATGGAAACATACCAAGAAGACTGGGTTGATCTAAGCTACCTAATGGAAGCCTTGAATTTTGCTATTGGACCAACGTTTGGCCCTCTGCTCTAACCCCCAGTTTTCTCTTTGCAGTGATACTGAGCAGCCAGGTCACAGTTCTGCCTTAGGAATGGGCTGGGGCATGGGATAGGTCAAGCAAGTTAAAGCTCTGTTGAGCCTCATGTATTGCAACGTGCACAGGGTAACTCTGAGGATGGAATCAGGATGTTCCATCTCTCGATAATGAGAAGGAAAATCACTGGGCACTGCCTCATCCAGTCAGCTAATTATCAAATCCAAGTTTATTCAGCGTCCTTGGTCTACCGGTAGCTAGGGACTTTGGAAAAGAATGCCCCTCATGAACTGTGTATACAAGAAATCAGTGTGACAGAGAGATAAATCCAGATACTTGAGCAAAGTATGTTTGCTGCCTGCAGGGCACAATGACAAGGAGAAAATTATAGCCTGTATTGGGTTTTGCTGGAACATAAAATGCACATAAAATCTTTTTATGCCCTCACGCTCCAGTTTCCTCTGCCTGACTGACAAGGTGCACCAACATATTGTTATCAGTTTACACATCGTTTTGCAGAGAGGAATCTAGTGCCACACGGCACACGTTTCCTGCTGAGGCACTTTCTCACCACACCTGCAGCGCTGCAGCCGAGCTAGCAACCACTGACTGCCCGCCTGTAAAAGTCTGGTCTGTGATCACTCCTGCCCCTTCACTGACACACTGACATGTGCTGCAGCGACTATTACCTAGCATTGTACAAACCACAGTGCAAAAGGTTATGTATACTGCACTGCAGGCACAATTTGCATCCAGCCTTTGAAACTTCCCCTCCTTCCTCAGGCTTGAGGTGGAAAACAGGGCATTACAGTACTAGGTGAACAAAGGCTGAGAGTCTGTTACAAGCCTCAGGGAAACCAGGGTGCCAAACTTATCACCTTGGCAGAGTGGCAGTCAGTCAAAATATTTATGATAAGAAAAATGAGGGAGGAGAGAGGAGAAACTGTTAAGCAATCACTTTTTCACAGTCCTGGTTCCTGGAGTTTGCAGTTCTCCTGGTATAAGCTAGATGGGCAAATGGGGAGCCGTGGTCTCACTGCAGGCTGTATTGCATGATCTCCCACAGTGCTCCTGCTCTGGACCCACTGCTGCACAGCCAGAACTTAAGGGGACAGAGTGGGACACAAGCTCAAAAACCATACAGGGCAAATTCTTCAGTGGCTAGTACTAGGGTTCTTACAAACCCTGATAGCTTCTCCTGCAGCAGCAGTCAGAGGCCATGGCGGAGCATCTCAAGTCTTGGATAGCCTGAGGCAGGGAACACCCCACCCCATTATAAGTACTTAGCCCACCTTCCTCCTCTGTGAAGTCTGGCCATACTCTCCAGGGCAATCCACATGGGAACCAGTGTGCAGATTATTTTCTGGCACAGCTCCCAAGTTCTGTGTAACTCAAATGACATTTTTCAAGGATGCTAGCAAGCAGATTTTTTTTTCCTAATTTTTTTTTTTTTGTTCTGACCTGTCTCTTTGTCTAGTAAGAATATATTACTGATTTTACATGACACTTACACAACATTCTCCATCTGAACTGCTTCACTGCCCTGCAGAAAAAAAGGTCTCTGTCCCTACCTCACTAAGGGAGAAAGTAAGGCACTCTCAGGAAAGATGCGCTGACCATGGTGACAGAGCATAGCTCCTGAGTACACCAAGCAACAGGACACTCAGCCAGTCCTGAGACTTAACTCTGCATTTCTCCCGTTCCACCCTGCATCCAAAATCCTCCTCACAGTCACCCTTTCCCCAGCACTTCTTTTGTTTTCCCAGTATAATTTTCCCACATTTATATTATTGTTACAAATTTATCTACTGCTTTCTTCCTCAACCACACAATTCACAGCCAGTACACATCAGCCCTTCATTGACTCTTCTTCACAGGATTGAGGCAGTGAAAATTAGGAACCATTTAAAATGTTCTAAACTGTCTCACTTACCTGATAGACCCATTGTGGAAACCTTGAAGTTCTGCACCTGAATAAAATTTCTGGTTTTCTGTTTGGTAGAATGACAGGATGACAGAGGTCCCAACATGCAAGTTCCCAGGGCAGTGAAAAAAGCATGAGTTTCCCCACTAACCTAGGTCAGCATGCAATATATTTACACAGTGTATGACTGAAGTGGGCTTTTACAATATTCCTTCTACAATAATAGTTCACAAGTCAAAGCATAATAACATCTTTGTACAGATCCCACTAGAACATGAGCCGACTTGGGTGCCTGAAGGATGAATATTACTGTTGGCAACCAAATAATTTTGCTTATTACCAGGCATAGTGAAAGCTCTCAGAATTTCATCTTTCATTTTCTTATACTGGAGAAAAGTAAGTATCAGACATACACTCTGCAGGTTCTTTTGCAAAGAATCTTTTAAGTACAGCCTCAGACTTTGTTTGGATATAGACAGAACTGTGCTTTGGAAAACCAGTCCAGAAGAGACTTTTTTAGGTGTTTTCTTCATCTCCGAATAGACCACATGATGAGATTTCTGTAAAAGAGGCACAGTATAGTTCAGGTTCCCTTGAACTCACAGAAGATCATCCAGTGTGTTCAGCTAACTTGTTTGTCAGTTTTTATTTGCAAAGGACAGCATCTGGTACTTAATCTCCAGAGTAGAAGGAACCATTTACACAGATCTGAGATCACTTTGTGACAGGTGCCAAAGAGTCATTTCCAAAGGCTTGTGAGCTGACCATATGCTACATCTTTCCCAAGTTGGAATAAAGGCATTCGGCCATCATAAACTTCATTAGCATCCTAGGATAAATAGATAAATTAGTGATGAAATCACACTAAATATACAGTCTGTATATTTACGTCTCAAACAAACTAAGCAAAAAAACTACATGCAATCTAATTACAATGCCAAAACTATGGTTCAAGGTTTGATTCCAGAAACATATAAAGATCAAGCTGAATATTTAGTTTTGCAGTGCAATACATAAAAAAAAAAAAGGTGCCCCACAATACCACTTCTTTACCATAGTCTATGTTCAAAATATTACCACTCAAATAAGCCTGAAACCATATTTATAGAAAATTCTTTACCAAGATGTGACTGAAACATGGGAAGAGAATGAGAAGAATTCTCTGAATAATCAGTGTAAATAATAATCAAATCAGCAAATTATTCAATAATCAAAGTGGTTTTTTTCAGTCTGATTTTAAGTAAGTTTGTGTCCCAAGACTGAACTACCAGAAGCAGAGGAACAGGAGTCTGGATACTAAAGTTTTACTTGTGGGAAGTGATGAGTAGGATTATACAAAAACCAGTCATGAGATTTTCCTCTTCATCATTTTTGTGGAAAAATTCTGAACTGAGCTGAGGTACAGAAATTTTGAAGGCCTCAATTTTCCCTAAGTCTGACCTCAGAAATCCATATTCCTTAATAGAGGGAGAAAAAAAAGAAGAAAATATCCACCTGTTGTTCTCCTGGTTGTCAAAATTCCTCAACACTATATGTCTGGGCAGGTGTTTCTATCGCTTTTGCAGAGGCACTGCTTGGGATAGGAAACTTTTCTACATTTCTCAGAAGATCTGGAGAAAAAGAGAAAGGATTGAGGGGTCTTCTGGGCAAGAAAGAAAAATCTTGCCTCTCATGATTGATGCTACACAAATGCTATTTCACACACTTTGTAATCTTTAGTTCTTATTCCAAAGACTAATGTAAACTGGAAGAATCTTTTCTACCACAGGTGGCCACTGACAATGGAATGGAGAGGATAAGGAGTAGTTCAGAGTAACCAAGCAAGCAGTTTATCTAGAGTCATTCCCTGCAAAAGGCTTTTCAGGATCTGAACTGTGTAACCAGCATAAGCCTAGCACTGATGGGTTCAGCCATCATTAATTTCCAGCCATTTGGGAATAGGTGATTATTTGACAGTAAGATGTGATCTGAGAGAGGTGCTATTAAAATGTGGAGAGAGCTGCTATTCTTGCACTGCAGCAGTGATCTAATACAATGGCAGAGCAGTGTGACTGGTAAAATTCACAGGGGAACAGACTTCTTCCCAGGGCTCAAATTATCAGCACATTTTCATTGCTGCCTCCAGAAAGAGACATGTAATGCTGTCAGATTCTCTTTGAGTTGGGAGTTTTTAAAAGAGATGGAAGTGTATGCATTAAAGAAACCAATATTTACACAAGGACATTTCTCTCATGAAATATAAATGCTGGAATTTTGCTAGTTACAATCCTTATTTTGAGGTTTTACATGAGGGCAATAAACTGAAGAGGATGCAATGCTTCCTTCCCACTCACCATTTTGATTATCATATATGAATTTTAAAGGGGTTGGGTAAAATCCAATCAAAGCTTCATTTATAGATGCTTGTACTTTATACTGCTGTCCTTGGTACACACTCATCGTTAGTCCAAGCAAAATAACCCCAATTCAGGCAAGAGTTCCTGAAAAGGAATGTGACTTTAATGAAATAAAAGGATCATCGTGACAAGTCCAGGTTGAGAATAACACCCTATCCTGTTGCCATTACAGACAGAGACAGAAATATATCAAAGTCGCCTCGGCACTTGAAAGAGAATGGCAAATAAAAGGGACATGTCCAAGCAGTGCTGATGGCAGGTGTCGGAAAGCGAACATCAGCAGGATCAAATAGGAGATCTTTTCTCTGTTGCTTCTTGAAAAGGAATAAAAACCCCAAGACCCACAGAATTTTATTAAATACAAAGGAAAATTAGATTAAGGCAACACTAAAGGAAGAGCCTGGGGTTCCTACAGCGTGGGCTTGCAGAGCTTGGCTTACTTGCCTCCCAGGACACAGTACAAAGGCAGAGTATTTGGCACCACATCTTTGCTAGCATATCCTCATGGACTGCCTGAACCAGCTTCTGGGTGGGCTGAGAGATATGTGAAAGCGGCTGAAGGTGCGTGAGGTATTTTTTATTCCCCCCACCTTGAAACAACCCTTTTGTGATGCCCCACTGAAGAAGAGCAGATATACATAGTAAGCATGTTAAGATTTCCCATCAGCTGGACCAGACTGGGCTCTAAGAATGCTCACCTGGTGTGGTGTCAAGCACGGTGCTCCCATCCCTGCTCTGGAGGGAGACAATTCAGCTTCCATAGTTGATTAAGCAAACCAAGGCTCAGGAAAACTGTCTTCATCTCTCAGCTCTGCAGCATGTGCCCCATCTGACTTTAAGTCAAATCCCTGACGTCACATGTATGTCACATGTATGTCACATGTATGTCACATGTATGTCACATGACAACTGGGCTGGCACCGCCTGCAGCTGAAACCTTGGGTGTGCACACAGCACTGAGCCCAGGGCCAGAAATAATTCATTTGCACAGGGCTAGGTGAAATTACCAGCTTGGTTCTGAGCCAGCTCGGAAACCCCTGCATTGTGCTCCACTGATCCACAGAGATATGTCTGCATTTCTCTAATGGGTGATCAAGCTGGTACCATTTATTATACTCATTAATATTGCCAAGCTGCTTACCCTCCTATGAGTCCCTCGACTCAGCTGCTTCCTAACTTTACCCAATTTAACTTGTTTGGCAGAAATTTTACTTGCCCATTATCTGTGCAGTTATTTATATCTTTTCCTGCAAGATTTCAGACAATGCTTTTCAGTCATTTCCAAGAAAAAAAGGTAATGAGAAAATACATTATCCTCTTCATGACAACCCTTTCTTTGGAATTCTCTCCTGAAACTGAGCATTAGGCAAAGACCAGAAATTTGTCTCAGGAGAAAAAGGAATAAATCAGGGTTGTGCCTGTATGAAAATTAGTCCAAATGTAGCCAAGTTAAAAGCCTTTGAATAATTGGTGTTTGTGCATATCTATGATAGGCTGCTTTGATTTTAGCAGCTGAATTCCCCAAAGAATCTTCACAGGATATGCTGGCGATTTTCACAACTCCTGTGCTTGAAGGAAGCACTGCCTGTACTACTAAGCAGAGAACAAGGGAGTGTGTTGAAGCCAAGGGTCATAGGTATGGTTTTCCTCTGTAATGACTGCTTTGATTCAGATACACAGGACTATCTTTCCTGTGCTGTTGGTGCCCCTACTGCTGGCATCCAAGCAGCCTGGGGAATATAGCTACCCTATCAGGAGATGTGGGAAAAGGGAGATAAAGGAGACTAATCTGACACAGAGTTGGTACAGAATGCAAGGGAATACAGAAGTGAAGAAAGGTACTAGGAAGAGATGAAGTAGGAGACAGACTTTATGGTGAGTGGTACAAAGGACACCTAATCACATATGGTATTACCATGTCTATTTTATAAACATAGAACTGATATAAATGCTCATGCCACATATAGAAAGTTTAAATCCTGGCATTTCTTAATGTTTGAAAAACATGTGTTTAATAAAAAAAATAGTATCATTTTGTGTATGCATTGTCCCAGATTTATCTAAAAATAACTAAACAAAGAAAAGACAATAAAACATACACAGACATAACTTTCATTATTTGATGCCTTCCTAAAACACATGCAGGTCATCAGCAGAGTTGAAAGCTTTTCTGCCAGCACACAGATTTTGCCACTGAGCTAATGGAGTGGCTGCTTGCATTAATAGATTGCTGTCCTCCTTGCGGGCACATGCTGAAGGTGGATGCAACACCCCATTCTGGCAGATGGTTCCAGGCAGAGCAGCAACATTCAGGGATCAAGATATCTGCTCAGATCTGTAGCTACCTGGCTCAGGAAGGGAGTGTGCCAGTGCAGCTCAGATACATCCACTACTACTCATAAGCTTGAGGTTTTTTCTCATTAAACCAATCCACAGAAGCCTGATCTTGCCTCTTCCTTTCCCTTGGCTCCTAGGCCAGCCATGTACTCGACTGCGTTCTCATGCCCCCTTCAACCTGCTTGCCCACCAAATCTTCATCTCACTGGATATCCAGCCTGTGATTTCTAGACTCAGAGCCCTGTTGTTCTTCCTGTGCCATATCCAGCCTCCCCATTCCCAGTCCGTTCACTGTTTTTCATCACCCAGCACCGCTGTGCTCTCCATGAGCCCTCCCAACTCTATCCCTCTTGTCCTGATCTTGTAAACCACCTGTTTCCTTCACTCTCTCTGCTAGATCTATCCTCCCTTCTGTCTCACCTTTCTTGCCTCAGCCCCACCAGATCTGTGTCCTGCCCTCCCAGCCCACGCAGTTTTATCTTCCTCCCACATGCCCAGACCTTTTTACTATCCCCAGTCATCACTCCTTTGTAGCAAGGATGGATTTTAATGTCATGCCAAAACGATGGTGACATCATTCCTGACACAAAGGCTGAAATATCCTTAGGGAATTTCAGAGCTTGGAAACTTTGAGCCTCCTAAAACTGCTTTAGTACAACGTAAACAAAAGGTTTCTAGCAAGTTCCTTTCTCCAAAGGAGTACCTTCACAGCCATTTCAATGATACAAAAATTTGGCCTCTTGTTAAAAGACAATAAACAGAAATCATTGCAATGTTCAGTCACTGTTGCTAAATGACAGACGGGGGACAGGGTTGGTCAACCCTAAAATCAACTAATGTCATCAAACACAGATTCACTAAAAGCAACCGCAAATAGAGTTGTAGAGTGTAAGATAAACTGTACTGAAGTCAATATGAAAAACAAGCAACTAGTCTTTCAATTTAAATGCCTTTTGAATTTCCTAGGTCAAGGAGCTTGAAGTCCAGACATTTATGTACAGCTAATCCATTCAGTGAACTGCAATAGCTATTTACTTGGTGTGATTCATGTAATTTAGCTGACCAGTCATCATTTAGCACCATCATAAAACTGCAAATAGCTGTATATTAAAAACATCATCAACAACAAAACAAACAAGCAAAAAACCCAACAAAAAAAACCCCTTCCATTCAAGGGCTGGATCTAAAACTGCAGCTGGAAAATTATAATCTTGCAACAAAAAAAATCTTTTTACAAAAGAAAAAAAAATCACTAAATATTCAATTTCTTACAAATGAGTCACTCAGATCCATTATTAATTGGACTAACTTTGGCTACTTAGTGGTTTTGATTGCTTTTGATATTGTTTATTTTATGATGTTTTAATTATTGTTGTTTATTTATTACAGTAATTGCATTTTAATTGTCTTTGGAGCAGCACCCTGACTGTCTTGGCAGGGAGTCACTAAATAAATAAAAGCATTATTATTATAAACATAATTGATGGTAATAGTTTTTCACTGTTATTGTTAGCAATGCATAAAGAAATATATATATATATAGTCTGTAAGAGAGAAACAGTAATCAGAACCTCAAGGTTATATATCCAACTCTGCCACTGATTATATCTGCGACTTTGAAAAGTCACTTAGACGCCCTCTTATCTCAATTTATTCATCTGTGAAAGGATTATCATAACACTGTCCAATCTCCCAGGATTAGCGTAAGAATTAGCTAATGTCTTTAAAGCATTTTGATCTCCTCAAATGAAAAGTGAAAAAAAGCTTTAATCTTTAGATTATTAATAGTAGAACAGAAAAACTGCTATAATCTACTGTACTGGAAAGTTACTCTAGTATAAATATTTTTAATATATAATTGGTACATTTATTTTGTCCATACACTTAGAAAATAAATCATTCTACTACTAGCTACTACTAATAAAGGCAAGAATGCCTTCCAGAAAGAAAACAAAAATGGCTTCCAAAGCTTCCAAGCTGAGAAAAAAGAGGGAAGCAGTGCTTTGTGATACATAAAATGTTTTTTTCCTCCCTATTTCTACATCCAGACCCTTTTCTTATAAACAAAAAAAAAAAAAGAAGAAGATGACAAAACCCAGCAGCCCAAACCAAAACACACAACACTTTTTTCTTAGGACACCCAAAGACAAAAGTTGTTCATGTGGATTCACAGAAGCAAGATGCAAAAAAATATAGAGAGCAAATGCTGCACACTATAATTCAGAGAACAAATCCAAGCTTTAGAATCAGAGCCACTCAGAAACTTACAGGAAAAGAAAGCTTTGACAAGTTGCACAGGGGAGGGAGATTTAAAGTTTTTATTGATTTTTTTAAAGTTTAAAATATTTGGATTTCATTTAAACTAAGTAATATTGTTCTAGGCTCTGAATCATTATGGTAGGCTTTCACTGAATTAACCAGCTTTGGGGTTTTTTTTAGTTGTTTGTTAGAAACTTATGAAATTTAGTGAAAGGAGCAGAAAGAAACACTTCAGACTACAGTAGCCTACCCACTTGATGGGTCTCTAGCCCGAGGTGACCAATCTACTCTTCTTTCTCCATATTCCCACCCAAATTCTTACATGCCTTTTTACTGTTGTAATTAACAGGCAGTTCTGCAGAAATGCAGTAAAATCAAACAAAAATCAAACTTTTGCTATGAAAATGTTTGCTTTACCTCATCAAGATTCATTTTTCTTCTCACTATAGAGGGCTATATCCGAAGATGTGATTTGTCCATGAGGGGTTTTTTTGGTCCAGAAAATGCTGACCTGTCTTTCACAGCTGCATGGTTTGAGTTATCCTCCCCCCAACGATCTTTGCCTTGCCATGCTTCACTCGCACACATCAATACTGATGCCTGTTGACAGTCAAATCCCTGTTAATAGTCCTATTAATTAAAAATGTATACAACTGATAATTTGTTAACACTGATAATATTGCAGCTATTATTAACGATATTTGGCTTCCCATCCTTTTCTCCCCCCATGCTATTTGCAATGTTATTGATGACTGCAACAGGACATCATTGGAACACTTACCAAATGAAATTCTGGTTTTTAGTAGACTGTCTTACTTGTGGCAAAAAATTACATAAAATCTGTAAAGAATAAATTCATACTTAGACTGTGAACAAGAAATTAATACTTTACACATATAGCATCTCCAATGCAAAGAATTAATGTTATTTATGCTTCATGTTGGGAACTTGTTTGGCAGATATCACAATCACAATCGATTTTGTACAGCGAGCTTAGTCACTGTAAGATCATGACAAAACTTTTAGAGAGGACTCAGAATACCTCAGGTGAGCCAGATAAGCCTTATATGCCAGATGTGCCAAGCCCCAAGTATCAGTCAGGGTCAATCAAAACTGCAGTAGCAAAGCACCTCTGAAAGTCAGACCCCAGATTATTTGAGCTGGGCAATCAAAAACCCGGGGACCCAAAATCGATTACAGTTTTCAGCAACTTGCCTGAGGTAATGGAGCAAAACCCTGGCAAAGCTAGGAGGATATCCCAGTTCCCCGCTGCTCGAATTGCTGCTGTAGCTACTGTGACAGCTTCTCTCCTAAGAAAAGCCATCCTTAATGTGTCAAGCTTGTCCACCAAACCCAGTGCCTGAGCACTCTGCACACACACGTGCAGGGATCTCACCTCATCTGATCCCTGCATTAGACTCCTATTAATTTTCAACAAGAGCTTAAGTATGTTAGAATGCAGGGCCAGCCAAAGGGCATGCTACATGCAGCTGCCCAGGGTCCCATGATCACCTTGGTTTCTATCTGTCAGCATCCTTTCTGGACAGCATCCATGGATCCCTGGTTCACCTCTCATTGCAAGATGAATTGAAAAACTCAGTTTTCCAAGATCCTACAATCACAGCATCCACATCAGTTTTCTTAATGGTTTCATGATGAGAGTGCACTTATTTGCCTGTCACTAGACAGTCTGTAATCACATTTTGATATCTACAAGCTGTTGAAACTTCACACCCTCAAAAAATGGGCCTCCTCATCACATAATCAACTCCTTCACCAAACCCTCCTTCCATCTCTTCCAGTTGCTTACCTAAGTCTGCCCAGGTCATTTCTCAGTCCACAGACACCTAAAGAGTTTTTAGGGCAAGTTAAAGTGTAAATTTGCAGTACATCAACCTCCTTTCTCCACATTCTTAAACTTATGATTAATGCATTGTGTTTTATACTTTCTCTTCTTTCACAGAGGGATGGAATACCTCAGGTTACTTTACAATTACCATGGCACAAGGGTACACATGCAAAAGTGTTACCATGGAGCTGCTGAAACACTGCAAATTCACAGCTTCACTTCCTCTATAGAAACTTATTTGGGTGTCCCTACCCACAGCTTATTTGCACAAGTTCTCAGAGAGACCTGAGTCTGGCACCGAGAGAATCAAACCTCCCTGCTTATTATGGTGAATGGGAGTTGCATATGTTGGAGTCTGTGGGGCTCTTCTTGTCTGTGAATAGCTGCCATTAACATTTATGGGGGGTATGCATCTTGAGGAAAGAAGAAAATGGGCACCCACTGAGAAGAGAGCAGACTCCAGCAATTCTATTCTTATCACATTGTGTGCTTTAGTCTTCACTAATCTCAGCAAAGTATCCTCATGCAAGTCTTCTGAAGTGTTGTGATTTTTTTTTTCTTTTTATCTCCATGGAAATTGTATTTTTTTAATAAGAAAGGTGACGAACGGTTAGCTTATGCTCCAGTAAATCCACAGAGTGAAATTATCTCATTTAAATATCTATTCAACTCTCAAAACAAATATCAAAGTTCAGACTTTGCAGATACATTCTTTGCCAGAAAAGGTAGGAAACTTTCCTTTATACCTGTTCAGGCTACTTCAGAGTCTGCCTATTCCCTCATATATACACCTGTGTTCTCTTGTAAACATTTTAACCTGTCAAACGAAGGTCTCTTCCTTTGTCATAGGGCCAAGAGACTTTCACAATATGAGCAGTTTCTCAAAACCTCCACAACACTGCAGCCAACAGCAGAGTTTCACCACAGGGAGGATAAGCACAGGCTAGGCAGTGACAGGATTTTTACTCTTGCCTGCTCTGAGCAAGATTAAAATGCCAGCAGCTAGTCCCAGTTAGCCCCTCTAACTGTTGTTATCACCAAGAGAGGTGAATCAGCGCTGTGCAAACACTAGGAAATCTAATGAAAAATGTTAGTGCCAGCAGAAGCACAGAGGCTTAACTGAAGTGCTGATAGAGAATACTTTGGACAGCAAGAACTGATAGTTGCATACAGAGAGAAAAAGCCTTCAGAGCTTGCCTTTTCTTCTTCAAAAGCATGCATGAAAATTTTCGTTTAGCTAAGATTTAAATTAAGGTTTTGATTTTTAAAAGTTTTACAATTCTTTCTAGTCTTCAACCAAGGAACGCTGGTGTGACTACATCAACATCAAATGAAAAGGCAAATAGTTTCTTCTCTCTACTTCATGCTCACAATGATGAAAAAACCCTGCCTGAACTAGAACAGACTTTTCCCCCTTTAATTCAGAAATCCCATGTTCCTTTCCTATAATACCAACTATCAAATGGAAAAACATTTAGTGTCTCCTCAGATTTAGCTGACATTTGAATTCTTACAAACTTGGGAAATGTGTAAATGTGCAAGATTACTGCCTGCTAGAAACCAGTCAGCTTCCTGCGAGGTTACACCAGAAAGTCTCAGCACCACAGAACAAGTAGTGATTGATGTAGGACAAAGGACAAGCTTGGACTTCAGACACTCTTCTTGTATACTCTTCCCCCAAAATAAATAACTGAAAATGAGGTCCAGGAACTTACTGGAAGCAAGAGAGATCCAACCTGGCAGGACAATATCAGTTTTTCATTTGCCTGGCCCCTTGAAAGAAGCCTTCAGGAGAAGATGCAGGAGAGCTTTCCCTGCCAGAGAACAGCCCCATACAGATCATTTTGAGCAATGAATTGCAACTCAAATGCACAGTTCATTTAGATGGCTTATTTAATGGGAAGACATCCAAGCACACAGAAGTGCTTGTGATGATGCAGGTGTTGCAAGGTATTGTGGATAAAGTTAACTACAGTTGTGCTGTTGGGTCATTAAATCTTATTCATTCTTCAGAGATGCTTTCTGCCTACCAGTCAGGGCTACGGAAATGAGAATGAAAAGCTCTTATGGCACAGCACTACACTGCTCAGCAGAACAGGTGATGACGCCTAAAGCTATGACTGAGCAAAACAGAACTAAGTTTTGGAAGGAACATTTGGTACAGTCTCCTCATTAGCAGTATTTAGTCTCTTGACAGAGTTGAGTGATAAATATATTTTTCATTGTTTTAGAATGTTAAGTGTATCACAAACCACAGAACTTTGGTGATATAGGTGAAAATTCGTACCTGCTAGTTCCCTGATCTGCTGTTCCCTCTAGATGAGGAAAAGCCCAAATGGGTCTTTGTATCCAGGTAATAGGAATATTGCAACCAATCAGGGACATAAACAACTTTATCTAGCAACTTGCTCCAGCCTGTGATAAACAATGATTTTGTGTCACCGTAAGTGTTCTCTATTGTCCTGGTGTCCAGGCTCTATTGCCTGTTTCTCTTTTTATGAGTGCTGTCAATGGCTGCTGTAGCCTTGCAAAACAGGTCCCTGTGCCAAATGACACCACTTTTCTTCCACGTGTCGCATTCCCCTTCAAGATACAAGCTTTTTCCCCAACCTACCACAGTCCTGATAGATGATTTTCTTTATGAAGTTCCCACAAGGATTGAAGGTTACTGCGTCTTCCCGTTTCTGTTCTGTGCAGTTTAGCACGCAGAGCAGTGCAAAACTGGCACGTCACTGTAACTGAGAACAGCTCCCGGACCTTTTTTTCAGCAACCAAGGCCTTAACCAGTAAGTGGCAAATAGAAGTTGCTATGCAGAGGGAGCTGTAATTAGATCCAAAACAGACTGGTAACACTGACAGAGACAGATGACCTTGAGATGGATAGGTGATCAATAGATAGATAGTCTGATTCTTTTGTTTTTAAATCATTATTGATAGCACATCTTAAATTAATCCGTCATTCTGTAAATCTTCAACTCTTTTAGAACAAAAGCATTCTGGAAGTTTAATTATTTTATTTTTTTCACTAACACGTACGCTAAGCAGCAAATGAAAGGAAGAAAAAATCAAGTTCAGAGCAAAGTAGTCGTACTCAAACATTTGTAATTAAGCATGATAACCAACTACAGAAATACCTGGAATAGCTCCTGATTCACTCTCACATCAGAGGTTTCTTAATCAATTTGAAATAACTAGACACTGCTACAGAAAATAAGCAAGATCACAGCATTTGCTAATGAGTCTCAAAAATGGATTTCACTGCATGAAAATCTTCATTGTCAGGAGAAAGCCTGTGTTCCCTGAATCTTTAGGGTCATTTCCATTTGCATTCAACTGGAGAAAAGTGCTTTGTTCTTTTCTTCCTTCTCACATCCTCTACAACTCCACATATTTTTTTTCTCCTCTCTCCCTCTGTGAGTTGGTGTTTTGTGTCAATGTGCTACACTAACTGCTAAAAATACGTCCAAATAAGACCCTTTGTGCTGAAGTAGTTTAATCCACTTCAATTATTACCTAATTTCTCTATGTTGCTCTGATTACCATGAATATAAATTTGGAGATGTGTGATTTCTGGAAAATTATATGGCGAAAGATGCAACAGCATAACTCTGAAGCACACACCAGGGTAGTGTATTATGCTATGAATAATACCACTTAAACATTTGTAAAATGTAAAGCTTTTCTGAGCTCTTCTCCTTCCCCTGAGACTTGAACTCTTGTTGAACAAGCTGTTCAAAACTCGCCACTCTGATAAAAACCTACCCCAACAGAAAGAGTGACAGTGACTTTTTTTTCGTTAGTATTATTATTATTATTAAATCACTGTTTCAGGTTGCCAGTTGCTTGGTCTTCCTGCAACAAAAAAAAATAAACCAACAGGTATCCATTTGACCTACTTGTCCCTAACCCAGCAATGTTTGTAGCAAGATGAAATCTGATGATAACGAACTTTTCTTGGAAAAGGAATTTCAAACTATGTCCCAGACCCTGCAATCAATTATTCATGTGAGCAACTTTGAACTCAGCAGGAGTACCCACAGGCATAAACCTTCTTACAGGGGAACAGTTGGCAGGATCAAGACCCACCTCAGGAGGAAGACACACAACACAACATATGAACCCTTTGTGACTCTTTTTATTTTATTATTTTTTCCCCTTTTTGTCCTTGTTATTGTTCAATTTCATTTGCTAGTGTATTTCCCACTTCCAGCTGGGAGTAGAAGTGAAGATGCCAAAATAAGGAGACAAAAGCTGTTGTCATGCTCAGCTGGAAGAGAAAGTCCTAGAAATCTCTCAAAAAAAAAAAAATAGGCATAGAGATTTTCAGACTAATTTTTAATTTCCCAAGGGCACTATGATAGTTCAAAGAAGTTTTGTTAAATTTGTAATGGAATGCAGAGGAAGAAAGGCAAGATATTGGTGCGTTGCAATTATCTTGCCTAACTTCCCTGACCATAATCTTTCTTCATCAAGACGTTAACAGTCCCTACCCAGCTGATGCTGCAGAGCCCTCCAAATGCGGAAAGACCCAGGTCCACGTGCCATGTAACCCTCACGCCTACACCAACAAGAGAAAAGACATCTCTTATAGTCCTCCTCCCAAAGAAAAGGGGCCCAAACACCCCCGGGCAGAGAAGGTGTCACACTTAGAAAAACTCTCTGCTTTAAGACAAGCACTCGCTTGTCTTTGAGCTCAGCAAACTCAGAGAGGGGATGAGATGACTGGCTGTTGATAAAACAAAGCTTAAGTGCATAAGAGACATTTTTATACACCTGAATCTCTTATTCCCAAATGCAGAAACTTGGACTTAGAGAGTAAATTACTGAGTCAGAGGAATTAATGTCTCACTTTCAGGTTAAAGCTGATAAGGGGGAAAATCCAAAGAAATGAAGACTTTGTAGGACAAGGTTACAAAACAAATGAGGAACAGGTAATGTTAGGATTGTTGGTGCTCCTGAGGAGTAGCAAGCATAAGATGTCTCAAACCTGAAGCCCTCGAAGTAGACATTGCAATTAATGTCACTGAGGGTGAAGCAGGAAAGCACCGGTAAGCTTCTGCAAGGTGATTAATCCAGGATAACCATTACTATTACTAACATACTTAAGTGCATGACTGTATAAGAATTGCTCAGAAGAGCTGGAATATGTGGTAAACTAGAAAGGGAAGACATATTCCTGTACAGAAGTGTTCCAAGAGTGTTGAAAAGCAAATACACAGTATTCATGGCACTAGCCACATGTTTTTACAAGCCATGAAATGCCTCATGAAACGCCTAAGTACTCTGTTCAAGCTGTGTGATAGCCACTAACAGTTTCTAGTATTCAGCTCTGTCAAAATCCTCTGCTAAACAAAATCCGTTCTTCGTGCTGCTGTTGGGTAAAACAGCAAGGGGATCTCAGCTGAGATTAAGGTATAGGATATAGGTGTTTTGCATGGTGTGAGACCACAGCCAGAATACTGTCCTGCTCAAATGTCCACACTACAGGGAGATGACAACAAATCAACAAAGGCTATGAGAAGAGCTACTTGGATGTTTATATTCACTGAAACACATGCCCTATGGTGACATGTCTTAGCCTTATGACAAGGGATTGCATGTATGATTTGATCAAAAGCAGGGGAGAACTACCTGAGTTCTCTTTATAAATGTCTCTTCATTATCTAAACTTAGCAAACAAAAGCAGAAGAAAAGTCAAAGTCTGAAAGTCAGAACTAGACAAAATTCAAGCCAGCCATAAGGCAGACATTTTTAACAGTAAGGATAATTAACTACCAGAGTGTTGGAAATATTACAGAGTGGAATCTCCATCACTGGAAGTGTTTCAGAGTAAGGGTGGGATGTCTTTTTTTCTGACAAGCTCAGATGATAAGTCAATTAGGAAATTCCTGTGGCCTGCATGATTACTGAGGTCAGAAGAAGTGGCTCACAATAGTGTTTCTTCTGGCTGTGCATTTTGCATGCTGAATGCAAAAAAAAACCTCCTCCTGCAAAAGTCCACAGTGTATAGCTGAATGCCATCTGTAACTCTGGGTTTGTTTTCCTTTCATCCATTGTTTTCCTTTCATCTGCTGAGCATGTCCTAAAGACTGCCAGCGGTTAGGCTTTATATGGTGCTTAACAGCACTATTCCCACCATGTCCTAATTATCAGAGCTTTAGAAAATATGAAGGAGATCAGTCATTCTCACCAGCATACGGAAGCTGTGAGCAGAAGAGTGCTCATAACAGTACATTCTTCTCATTTTAGCTCTTATGGTGGATCAAAGTAAAAAGAAGCACTCCAAATCACTCTGCATCTTTGGTACTGCAATATCAACAGGTGTCTTTGGGATCACAAATTGTTGCTTGGTCAGGAAAAAATTAACTCAAAAATTAGCTCAAACATTTATGGGTCTATATGAGCCAAATAGAGCCATAGTCAGTCCTGACAAGCAAACACTGTAGACACGAGGAGACTTACACTTTCTACTAGAAGAAAGAAAACCTTTTCACTTTGGGGGCTTATTTCAACCTCTGAGAGGAGATTATCTTCTAACATATCACTAGTTCACTGAAATTGCAAATGATGCAGCAATGAAGATAATTTCAGAACCAGACTTCAAGAACAACATTGTGACTATCTCTTATTTGGGAGGTGAGTCTCCCAGGCAGTCAGAGAAGCTAAGGTCCTGATGGTCGTGGCCTTTGTGACTTCCAGCATTGATGAATGAGGGGACTATTGAAATAAATAATTTTGCTTCCCTGACAACTGTAGTATTCTAAGATATTGCAAATGCTTATATGACAGAAATATAGCATACTCTCCAGTAGCAGAAAAAAAATCGTCATAAAGGCTAATAAAAAGTTGGCATCTGTATGTGAAACATTTAAATTTATGCCAAGATCAAGCCAAAACAGTATGAACAGAAAACCCTGAATCAAATGAGGTAATAGCTTAGAAAACACATTAGAAAATTAATAAATTACATTTCATTTTGCCTTAACCAAAAAGTATAGAAAGCATAGAAAAGCAAAAAGATAAACTCATAGTACATAGACTAAAACAAAAACCTATGTTCAGCTTTGGTTAAGTCCTTGATGGCTATCCATATAAAAACCCTGGAAGGAACACCTGAGAGCACGACTGCATTTCACAGAAATAGACCTAACTGTGAGAAAAATGGTAAGTCCCAAAGCAGCAATGGCTTTCCAGTGGAGTTTTATTTAAACTCCAACTAAATAACCCACAGGCTCTCCAATGAACTCAATGAGGCCAAAAGAGCAGTATCTCACCTCTGACCGAGCAAGAGGTAACAGTATGTGTTGCTCAGGCTAGGGAAGAGATCCTGCTGACTCTGCATGCTGGAAGCCCATTTCATTGATAAATTATGACGTGATCATTCTTGCCAGAGCCTTAGTCGTCAGTTGGAAGAAGTTACGACTCAAATTATTCACATAAATCAGGTCAGATTCATTTCATGTCAGCTTTAGACAGAACACCCCAGGCCATTCATTGAAACAAGTACAATTTCACAGTACTCACAAGAGGCTTTGGGAGCCTTTTTGCTAGATTCCTTCATTAGATTTGGCTGGGATGTTCCCATAATTTCTTAATGGTATATAGTTTGGTGACCAGAGTCGATTAGAGTGGATTAGGCTGCTTCACACCCACTCCTCCTGCCTCTGTGCTTCCTTGCCTCGTTACAAAGGCAGGACCACTTCATCCCAACTGGCTGAGTCAGCCCTGGTATCACTAAAATGAGCAGCTGTGGGATTGGAGAGTGCAATGTAGAGTTAAAACTGACCATATAAAATGACAGCAGCAACAGACTGCTTATTTGGACCCAGCACAGACTATATTCTTGAGCTCAGAAAGCTCAGTGCCCAAACTGTTGAACAGTTTGGCTTCTTGCCTGGATATGGGATTAAAAACAACAAGACTTTGGTGGGATTTCCAATAGCTGTTTTGACTGCCAGGTGAATTTATATATCTAGGAATTACAATTTCTGGAAATTTAAAACAAATGCTTCAGTTATCATACCAATCACAGATAAATGAGCTCTATCTCCATAAAATTTCATAAAATCCTACTTCAGTGAAATTGTTGCCCAGACAGATCACATGTTCAAGCAACTCCATTACTATGCTCCACAAACCACACAAACCAAAGCAGCTTTTTCTATTATAGTGTGGTACTGTTTTCAAATCTGTTTTCCAAAGTGCTACTGCTGTTTGTGTGGATATTCATCTCTCCAAGAGCTTCTTCTTAGCATGACTTTTGAACTCATTGGCCAAATTTAGACAAGGTGAACAAAAGGGCAGAGGCTGTAGCAGGCTTAAATTCCTGTGAGTTTGATGAAAAGAGATGACAGGGTAAGAAGATCCTTCTACTAAATGGACCACTGAAAGGCTGTGACCTAACCATAAGATACAGTTCTCCAACCTCAAATCACCCACTTCTAAGAAAGAAGGTTTGCCTCCAATGCTCATGGGCTACCTTTCTTCTGGAAGAGGGAAATGTCCAAATATCTATTTTAAAGAGACTGTACCAACCAGCTGAGGAACAGTAGCTAAGATTCCCAGATCTGAGGTAGCATTATGATGCTTTTGTAACTAGTTCAAAACAACTTCTGAACTACTCTTAATAAAACAAAAAAATCCTAGAAAACAAAAGCTTTGGAATTTTGTAGATGCCGAACATTATGGTGAGTGTTGGGCCCTGACACTGCTTGCTGCACAACAAGGACTTTGTCCACTGAAGTCCTTCCCACTGGCATTAGCAGATCTCCAGGTATGGCTCGACACTGCAGCTTCACCCAGGGCTTCAGCACAGTGTGGAGATACTTAATGGAGTTTCCACCCAAGCAGTGTGAGTACCAGGCACAATAAAGTTAACACAGCAACATGGAGGTCAGTGCACATTATTCATCCACACTGAATTGACTGAAGCCCACACTAGTCCTTTCCTGATAATTTGTCAGATGTAGTCAGTGCAGCAGAACCAGCAGACTAGAAGTCCTGAATAAAGTCTGAATATAAACCCACATGCTCTCATTCTCTCTCTCTCATCCATTATCTCTAATCCCAGAGTTTGGCAATACTGAGATGCACGACTGCAGCGCACGTACCCCCACATGGGCCAACCTGCACATAATGAGCGAGGATAACCTAGAAAGGCTTCAGCAAAGCATGCTTCCCACCTGCTCTGGGACTGGAATACTCAGTTCACCTCAGGTGGCAACACTCTATATTAAACATATCTGCAAACACTCAAAATCTGCACACCTGTAGCAGCATTGCAGACACACCAGTGGTGCATTTTAACCTCCAGTGTCACTGCCAGACTACCCACTACATCCTTCTATCTCTGTCACATGTTTTTCTCCCCTTTCCTTTTCACTTGCTAAATGCTTCAGCATTTGAAATCACTGGGAACAATCAGAATCCAAGCACTGTATGAAAAGATTTCACCTTTTCTCCTTTCTAATGCATAGTATTTTGGTACCCAAAATCTGCTTGTTTTGGAGTACTTGAACACGTAATGTAGGGAAAAAGCACAAAAGCAGAAAGGAAATTGGTCCTTGGCTGAAAGTGCAGCAGTTTGTGAATCACTACAAACTGACAGACATGTATTGAAGTAGCACAATTTGCATGGAATAATTTCACAGAATCACACAATGGGTCAAGTTGGAAGGGACCACAGTGGGTCATCTGGTCCAACCTCTCTGTTCAAGCAGGGTCATCCTAGAGCACATGGCACAGGATTGTGTCAAGATGTTTATTGAATATCTCCAGAGAGGGGGACACCAAAACATCTCTGAGCAATCTGTTCAGTGCATGGGCACCCACATAGTAAAGAAATTCTGCCTCGTGTTCAGGTGGAACTTCCTGTGCATCAATTCCTGCCCATTGACTCTTTGCCTGTTGCTTGGCACCATCAAGAAGAGCCTGGACACCCTCCCTTCAGATACTGATAGACATTGATGAGATTTCTTCTCAGTTGTGTCTTCTCAAGACTGAATAGGCTCAGCTCCCTCAGCCTTCCCTTGTAAGAGAGAAGGTCCAGTCCCTTAATCACCTTTGTCGCCTTCCTCTGGACCCACTCCAGGAGCTCCCTGTCTCTCTTGTCCTGAGGAGCCCAGAACTGGACACACCAGGGCTGAGCAGAGGGGCAGGATCCCCTCCCTCGACCTGCTGGCAATGCTCTTCCCAAGGCACCCCAGGACACCTTTGGCCTTCTTGGCCACAAGGACATGCTGCTGGCTCATGGACAGCTTGTTGTCCACCAGGACCCCCAGGTCCTTCTCCTCAGAGCTGCTTTCCAGCAGGTCAGCTCCCAGCCTGTCCTGGTGCTTGGGGTTGTTCTTCTCCAGATGCAGGACCCTGCCTTTGTTGAATTTCAGAAGGCTCCACTCTGCCCATCTCTCCAACCTGCCGAGGTCCTTCTAAAGGCCTGCACAACACTCTGAAGTATCAGCCACTCCTCCAAGCTTTGTGTCATCAGTGAAATTGCTTATCTGGAAGCAGTTTCTTTCACTAGAGGAACGCTCGCAAACTTGTATCACACCTATGCAATTTCCTTCAAGCTTTTTTCTTTTCTTCTGATTTTTTCCATTTTACTGTAGTTTATGGAAGAGTTTGTTTTAAATACCTCTAGTGTGAAAAAAGGGAAGGGAATCCATATGAGCAAGACATTTCAGGGTACTCTAAATAATCTTTAACTGTAAAACTCCCTCTAAAATCAAAATGTTCTGTAGACTTCAAACCTAATTTTGATTAGAACATAAGCTAAGACAAACAACTTTCTAACATACAGGAAATCTGGTATGAATTTGAACCTGTCAAGGGGTAGTTACTAAAATAAGTAGTTCCCTGGCAGAAGTGTTGCATACCTTCAGTGAGTCCCACTTTGAAGCACAACATGAACTTTTTCTGATGAAGCTACAGTGAACTGAGAGAATTCCTAATACGTCTAAAGTGCTCAGATGTTATGATGATATTACCCATGCAAATAATTAAATAGATAGACTAATTTTCTTTTTAGCAATTGAGATCTCTGTTAAGCTCACAATTCTTTTTACTTCAGTCAATAACTTTTAAACCACTTCACTTTTAGTAGTCTCTTATCCTTAAAATTTCCAATTAAATTTATGGTTGGAAATTTATAGAGCTGTATAAAAAAAAAAAAAGATTGTATTGTTCAGCTCACTCTACGATATAATTCAACTGGTAGCCTACAGCCTGATTCCTCAGAGACCCTTGGACAGGGGAACAGGGGAAGCGTTTCTCTTTTTCCTGGGAATAGGCAAAAGCAGAAAGATAATGGCATCTGCTGGAGTACTCTGCACTGCACTCTTTGGGCAGATGCCACTCCTGCCATAGAGGCATTATTCGTTCATTTTCGTACTGTGGAGCAGCACTGTCAGCTGGAAAGGGACCTGGGTAACCTTGTTGCTGCTCCACTGCTCAAAAGGAGAACGTAAAACTGCATATTCTCGACAAGAAATATTGCTGTTTAAATGGGCAACTTCACCCTTTGTTCATATACCTTGACTACGGTTCTAGTACTTGACTACTGGCCTGAAATGGAACTGGTAAGGGCCCATGGAACTGGAGAAGTCTTGACATTCATTTAAACTTTGTTGCAGCATCGAAATAGCCTTGATATGTGTGCAGTGGCAGGGCAGGAATGAAAACATAGAGTTGTCCTGACAAATGACAGAAACATTTCTTAGATGATTGTCTTTCAGGGGCAATGTTTTGAAATAGGTTACTTTGCATAATTACAGATTTTTCAGGCCTAGTTAAATAGGAGAATAACCAAATCAAACAATCACAGAATGATAGAATGGTTGAGGCTGGAAGGGACCTCTGGAGGTCACCTGGTCCAAGGCTCCTGCTTAAGCAGGATCAGCTGGAGACCATTGTCCAGGGCCACATCCACAGTACTCCTGATGTGGCCTCACAATCTCTGAATAAAGGGGAAGGATCACATCCCTCTACATGCTGGCAGTGCTTTGCTGAATGTAGCCCAGAATAACATCAGGCTTCTTAGCTACTAGGGCATGTTCCTGGATCATGTTCAACTTGGTCTTCAGCAGAACCTCCAGGTCTTTTTCTGCAAAGCAGATTGGTGCATGGGGTTGTTCCTCCCCAGGTCCAGGGTTTTAAACTTCCCCTTGTTGAACTTCATGAGATTTCTGTCAGCCCATTTCTCCAGCCTGGAGAAAGTCCCTCTGGCTGGCAGCATGACCCCCTGACCTATCAGTCGCTCTTGCACTCATTCATACCAATATCAGAAAAACACAGTGGTACACTTGGACTTTGTTTTAATTCATAGTGGAGATGAAAAAAAGCAAAGCGAAACACTGTACATGTAGTCTCTCATGAGCATATTATGGGGCAGAGTCAAAAATGGGATTGGTGATAACTGATGTGAGTGGTAATCTTTCAAACTATAATAAAAACTGCTAATAAAGGAAGTAGGGTGACTATTTTACAAAACAAGTTAGGGTTTGGGTTATGTTTTCTTGTTTGTTTGGTATGGTTTTGGTTTTTTTTTTTTTTAGATTTAAAGACATCTATATAATATCAGTAGGAGTTAATGGATATATAGCAGGGAGATGGATTTGCACCTTATCAGTGAGTCTGTTCCAGAGAATTCACATATTTTTGCAAACAGAATGGGGTAAGGTAATATGGAAAGACAGAAAGAAAAGGATTTTGTTCTTCACTAAAAAGTAGTTATGACAAGCTTTTGTTTTCTGTGATTAAAAAGCCAATAATGCAAAAAAGTGCCTTGCAGCCCAAGAACACCTTGGTGACAACAACAGATCATGGGCATGGATAGGTAGCAATGTATCTACCATGTACACAGTAACAGGGGACAAAGCCCTGAGGAGAGAAAAAGAATGTTTTTCTACTTCCCAACTTTCTAGTCATCCAAATAAACAATTAGAAAACATCACATTTGTGTTTTTCAGCTTTTGTCTGCTCCAAACCACATCTTTCATCCCACTTCTTGGATAACTCAGTGTTTGAAAATGAAGTCTAAAAACTCAATGAGTTTCTCCTGATTAAAGGACCATGAGGATCCAACTTCAAAGTTTCATGCAAACGAAATAAACAGAGTCGCTGTGTGAGGCAACTGCCACCATGCTGGGCTTGTGATTCTGGCAGCAACTTTCAGTATTAAGGAGCAGGAAACAGGATGACAGAGGCCTTTCTCTACATACCAGACAGATACTTCGAGCCTTTTGTTAACATTCAGAAGAGTTTCTCTGCAGTCTCAGAGGAGAGAACAAACAAGAATCGTATCATTTCTGTTGCAACCACATCAGTTGATGATGATGACAGGGAAACAGGAAAGGAAGAGTGACCTTACCTCCTCTGCCTTCTGCTCATCAGCAGTACAAAGGCCTAGAAAGGCAGAGGGAAGTACAACATGAGAAATTCACATAACTACAGTCAGATCTAAAGAAAAAAAAAGAGGTGTCTTTATAGCCTGTGTCCCATCAGGCAAACTTTTATTAAGTACTATTCATATTCACTGTATCTGAATTGAAGTATGCTAAAACACATCAGCAAATATGAGTACATTTATTAATTCAATTAGTTTCTGTGCCTCCCCTGGAAGATATTAATTTGAGATCTAATAAAAAAAAAATGGGATAAACAATTCTTTTGTTGAAAGGATGATGAACAAGACTGGTACAAAATTGATTAAAATAAGTAGAAATAGCTGCTTTCTAATCAGGGATTTTGGCTAATTCAGTGGGACATTGAACACCCATTTTACAGTCTTTTTAGCCCCAAGCAGGAGACATGAGAGAGAAAATCCCCAGCAGGGGGTAATGTAATGTGACCTCATTGGGACGTTCCTACAGAGATGATAACAGGAGGTTTTGATCATGACAGGGCACCCTGCAAATGTACTAGTCAGCTAGGATTTGGTAAAAATTTTATATATGTGGCTTTTTTTGTTACAGAAGTGCCAATATTATATTGAGTCCTTCTTGCAATACTAGTGGGAGAATCATATATTTACCTGATCCCTATAATATAAGAACTATTCACAAAATAAAAGGGGAAAAAACCTACCTGGAATCTTGTCATTAATTCTAAAGGAAGAAATAAGAGTTTACCACCCAAATGCCACTGAAAAGTACAAGCAGTTTGGCATCCAAGTCTAAATGTTGTCTAAATCTGACTAGGCTAAATGTTTATGTGCAGTTACATGCTCTTTTAGTTGAAGAGAAACTGGAAGAGTCATAGATGAGCCTGAATCGCAAATTAAATACCAAAGGGCTAATTTGCTCCATCTAGAGCTTTTGTTTTACTGTAAACAAACATCTTTTAGCCTGCTCTATTTTAAGATGAAGACTGTACAGTGAGAAGTGGCTGTTCCTAAGATACTCATACCTCTGCAGTGCTGCAAAATGTACACCATATTCTTCAACTCTGACACGGAGGGATTGCGAGGGAGCTCAAACAGAGTGGTTGGGTCAGTGCAGTTACCAGCCCTGCCTCTCACTTCACGCTGCAGCCTTACCCTCCACGATGAGCCACAGCAACTGTTTGTCTGGCTGCTCTGTAGAGCAGATCACTCAAATTCTTGGGTTTAAAAGTAACCCTGAGAAGTTACAGCAAAATAACTTCAGTGACCTAGCTCACTGGTTCAGCTCTCATCGAGCTGTGTCAGCAGAGCTGGGGAAGCTGGGACAGTGAACTGCAATGCAGTCTTCAGCATTTCCCAAGCATCCTTCCCAAACGTAACATGTTATTACACCCTCCTCAGCCTCTGCAGCCCTAGGAGCTGGATGCCTCTTACCAAAAATCCCAAAAATAGCAAGGCTGCGTTTTGGCAATGTAGTACATTTGGCTTCAGAGTTGATCGTAGATCGTGGATGTAATGAATTAATTCACTCTGCCAGTGGTGACAGGTGAAGTTTTACCAGTTGGCTGTTTCAGCAGTTGTCTGTTGCCCTATAGCCAGCATGCAGCCACTGTACCAACACATCATCATTCATTACTGCGAGTCTACGCTCTGTTCAATGACCAAAGAAAAAGCAACTGTGAGCCTGTTCTTGATCCAGGCCAGATGCCTGTTTTGCAGCAACCTAGCCCACAGATCCACTGTTTGGGAGTGCGGAATTACAGGCTGGGCAAGGCTGGTGTGAAGGCAGACTCACTCCACCGTGTGCCTCACGCCTGGCTTGCCGCAGCTCTGTGCCAGCAGGATGGGCCCACGCAAGGAAGCCCAGCAGCTTTCACTCAATATCACATCAGCTCAGCTGCAGGAGCTCTCAGTACTGCCATGGCAATAGACACATTGTCGTGCAAGCTTGGGAAATTATTTTCATCCAGCTCTAACACCGTTTTCCTTTTAAAATTTGCCCGCTGTGTAAGAGAGTGAAAGCAGTGATGGATTGCTTTCTACCTGGCAGCTGACACTGCCGGCGAAGGCCAACTGGAAAGGCCTTCTTGAGGAGGGAGAGCTGATGTGCCATTCCAAAAGCCATACTGGAAGGGGAACTTTCCCATAAAAGGTAATGCTGCAGCTCGGAGATTTTGCAGAGAGACGCTGCATTGTGTCTAGGGCAGCTTCTGCGACAATCAGTTCCCAGTTCCAAACCAATCCTGGTAACAAGCACAGCTTAAGTTCAGATGACTGGTTCAGAAGTAACAGGACAAATCTTCTGGTCATCTTGTGACACAAACTACACTTTGGTGAGATTACTTTGCGCTTTCAGAAGCAGTATGCACCTCCTTAACGGATGTGGAGCCTTTGTACGTGTCACTTTTCATTTCAAGATTTTGGATCTCTGAATAGAGCTCACCTGCCTTTTCACTATAATATATCTGATCTTTTTTTTTTTTTTTTTTTCCTCTCCTGTTGATTATGCCCCTACTCCTTGCAGATTTCAGAGAGGAGAAATGTCTAGACAGGTTTTCTCTTGCAAACTACCCAAGAAAAGAAATGGAAGTATCTTGTAAATCCCAAACCAAGCCTGCATAAGCTAGTGAGTGCAAAGGATGGAAAGAACCATAATATTCTGGAGATGAAATGTAAGGGTAAGAAAGGATTCTCTGTGTGTTCTTGCCTCCTTATGTGCATTAGAGATTCATTGCAGCCTTTAATTGGTGGTGTGGGTAGAGAAAATAGAAGGGTTGAAGAAGAGAGCCAAGGAAAAAATAATGGAAACCTGACCAGTGACAGGAGTTGATTACTGTTGGCAGACTGTGTAGGTTTCAAATTCATGCTGTGACTTAGGAAATAAGTCCTGGCTGGGATGCATTTTTCTGGAATATCCCTAAGGAATATCTATCAGTGATTCATCTAAGCAGCCACTGGATATCATTACCACTCTACCAAAAATGAGGATAAAATAACAATCTGGAAGAAATGAAAGAAACAAGTGCCCCAGATTTTCTCTCCAGCTGTAGCAAAGAGATCACAAGGGTGGGTAAAGAAAGGAGGGGGGAATGAGGAAAGGGCCTAACTTTTCATCTGCATGTCCTCAGTTTGCCTTTAAGCTGCACACATCTAGTTTACTCTTGTCAGAAGCTACCACCACTGTACTTTGTAGATCTCAAAGAAAGAGATAATTGCCTTTTTTTTCCAGTCACATGCTTACTAATACAGAACTTTATTTCTTTTTCCCCAGCCCTACACAGTAGGACCTCCATCATTCAAAATAGCATAAGCTTTGCTAGAGATGTTAATGCACCATCCAGAGCAAATACAATGCACAGGCTTTGACAGGTTCACATTTTGAAGTCCCTTTTGAACTCACAGCTTCTCTCTTTTTTGTCAGATGAACAGTGGCCAATTATAAATTATGGCTCTTTCCTAAGGCCCCATCCCAACAGCTCCTATGGGTTATGTTCCTACTGGGTGTGTGTTACATTAAGCTGATTTTATGTCTCCAAATAGTTGTTGGGCATTTTCCCTGCTGTGGTGTTTAGCTAATACAT
This sequence comes from Melanocharis versteri, assembly GCA_013397845.1. NCBI lineage: Eukaryota > Metazoa > Chordata > Aves > Passeriformes > Melanocharitidae > Melanocharis > Melanocharis versteri. The sequence continues at coordinate 234,911 of VZTG01010322.1, forward strand.
AACTAATCATATGGGAGAAAACAGAACGGGAAATTAATTCTAGTAAGAAAGAGCCTTATAAAGTTTTTGGGGTTTTTTTTTGGTCAAGGACATGCCAAGAAACCTATTTTTATCCATAGCATCAGATACTCAGCTGGACCTCTAACAACAGTTCACGAATTTACGTCAGATACCCCATAGGGTCCATTTGATTTGCAACTTAAAGTAGAAGATTGTAATTGAAATCAGTGTTCTTACATATAAATATATAGCCGATCCAAAGAGAACATAAATATCTACCACAAACCAAATTCACCCTAGATTCTCTGAACCTTGCAGGAATTAACTGCAAGAATTACACTTTGGAGCTTTTAAAACAAGAGATAATTGCCTCTTTTTTTCTGTCAGGGGTTTACTAATACAGAACTTTAGTTTTTCCCAATCCTCCACAGTGGGACTTCCATAAGTCAAAGTAATGTAAACTGTGTGAGAGATGCTAATGTTAAGCACTACAAAAATATTCAAATAGGCTATACAGTATTTCAAGTGTGAAACAAAGCCTGTGGGTTCAGGAAATATTTTCTCACCCAATTCAAGGAGAACATGTAAACAGGATTTTTTAACTCTTCATAGTCTGCAGTGGAGCTTTACGGTGGTGCTAATCCCCATAGTACCTCGAGCCCCGATTCCACAAAGATGTAAGGTGAACACTCCAGACTTGGGTGGACTACTCAGGTACCCAAAGTTTAGTCTGTTTCTATTAACTTGCAGAGCTACAACTCAGGTCAATAAACTAGGATTTCCAACAGGAATCCCAAAGCAGCTACTGTCTTCTCCTGCATTATCATGGGTCCTTGCTAGTATACTTATTTTCATTCAACTACAAGATGGTCTTTTCCTACAAGACTCCACTGCATCACTCTAATTCCTGCTAAAATGTTTCCTACCCTCATAGAAGGCCAGCTGAATAAAAGGTTAGAAGGAGGATCTAGTAGAGGATGTTTGGCTTTTTCCTTTTCAGTATAGTACCTATTAACGGGATCTAGGTGTATCCCACAGCGTTGCAGTTCCTGAAATAGCTACAGGAAAAGGAGACAGTGAAATGCAGAAGGCAGTGTGCTAATTCTCTTGTGAATTACAATCACAATTTGCTACTAATTGAGAAAGTAAATAAAAAAGGTCCTGACAATATGTTCTTTCCTAGTGGGGACTATTCTCATTAAATGCAAAATAAAAGGTTGCCACTTCTCTTTCTGATTAGAATTTCTTAACAGAGGAGAGAATGCTTCTCTTCATTCAAGGAAAAATGATCCAAAATTATATTAATACCAGGCTGAGTAGCCAGCTGCAGTATGCAGTTTCAATAGCCCCTTTGCATTTCACAGCAACCATTAGTGAGCTGCCTCATCCTTAGGGACTTTACTTCTAATGTCACACATACAGTAGTTGTGCAACTCCATTTGAAGGGAGTCATAAAAAATTATGCCAAATATTTGGCTCCTGGTTTCTACTGGTTCCTTGGAAGTGCCAGGGCTTGAGGATACAGGATGACAGGCAACCATATGAGTAACCCTGGAGGATTAGGGTGAGGGGTTACAAGTTACCAGCAGAGAAGGAGATGGGGTGGAAATCTTTAAATTTTTGCAGCCTTCTAAGAAAAGTATAAGTATTTACAGGCACTGCATGGGCATTTGTACATTTTCAGCCACAATCGCACCTTCATTTGAAATTTAGACATCCACTTAAATTCAAAATACTCCTGCCTTCTTAAGATGCAGACTGAGATTAGTGCCACTCTTCTACAGTAACAAAAGTTTTACAGCCACAAGAGGTAGGGACAAGAAAATTATGAAACTGTTCTGGTCACTGGACTTCATAAACTGGAATCACAAAGTTCACCTGGTGGCTTCAAAGGAAGGCATGAGGAGCTGCGATTTCCACTCTTCAGATGAAGGCTTTTGTGATGAAGTAGATGGGAGGAATTCCAAAAAGAAGGAAGGGGGGAAAAAGACCTATGGTAGGGAAGAATAAAACAGCCCATGTGAAATGTCATCAAAAACTTTGCTAGGCCCCTGCCTTCAGCCAAACATCAAGAACAGCAAATTATGTTCTTAGATAAAGCAAGTATCATACAAAGAACCCATGAAGATGTGGTGCAAAGGGTGTTTGTTTCTTCTGGGATGACAACATCAGTTGTCAAGTAGAAAGGCAGCAGCAGATTCACTGATTAGCTCAAGTAAATGCTAATACAAAACTCTAGGTCACTTCAAATTCTGTATATAGCTAGAGAACGATCTTTCACAAGTGTCCTGGGGATTTTTCATCATTTTTCTTACTATGTTGCTACACAATTTCTCCTGAAAAGTGAATGTATCTCCTAATGTGTAATATGACACCACATTTTTTCCAGTGACACAGTCATTTAAAAAGTTTCCCCCAACCACCACTCTCCTGCACATACACAGAGGTGCAGTAGTTCACCATCCAGATTTACTACTGCAACAGGTGACTCGAATGGTCCAAATTACAAAACTAACTTTGTCAAGAGCCATTTGTAACCAAAATGATTTCTGTGACCAGGTTACAGCACATCCCACTGATGGTTTTGATGACAAAACTGGAGTGAGGTGAGCAGGGGCAGAGGCAGGAATGATGAGCCCACAGGTAGAGGAGGTGGAAATGACTTAAACTGCTTTGTCAAGTAAAATGCAATGTGCATTTGCAGTCTTAATGTAAGGGAGGTTTGTGTGTGTATGTGTGAGTGGGTGGGGGGGGTATGTGTGGGTGTGTTGCAGAATTCAGCGCTGGTGTAATCCCACAGGTCACTGCAGCCATGCAAGGAACGTACTTGGGACTATATGAATCAAAAAGTTGAGGAGACGTGGGAAAGCAAAGCACCACTTTTTAGAAAACTACTCAAAAATTATCTACTATTCATTGTGTAAATGACCTAGCCTAACAGACAGACAAGTGTATGTGTCACCATTGTTATCAGGAAAGATGAAGATTTGGACTAAGTCCTAATCCTAAGGAGGAACTGATCAGCCTGGGGGGAAAGAGTGACCTGTGGTTCTCAGCAATACTTATCTGAGAAATGAGGAAGATATGCCTGCACATCTTTCTTTAAAACCTTTTGGTAAGGACCAGACATGACAGGCACTCTGAATAAGAGGATAAAATACTGGTGTGAGCTAGAGCAGAGTAGGAGCCAGGTTTGGATTTTATCGCCAGATCTAAACTGACCCACTGCATCAATCTTAACTCACTTCATCTCTTCATTTTCCTTTTTAGCATTTGCCTTTCATCTCTATTTAGGTGATCAATCCTTTGGGCCGGGAAATCTGCAAATGGATATGTGTATGTGTGCACTACTGAAAAATACACTGTGATTTTGATGTATTAATTATTTGCATGACTTTTTAAGTGGTTTTTCTCCAGTTGTACTAGGTACTGCGCAAGCCGAGGTAGAAAAGACAGTTATTTCTCCAGAGGTTATTAAAATACAAAGTATGTTCATGTCAGACTCACAAGCAAGTTATTACTGCACAGTGAGTAGCCTACATCAGCTGAGGAATAGTACCTGTTCATAGAGACACTCTTATCCAGGAACAAATGGACGATAATTCTTTTTAGCCCAGTCCACTGTGAAAAGGGATTGACAAAATCAAATTACATGGTGTTCTCTACCATCTGAGAGTACATACAGACAGTCACTGTGGCTCAGGCAGTGAGAAGTAACTGGTTAAATCATGGTAACTTACACAGAAAGTCTGAGCCCTTAGAGAAGACAGAATTGATGGATACAAGCAGACAGGGGAGGTAAGAACTTTAGCTTCACACAAATAAATAATAGGTTTCATGGCCAAAGTAGGGCTTTGTGACAGTAAATGCAACCATGTAGAAGAGTTCTGCAGGTTATACAATAAATTAAAGGATTTTTTTTTACAGAAAATTAAGTATTTCTTGAAAAATGCTTATATGTATCTTGTAAAATATTCCCAAAGCAACCAAAACTTTGACCAATATGGAAAAATGCATTACCTTCTAATTTTGCTACAATAACATTGCATGCGGAAAAGGGTAGTATCCCCAGACTCTGACTAGTGCCCACAAATAACAACTCCTACAACAGTGGCATCAGATCATCACTGATAACCTTTCTCATCAGTTCCAGGGAAGTTATCAAGATTCTGGCTGCAGCTGGATGACATACAGTGAAATTTGGTCATGAACTGATTTCATTGTATAATGATTGTTCAGCTAGAGGGATAGAATCTTATTTTTCATTTGCTGCCATCCCATGCATGCAGATGTGTGCTGGCTCCTCATTTATCCCAATGACGTAAGCTTTAGTTTTTAAAGACCATACTGGTTGAGGTTTAGTTGATCTCCATGGTGTTTTGCATGGAAGAAGTCTCTATCCTTTCAGGACTTTTCTATGGCAAGTTGAAGTGCTGGCTGCTTGTAGGAATGCTGATTAGTGCAATTATAACTTCATGTACCTGTTGAGGCAATGAAACTCCCCAGGCATTAGCTGCTATTTACCCATCTTATTTGTTACACTGACATTTTTATGCTTCTGTCAGGAATGATCAATCTGACATACTGGGAATGCAAAAGGTGAAGGATGCTGTTGTATTATTTTTAACAGCAGAGTTTCTTGGTAGTTTGCCATGAGTGAGGGGTGAACCCTGAAATACAAAGGTTTGGTTCAGCTGAACATACTTAAACTATCTGTGTGTGAAACTTACCTGCCACCCTTCAGCTTGTTACTTTCACAACACAATTCTGTAATTACTGACTCCACAAGCAACATAACAACAGCTGTTCTTGTGATATTTTAATACCACTGGAATTAGGAGAGCTGAGAAATTCAGAGGCATATGACAGTTTTGAAAATATCTGTTTCAGTATGAGTTTAATCCAAAATGAGATTGTTTTTGCCATCCCTAGACAAAAAAAGGCATGAACTAAACACTGAAGGAAAAACTGGTGAGGGACCATGATGGTCAAGATTATTCATTAAAGAAATTCCGTGTTTCTTTGAAACAGTTTACATGTACCCAGAGCAACAGAGGAATAGCTAGTTGACTGGAAAATCGAATTTCCAGAATAGTTTTGAAAATAAATTTTCATCTTCAACCTAGACAAGAAGACCGAAGTTCCAGTTTGTTCAGAGGAACTGCACTATTAATGAATAAATACAACAATTTCAAGGATAAACAAAAATGTTATTACCGTTTTCTAATTACCATAATTCCCTGACTTTCACCACTGAAATAGGGAAAGACAGACATTCAAGAAGCCATGAAACTGCAAGAATTTTCAGTACCAGGTTCCCTACTTGAGAAGCAGCTGAGGTTCAGACAGCAAGCTAAGAAAAAACAGACAGGTTTCATAATGTTTCCACAAAATCAGCAAGCTCTGATTCACATTTTGCTTCTTTATTCTTTTGTATCTCACAGTGGGAATCTTTTTCACCCTAAAATATCTATGGAATAGGCAGAAATTGTGTAGTTCCTCATGTGGCTTATGAAGGAACCAATCAAACCATCTGCTGCTTTTCTTTGTCACTTCTAGAAGGGGCTAAAACAGACAAACAAACTCAAATTAGAACAAGGCATTCAGATTCATTGGAATTATCTCCTTCTACAATTTTGGGGGTCTCACTGGAAGAAGGACATTGACAAAGAACACAACTATTCAGAGACTGAGAACAAATATGCTACATAAGGCTGCATGCAATCACTGGGATCCATTTGGCAAACCATCACTCTTCCAGTGGCCAAGAAGACCAGGAGGAATTGACAGAAGATGGGAAAGTGGTTCATGCTACTCTGTTTCTTAAGTATTTGCAACAGACTAGGACTGTGAAAACACCAGGGCTGTTTCAGTGCTATGAAAAGCACATCTTGCTTGAGGAATGGTAAAATGTGACATTATCTCAGCCCTTACAATCACCTGGTTAATCCTTGATCACTGCACATAGATCTACAGGACTGGGCTTAAAGTCTTGAAAGACATTGCATTCAAGCTTGAGAAAGCAAGGCGAGAAAGCAAGGTGAGAAAGCAAGGCAAGAAAGCATGAAAAAAAAAGCAGAAAAGAGTGAAGAGAAATTCTCTTAGACAGAGGTTTCCCCTTTAAAAATTCAGACTAAGGTCCTTCTTCATTTTTGGAAGAGGCTGGGCAAACTCTGAAGTGTGGAGTTACAAAGTGAGACATTCAGATTGTTTTGTAGATACTGCAGCTTGTAGTGAACCATAAGTGGCTGTTTAGTCTTTATATCTCACGTAGACATCTTCCATTGTTTGGAAACAGTATTTCACCTGAATAGCTTAGAGAATATTATCATATATTCCTAGCTCACACTGTGTTTTGTTTTTGTGCTGGTGACTGAGACTCATGGACATTTTGGTCACAGTCTGCAGGGTTTGGGCATTCCACAGAGACTGCAGAGGCAGAAGTTGCCACTTGGGATCTTCATTCTGGCTAATTCATTGTCAGTCCACAGGCAGGAATGCTTGCTTAAGAGAAGAGCCACAGACGAGACAGGCATTGAGACAGTGTGTTTTATCTGGAGTACTCATTCTGATTTCCAAATACGAGATTGGTTCAAGAGCTGCAAACAAAGTTTGTCTCCTTTCCGGTCTTGGGGTCTTAGACTCGTGAACATTCAGTTCTTCTTTGAACCTTCTTATATTCTCCACCTCGTGGCAGGGAAGTTGTTTTCAGCCAATGCTGATCTTGATCAATTTTCACAATCCTAGCTGAGCCTTTCACTCAGCTAATGTATCAGGTATACAGGACTCTTCATTGGCTAATGATGTGATCTAATATGCTAGTTCTATTATCATTATAGCAGTCAATAGAAGAGGGCTGAGGAAGAAAAGCACCATCCTGACAATATCTCTCAAAAATGAAAGAAGTTTTCTTCACACAGCTATGGACTTCAGATTTTGAACCACAAATTCATATAATTGATTAGAAGATAAATATCTTATGCATATGTTATGGAGAACACAACAGTTCCTACACTAACTTTTCCTTTTTAACAAAATACAGAAGCCCTTCTTGGATACTATTAATTCCACTCTGGTTGAGAAAAAAATTAAAATAAAATAAAATAAAATAAAATAAAATAAAATTAAATTAAATTAAATTATAAAAGCAGCCTTATTAAAGCTAACCAGAATATGACACATCTAGGAATGAATAATGCCCAAGGAGACCTCAGGGTTAGAGTGGGCAGCAAATCGACAATGCAATATGGCAGGGAACAAGAAAGCCTGAAAATGTGGTCTGTCATAAAGGGAGATAGACTGTGTCCTGAAAGCTCCCATGGGAATGCTCTGCAAATACTCACTGAGCTCCTGACCTATCATCGCTGAAAAAAAAGAAAATAATGAGGGAACTAGGGGAAGTTCAAAGAAGAGCAACCAGAATCATCTGCAGGCTGGAAAAACTCAGCTGTGGAAAGACTAAAATGGCCAGCTAACTGCAGTGGTACCTAAGCGGGTTTTCCAGGTGATCTGTGTAAGTAGAGATCAAAAATACATGCAAAGCAGAATCCAGCTTCTTTACACTGCTTTGCCTTTTCCAGGTATCATACAGAGTCCTTAAAAGAAGAATTCTGCCAACACAGCGACTGTGGGGAATGGCTTGAAGGCTTTCTTAAGGAGCCTGTTTGTCCACAAAAATTGGATTCATTACCAGGTGTGCAACAAGCCAATAATTACACACTCAAGAGAAACATTTATTACTTATTTCACAGTTGCACAAGCCTGGGTGCTTGGTGGCATTCCACAAATCAAGCACACCAACCATCAGATTTTTACTATTTATACATTTCAGCAAACAAAGGAATTAGTGTTTGTTGGCTACAAGCTACATAATTCTTTATTAATTAGTATTCTATCTTCTATTGGTTAATGATTCTCATGCTAATTCATCTGCATGCTCAATCTTTCTCAAGTTGTTGGGTTTCTTGGGTCGATGGTCTGTGAGTTGGCGGTCATGATCTCTCCCTGCCAGAATTACCTTTTACCCAGTTGGAGCTGATTTCAGCACAGTTGCTGAGTTAGCTTTATTAGTTTCTTCCTTACCTTGGGAGTTCTGCCAGTTGTCCTTGTGGCCCACAAATTCTGCATTCTTTGCATCCACTATCAATGGCACATCCTTCTTCCCAAGCTCTGGTAACCTCCCCCTAGGTCTGACATCACTGTAGCATGACAGGCCCTAAACCTTAACAAGGCAATTCTACCAACAAGTAATCTGTTTTTCTAACGTCTGGACATCACTTAGGGCGTGCTTGTTAACTGTGTTTCATGGGTTAAATCTCCCTTCTTGTTGATTAGTCTTGAGAGGCACAAAGATCAAACATTAAAGAACATCCTTCCTTAAGAAAATTTTACATATTCTACATTTTACAACAAGCCCAGCACCAGTTTCAACTATGCTGTGGACATGGTGCTGCAGCACTGTAGAAATTGCAGCACAAGCAGCAGGATTGCTACCTGAATTCCTGGTGCTCAGGGTATTTAAATTATACTAAAAGCTTTGAAATAGTCCAGAAACAGGACACAAAGGTGGCTTAGAGCCAGCACAGACCCATCCTTAAGACACACAGCATGCAAAAATTGTGAAAGGTGGGTAGGACCAAGAGAAGAAAATGGAACAGTAAAAGAAAGAAAAACAAGATGACTTCAGATTTACTAGCAGGGAAAAAAAATCATAAAGGTCAAACCTAAGACTGTGGAGATGCAAGAGGCAAATGGCAGAAAGCTTCACTTCTTGCAACATTTCCCATGAATCTTAAGGGGACACCGTGCAGCTGAATTGGAATGGACTCCTGTCAGGTAAATAATAAACTGGCAGGCAATTTCCATCTTGTAATTTAATATTTAGATTAAGAAAACCTCAAGCTTTATTTCGGGCTGTATTTAGGGGGTAGTGGGGGGGAGAGGTTGTACAAAATGCATGTGTGCAGAGGGGCTCCACGAGTCCCATAGCAAAAGCTGAGATTTCAGTCTGTTCTGCAGTAAGATTAGTCATAACCTCCCGAGTCGGGAGCCCTCTGGGAAGAGAGGGACCGAGCAAAGGCAGGCACCTGGAAAATCCCCCTCCGCTGTTTTCCATTCACATAGAAACTGCCACATGTGATCACCCCCACGAAGTGTCATCTCCATTAATAATTCACCGAAATATCTTGATTCATCAAGTCCAGGAACTTCCTGGGAAGTGTGGGAAGAGACCAGCGGGGCATCTCAGGTGTCGAGAGAAGGACTTAAGACCAGCTCGGAGGATGAGAAGCCGCACAGCTCAAACGCACAGTTCACAACAGAGGAGCGTGCCTCTGCCTCCTCTTTATCCCCCCTCTCCCGATTTTATTCCGCTTTAGCTATCGCTACCAAACGATTGGGAAGAAGCTGGCTGCTCTCCACCTCGAGCACGGAGCTGCTCTCGGGGGGAAGGGGGGCTCCCTGGCACAGCCCTCCCCCTCTGCCCTCCCACCGCATTCAGTTGCAAATCCCTGCCCGCCCGGAGGAATCGGCTCCGCGCCCGCTCCGCGCCCCCCCGGCCCCAGTGCGGCAGCTCCGGCGGCCCCGGCAGCCGCAGCGCCGGCGCCAGGGGTGCGGGTGCGCGTATGTGCGGGTGAGTGTGCGCGCCTGCCAGGGAGCCAAGCGGAGAGGGAGGAGTTTGACTTCTTTTTTTTTTTTTTTTTTCCCTCCCCCTCCTCCTTTTTTTTTTTTTTTTTTTCTCTTTTTTTTTTTTTTTTTCCCCCCCCCCCCCTCCTTTTTTTTTTTTTTTTTCTCTCCTTTTTTTTTTTTTTTTTTTTATTAATCAGGAGCCGTGAATGGAAACCAATCAGATAGAGAGCCCCCTCGGCTCGGGCTGCCTGCATGCCGGAGTTAAAAAGTGCTGCTGGCCGAGCGGGAGCCCTAGTGCGAGGCGGGGAGGCTGAGCGGCGGGAGAAGGGGCTGGGGAGCTGCGCTGCCGCGCCGCCGACCCGGGCGAGGCTCGGCCGCCTCGTCCCTGCGTGCCGGTAAGGAGATGCGGCTCTGCACCTCTGGAGGGGCAAGTTGTAGCTCTCACCAGCCAGCTG
>VZTG01010322.1:245088-267331 GCA_013397845.1 Melanocharis versteri
ACGGCGGGGGGCCACAGCACTTATTTTGCAAAGTTGGCAGCTGTCTTGCGGAGGGCTCTGCCCCCGCCGGGGTGACCCCCCCGGAGCTCCGCACCCTGCCCGACGCTCAGGGGCGTGTGGGGACCACATTTGCTGGCGTTGTAAGTCAGGCGAAGGGATGCGGCGTTTTCCTGGGGGTTGTCATCGCCAGCAAGACACTTCGGGCGAGGAGAGGTGGTGAGAGCAGGAGAAGGGTCGTATGTGCTTGGAAGAGAATAACAGTAATAATTAGTAATAACAGCAGCAAAATTACGAATAACTAGAAAATAATAATTTTAAAAATCTGTCTCTGTTTCTTGATACTGCCTAGTTACTGCGAAATGAATACAGGGCAAAACCCTTCGGATCGTGAGCGAAATCCGTGGCAAAGTGCAGAACTGAATGTAGAGCACAGTTGAAATGAGGCGCTCCCTCAGTGAAAAGGAGGGGGCAGAGCGGGCAGATCTGGGGACGTTACAGGAATTGACAAATGTGAAGCCTTTTATTTGATAAAAGAACGGGTTGGGGAGTGCTGGAGGAGGTGGAAGTAAGAGGGTAGGCGTACAGGCATTTTTACAGGAAAGAAGTTGGGTAATTGCAGAAAGCAAGCACTGAATTTGGTGGTGTAGTAAATGTTTCTAAGGAGCTGGTAACATACTTTCTGTGTCAGCTAGATTGAACTATTTATGTATTCGTATGTATGTAACACCTACTTACATGCACACAAGGAAGACAGTTTGAATACTACGTCTGTGTATTCTTATGCAAAAGGTTGAGTCAAGAGATAAGCAATAGCAGTAGAGGTCAGTGGCTGTGGAAAGGAGTCCTGTCACTGCTGCAATAAAATCCATATTTTACGGAGAGTTAAATGCAGCACTTTTTAAGTGCAAGTGGATGGTCACCTAAGCAACTCTTGACATTCAAGGTTCGAGAAGTTTAACGACCAAAATTACTCCCAGCACGATGGCACAGGTACTACTTTTATACAAATCGAGAAGATAGGGCACCTTTTTCCTTGTGTATGGTGTGGGATTTCAAAGTTCTGTTAGCACTGCATGAGAGACTGAGTAGCACAAATTACTTACAGAGTGTAAGGTCAGTCCTTTCTCCAAATTTACTGTTCTTCTAGCACAACTGGAATAGAGAGTATGGTTCTTGTCTGTTCAGGGATCTGTGAGGATGGAATGAACATCCTACATATGTACCTCATGAGCTACATGCATGAACATTCGCGCAAGGAGAACATTACAATCAAGAGCAAGGTTATTTCCATTCCCTTTTGTCACAGGACCGTGTATAGTAGCATTCTGGAAATTACATAATTCCAGGGGAATAAAATTGCTTGATCGTGCAGACCTCTTTGTTTTTTAATCAAAATAGACATAGCTCTCCCAGTCAAGATAAAGGCTTATCTCCTGTATTTGCTGGGCTGAAATCTCTATTATGCAGACAGTTCTGTGCGAAGTACTTGCATGTTACTTAAAACATTCCATAAAATTGATTAACATCTGTTCCTGAGCAATATAATGCTATGGGTAATGGTGCATCCTTATTCATTTTTTTTTTTCTAATTCCTGTTTAAAGGCAATAAGTTTGCATGTCACAGGAGAGTCGGGTAAGGCTCGGAGGCTTGTGATCAAGATTAAGTAGATTCCTTTATTATGGATATATACAGTTTTAAAGGCCTGGCAGCAATGACACAATTGGATAGCTCCTTTAAAGAGCCCAAACATGCTAATAAAGACTGCAAGGCTGAATCTCTTTTTCCTCTCGTCTCAGATGTTATCTGACACAGCACCAGTAAATATATAATCTCATATGCTTCTGGCTTTCAGCTGCACCATAATCTTTCTGGACATATTTCTAGTGGTTTGCAGTTGACTTTTGAGCTGGGGGAAGGAAGAGGAAAGCAGCCAGTCTTTTCAGAATAACGTAATCAGAGCAGCAATACTTTTTTTTTCTTTTTTTTTATTTCCCAGGGAAAATGACATTGATTCAGTCCTGTTGTAGCTCTCTGCAATTATCCTTTGCAGCCATTTAAGTAACTGGGGTTCCCGTAGGGACTTATTAGTCCCTCTAGGTATTTTAGTTTTCACACCAGTTCACAGCTCTTGCATATCTCCATGCCAGCACTCTAAAGATTACATTTATAGACACGGTCATCATTTTCTAACCAAGTTGTTCAGCTAGAAACGTGCATCTTAACTTCTGACTCTTCTGTCCCTCCCTCCCTCCCTCCCTCCCTTCTTCCCTTGCACAGCTCCTCCATGCAAACACTAACCTGCCGCTCAAGGCAGCCTTCCCTTTCATAAAGTTTGCCTTTTGCCATCTGCTGTTTCAATAATATTTAGTTGAGAGACTTCCTTCAAAGCAAAACATACACACGTTAAAAAATGTGGGGTTTTTTTCCCCTGCTTTCTGCAGATCTCAAAACTAATGTGAACTTGATAGAAATTATGAATGTGCCTGTACTCCCACCAGCTGAGATCTTTCTCTAAATGAGCAACCCTCTTCTCAAGGGCACACTGGGTTCCTCTGGGCAGGAGCCTCCCTCCAGACCACTGTCTCCTCAAGTGTGCTACATCATTTTTGCTTTGACTGAAGAAGTTTTCAGCACACTGATATGCTGCTTATTAATAGAATCCTGCAGTATTCTGGGGTTTGGAAGGAACCGCTGTTGGGTTTTCTGGTGGATGCCTGTGTGCTGTGTGGAGGTCAAGCAACATTTATCTGTTGTTAAATGAAATGCTGGTCTCTGTCTCATGCTTAAATGAACTTTTCAGTGTGTCACCTGCCCTTTGTTGACTAGTTTTAAGTTATGTTACCTTCCTAGTGCAACCTTGCAGCATTATGGCTCAAGACTTGCAGGAAATTACTTATGGATCTCCTTGGAAATGGTGGCTAATTACTAAAATGAAAGGTAGTTGAAATCTATAAAAAAGAGTGGGTAGAATGCATTGGAAGCAGCAGGCCCCACTGTGATGGTGCCTCATCTTACATAATAGTTACAATTCCTCTAGTGGCTCTGCTGCAATTATACCAGAATGAAGTAGAATTGGTTTTCAGTATCTTTTGATTATCATAAGCGTGCGGGAAAGGCTTTGCCTTGGAAGCTGGGTGTTAGGGAGACTTCTTCATTAACCCCTTGAAGACCTAGTTAGCTGCAGTAACTGTTCCTATGTCTTCAAAGGCTTTGCATCATTTGGGGTTTACTTCTGTTTTCCTTTTTCCTATATAATTTCTTGGGTTCATAGCTCTTAGAAACAGATAAACTTAGTTGTGCTTATCCTGACTGCCATGGTGGGGCCGAATTCAGGATCTTTTCAACATAAATCTTTGAAGTGTGTCCCCCATCCTGTGCACGAAGTGGAGAGTTCTGTGGCACAGAGTGAATCTCTTATGCTGACTCTATGCAGGATTCAGTTTGCAGTATAAACACCATTCTCAAGTTTAAATGTGTTCTGGTTGAGATATAAATCCAGTAGCAGCTGGTTTACTCATGCTGTATGCTTAGTCATGGCAGACCTTTCCAAAGGGTCTGAAAAACCTATGCTGTGTGAGGAGAAAGGTATAGCATCTTGCCTTGTTTCATTTGGGAGGGGGAGAGATGAGATGTATCATGAACATTTAGTATTAAATCCAGCTGTTAAGTTGTCTTTATGGCTTAACAAAAAGGTACAGGGCAGATTATTAGTCCCTGTTTTAGAAACACCCTTGAAGAATGCATAATTAATACAAAACAGCAGCAGAAAAAGTCATCGTTTTCACTCATGTCTGTGAGTGATGCCGCAGTGGAATTAGGTGGAGAAAGTGCTGGATAAAAGCATTTTTAAAGTTTGAGTGTGAGTACTTCATATCCAGTTGGGCTTTCTATGCTGTAAATCTCAGCCTAAGAGTCACTTTTTGATTCTTCCCCAATGACTGGCTGATATGTGTTGGAAGTCCACCCAGGCTCAGGTTCCTAAGTTTCTCTAGGGTACTGCTGTGTGTCCTAATCCTGATCAGCCATCAGCTACTTCCCCACTGCATTACAGGCAGGCTTATCCCTTTTTGTACCTGTGCCCATCTCCTTATTCCAGGTGGGGCTGGTTGCCACCATTGTCTTCCACTTCATTTATTTTCCTGGTTGTGCATTTGGCACTGAAAGGCCCAAACAGAGACTGTAAATATTTGAGTTTATGCGTTTGTTTGTTTGTTAGCAAGAGCATTCCCGGAAGAAAATAGGATAACTGAATTTCAGGAGTGTTTATAGAGTGGTGTGAGTTAATGTTACTGGTTGGTACATCCAGTCTCGTGGAGCTGCCTGCTCCTCGAGTATTTTTCTCTCTCGAAACAAACCAGAAAGGATAGTTGCCTCTGCAGCTGCAACGCTCTGAGCAGCAGTGAGAAGAAATGCTGATGGGGAAGAGTGAAGGGAGCCTGCGAGCCCTGTCAGGATGGAAGAGGCTCAACTGGCATGGTGTCCTCCCTGAATTAGGATGTTGGACCTCCAAAAAGAATCTTTAAGAAAAGAAGTGATTGCTTAACAGTGATGGTGCCAGAGCACTTGATAGCACCCTGCTGAAACATCCAAGATAGAGTGATGCTGCATTATCTTTCTTCACACCCAGCCGCAAAACACCCTCTCCATACCCTCGTCTGCATCAGGCGCATAGACAAAAGTGCATATACATTTCCGTCTGGTCTCGTTAAGGAACACTGCCAGCCTTGCTATGTTTTAAGTAACTTGTTCAATAATAGCTTTATTCTGGCATTGTGGGCAAATATTTTATGGGTTAATTAGCCTGTCTTGTCAGGATATGCATATATATTTCTATATAGTCAGAAAATGCTTGATTCTAGGCCGAATGTGACTATTAGATTTGATTTGCAACATAAATACCCATCGTAACCCCTCAGCTCTTCCCTAGTGACACACCGCAATGCACAGAAGAGAGCACTTTATGAATGAGATCTGTCCTGTACTATCTGGCTACCGTAATTCCTCTCAGCTAAACTAATTTCATTATCGTGTGTAATGTTTACAGCTGCCTCTGAGATAATAGGTAGTGTATCTTTCCAGCATTCCCACTTCTGCATCTAATCGTAGAGCCAGAGCAGGAGGACCTAGTAGAAGGGTCAGCAGGAATTGAAAATTAGCACAAAAATTAAGCACTAGTCAAGTTTCCCCAGGTACTGCCAGGTGCGTGCCTGTCTGGTGGAAAGCAGAGCTGCCTGTTTCCTCATTACAATTGGCAGCTAATAGCTTCTACAAGCAAAAAGGCTGCTTAATCAACACGATCATTAGCATGTAGCTCTGCTTTGGTTGTGAGGGTAACACCAAACTCAAAGAGAATACTTGCCTTTGATGGTGGCTCCACTTAGCATTGAGGGTCAGGATGATCCAGACTTGCATGAGAGGCCATGGAGTGGTGGGAGAACCACTTGTGCCTGGGCTCCAGCTGGGATGCTGACACTGTGGCACTGGGGCCAACCTTCATACTGACAGTCTCACCTCAGGGAAAGCCCTCTGTCTTAGAGAGATGTGTTCTCCTCCCTCATCCCCTTAGATTTAATGCCATAGCAAAAATAATTAAAAGCACGGTTGCTTTTAGTTTTGCCCTAAGGACTCAGGTGAAATCTGTTTCCTCACTGAATTGATTCTCTTTGAATGCCTGGTGGTTTGTAACTTGAAGGTGTCATTAGTCTGGCAATCATTATTTGACAAAAGTATCTTCATGGACAAAAAGAAAATTATATGGCTTGTAGTAGTCTGCAAAAAAAAAAAGCAAACAAACAAAAGCAAGAACCCACAGATACTCTGTGCACATTTGGGAGTCCTGCTTCAAGTAAGGGAAAAGGTATAGCTCATTGACATGAGGCCTTCACTGAAAAGCTTCTCAAGTACTCCACAATTCCATATCTTCACCATGCGGCCCCTGTGTGAGGCTGGCCTGTATAATTGGCCGCGTTTTACAGTGGGGGAAGCGAATCACGACGGAGGTGAGTGACTTGCCCAAGGTCACAGGAGGAGATCGTAACACAGCAGGGGTGCTGAACCAGGCTCTTATAGCAAGTACAGCTCGCAGTCAACCCTCCTGCCTCTCTCCTGCTCTCTTTAGTTGTTGCAGCTGATCAAAGAATGGATGGGGGGAAAAAGTCAGATTTGGGTCTCTTTTTTTCATCCAAAAGAAAGCCAATTATTTTTCTCAAGGACTCCTTGCATCTGCTTTGACACTCTTTCCCCAAAGGATTTTCTGGATGTTTTTTGCTTGTTTGTTCAGCCATGTTTTCTGTGGAGAGGAAGGGGGAGGCTGGGTAGCTCCAGAGCTGTCTGAGACAAGACTGAGTATCTTATTCCCAGGAGAAAGTAATCTGAGCTGTCCCCAAGCAAGGTGGCATTGACCTTACTCTCTGCATTGGCCGAGTTGGACTGGCCACAGAGTTTCTTTACCACTCTCTGCCTCATACATTCCCACCTACTTATGCCTGTGGGAGAGAAGGGGATAAAAAAAAACCTCATAAAAGGCTGCCTATTCTGCATGCTGCTCCCTGTGGTTTGGGGCAGTCAGAGGTCATACCACACTATCTCTTGTTCCCGTCCATGCCTGTATGAATTCATTTCAAAGCACCCCTGCTTTGTAAACATCTAAGGAGTAGTATTCCTAGCACATAGATATGAAGGTGAGTCAAAGGGAAGTTACTTGAATAAGGACATGGTGTACACCAATACCCCCGACACGGGTATTGATCTTAGTGTAAATAAAATAGAGGGAGAAGTAGAAAAAGACACATAAAAAAGACACATTAAATTTACAAGTTATGAGGCCTGTTTAGATCGAAGTAGTACCAGGTCCTGAGCTCTGTGCCACCTACTATGACCTAATGCTTTTGGAGCTGGCCTGACAAACTGATCAAGCTCTACAAGAATTCAAGAGAACCTATTTCCTCACTTTCATAGTGTGAAGAGTGCTCTGGCAGATCGCAGAGCAGGAAAATATAGAGGTAGAATCTCTTTCACGGAGCAAATTTCTTTTGTGAAATTGGTGCTCAATTTAGCTGTCAGGGCTGAAAGGGAAAAAGATGCAGAAGCAACTCTTAAGTCCACCAGCCACATCCCTTTAAGCAATTCATGCTGTGCCAACCAGTTTTATAAAACCCTGTATTTCATCTAAACTCCATTTAAGTCTAAATAATATGAATGCCCTGCTATGGTATTTCCCTTCTCACTGCTGATAATTACCAAGTTATTTCTGCCATAAACAAAGCATGTTCTCTCTCTCTGACTTATCATACCTGGTCCCACAGCAGTTCGTTCTTAAAAGTACCAATAAACTGCACTGAAGTCCACAAGGCTATTTGAATACTTAAGTGCCGTTCTGGGTCAAGATGTCAGGATTTGTAATGAAGTGTTTACAACTTCGCAATTATTTTCATGGTGACCACAACATGACCACCAAACATTTGTATAATTTGTATCCCTAAATAATAGACTATGCAAAATGGGGATGTAAAGAAAGCCTGTGTAAAGAATAATCATTTCCCATTGAAGCCTCTTCAGCAATATAGCCCTAGATCATTTGTACAGCATGGGGAAGGATTCTCTGCTGTCTGTCAGCTCCCATCAGCAGTTGCAGAGGGGATAGAGAGGACTGGACTGAGATTTTCACTTCCTGGCTGTTTCTGCTGGCATGCAATGGGAACATCCTGCCTTTGTGCAAGTGTCACTGTGCGTTGCATCTCTAAAACCAATTCTTTGCTCAGATTCTTCCTCCTGATGCCTGTGTCTTCAGGTCATCTGCACTTAAGAGGAAGCAGGGCATAAGTATCTGAAGAAAAAAGCTGGCCCAGTGTATCATATTTATTAATATTTACAGCCATCAGCACAATTCTGCAGACAATCTAATCTCAAGCATCTTTGAAATTCAGTGCTTTTCAGAGCAGTGTTTCCCATCAGAAAGAGAAGTGTGCACTCTGATTTATAGGAAGGATTTCTCTTCCTCTTGGAAAAAAAACCAAACACAACAAAACAACACAAAAATAGGCTCCCACTTTTCTCAGCACATAATTTATATTGCTTTTAAATGAAATATGTTACCATATTGTAACATGTTAGGGTCTCTTTCACAGGATTTCTGAAGCTGCTGCTCATTAATCCACCGTAATTCATCTGTCAGATATCTCAAAGCTACTTGATATCGGAGTTGCCTTAAAGTATGACAGAGTTTTCCTTAGCAGCAGGTTGTAATTTCAACCTGGTAAATGTGAGGTCAAAGGCTGGTTGCTGCAAATCTAGAAGGTTAAAATATTCTGCACATCCTTCTTCCCTGTTGCAATAACATCCTGAGTCCTGCGTGAGCAAAAGTAAATATTGGGATTATTCAGGAGAGACAGGTTTCATCCTTTTGGAATGGTCACTTAATATTGTGTGTTTTGTGTTTATTACAAAAGTATTTATATTTGTCTAACTGGCGTTAAAACCAGCCTTCATGTGATGCAGACACCTCAGGCTCAGATTTAGTTTCGAGCCCTGACCTGAGCAAGTATCTGTTACGTCTCAGAGGCTATGGGTCTCTGTGGACAGAGCTGCTGGAGCAGTGGTGGTGCCTGGGGGTGTTGCAGTGTCAACAACAGACATCCTGACATGGGCAGGCATCCCAGCACTAGGAGCAGCCAGAAAACTTAATTCTGGAGGCTGAAGAGAACAAGGCAAGCACAGAGACTAGCACATATGAGCAACTGCAGCTTCAGTAAGTGTTTGACTAGGGCCAGCTTGGTGCAATCCGAAATGCCAGAGGTCTTTTGTTAAGTCCCAGAGTCAGTGTGCTTTGCTGCTGGTGATAGAAAGTACCAGAATTTGGCAGCCACAGCAGTTTCCTGCTCTGGGAATGGTGGGGTCAGCATAAGCAGGAGATACTCAAGCAGATGGTGTTCAAGTCCTATTCTTCACTTCCTTCAAAGGTGACACGGTGGAATGTTTGATACTTTTTCGTATACACTACTGATGGTAGAGCAGGACTCATGCTTATCACAGCTTTATTTCCAGGATATGTTGCATAAAGGGTAATGAGGACATGCTTTCAGGTACCACCCAACTTTCCATATTCTCCTTCCCTTACAGATTTCTCTTCTTCCATGGGAATGTTTCATAGTCATCTGTTGTCTTATAAGATAATAATTCTTTGCTCAGCTCTGTGCATATTAGAATTATAGAATGTTTTAGGCTGGAAAAGACTGCTAAGATCACCAAGTCCAAGAGTTAACCGAGCACTGTCAAGTCCATCACTAAACCATGTCTCTAGGTGCCATGTTGCCTCAGGGAGGACAAGGCACACCAGGAAGCCAAAAGTTCAGAAGACTTCAGTGTGTTGGAAGTAGGTGTTTGTCCTCACATGGTGGGCTCATCACAGGGCTGGATGAGCTTGTTCTTGCAATTGCTGTTTTACAATCGACTCCCGACTGCCCAAAACAAAGCAAAGAGACCAGTAGGATTCGTCTGCAAACTGGGGTAAGATGAATTTTCACAGAATGTTCTGAGTTGGAAGGGATCCATAAGGATCATCAAGTCCAGCTCCTAAGTGAATGGCCCATACAAGCATTGATCCCACAACCTTGGCGTTATTAACACCATGCTCCAACCAAATAATTGAACTGAGCCATTAGAAATAAGTTGCTAATGTAAGCAAGATTAACTTGATGCGCTGCCTGAAATGAGATATTAGAGATGATAGGGCAGAGAGAAAACTTTTCATTTAGATGGAAACAGGACTGATTAATTAAGCAGTAACGAACAGGGAACCTTGCCTTGAATTGATATGAGGCTTGCAGTGCTAATTTAACACAAAGTACAGCTCCCAATTTGTTATTAAATTAAAATGGCTTTTAAAATTGTTTACTTTTTTTTTCCTTTTCTGCTTCTGTGTGGCAAAATGATTATTCTGGCTAGTTAGAGAAACCAATCAGAGCAGCAGAAAGTGTAGGTTGAAAGAGGAAAGATTGTTCTGTTGTGTAATTAAGAAATATACACTAATATCCATGACATCATGAATAAGCACTTCAAAGTAGTAAGTATGCTCTGTGTTGCATATTAAATGAAACAATTAGTATGCTAACAAGCTGCTCTGGACATACACTAAAACCACATCACACTTCAGGAAATGACTGTTTCTTATTTTTTACTCTAAAGATCTGCTCACCTGACTGACAAATAGTATTAAGAAATAATGAGGAAGAAACATTCTTCCTTTTCATCCTTTCCCCTTTTCTTGCAATTTTCAAAGCAGTTTTCACTTGGGAGACTTTGTGGTTACTCCATACAAAGGAACTTCTTCTACCCCAATCAAATTATATCATGGAAGTGTGAGATATTGTGTGTGATAGACAAATCCTATGGAACAAGAGGGAAAACAACCTTGTAGCGACATTGCTTTTTTTAGTCTCAAACAGAATACACTCTTGACAGGAATGATTCCTTGTAATTTATTGTAGGATAGCTCAACAGTAGCAATTTGTCATGCATAGTTATGTAATTTGATGGGTTCATTTCTTAAATGAATTATGGATTATGGATTACCTCTGTATATCAACAACAGAGCTGTATCTTTTATGTAAATATTCCCTCAACTTTTCCTTCCTCTTCCAATCCATTTTCCGTCATACAGAGATGACTTTTTTCTATCTAATCTTTCAACTAATAAGGTGTTTAATAATTTAGCAACCTAAAAAATGAGCATATTTCAAAGGAGTTAGTATCAATGGTAGTGTAAGAGCCTCAGGCTACAAAAAAGTGGATGAGGTTACCAAAGTTTTAGAGTCAGGATCCCAACTGTCTTTCTGCTTCAGGCAGCTATTTTATTAAAGTTGGTATTAAACAACACTGCCTAAGGTCTGATTAACAATTTATGACTTCCTAAGAAGGATTAACAGAAGCCTATCATTTTTATATTTAAATCTTGATTTGCATCTAAGAGAAACCATACCCAGGTTTATATTTTCATTATTTATTATTTTTATTAGTATTATTTTTGCTGCCTCTGAAATGTTGCTTATGTGAATATTGTAGGCACCAATTTGTTGTGCTGATCTGTTGGTACCTCATCCTGTCACATGTGTCAGAGGGACAACTTGCTGATTGCACCCTGTGATGGGTTTGATCCTGCAAAGCGACGGCTTTAGTCTCATGCTGGGCTCAGTTGCTCTTCACTGTCCCTGAAGTCCATAGGGACAGAGGGTGATCTGCAGTTGGCAGTCAGGCTGAGACCTGCAAGACCAGGAGCTGAATGTTGTCCAGCTAACATTACTCTGGAGAGTAAAATCGAAGTGTACAAGACCAAGGCTCGCCTGACATACCTTCCCAGAAGGGAATTTTCCTGTTTGACATTTACTTTGTGCAACCAGTAGCAACTCCATCCCAGTGTCTCAGATTTTTTATAAGCCTCCCAGTCCTGTTTATGAGGTTGCTTCTGGGCCACCTCTGCTAGGAGGGAAGCAGAGGGTGATTCTGCTGTTGTGTTCTGGGATGCAACAGAGCAGGACCTTTTGCTTTTTGCTCTTACTGAGACAGCCCAGAAAGAAGCATGCTACCAGGTGGGAAAGGGGTGGGGAGTAGGTACCAGTAAATCTGCTGGCCAAACTTCGCTCACTCTCCTGTACAAGGAATCAGGCCAAAGACATGCAGCTTAGTAGAACAGAGTGGAATTTTTTCTACTTCTGGCAAAGCTATTTTTGATTATTTTTGTTTTAATGTCCAAATAGAAAATAATAACAATGACCTGTTCTGTTACCTCTTTTCAAGCTGTCCTAATTCCCACATTGATTGTCTTTTCCGAGTTCAGCTGCTTTAAAAAATTGTGTGGCTTTCCCCCCCCCCTTGCGTATTTCCATTTCTGATACTCTTCAGCGGATTTAACACTCATTTCACTAAGGGCTGGATGTGGTGGTCATAGCATCTAGAGCTAAGGGAAAAGATTGTCAGCTAGGGGCTATGAGCTCCACTGGTTCACAGCAAGGGAGATGTTATTTTGGTCTTCCTGAGTTTCTCTAGTCAGTAAGACACTAAAAGGTTCTAAAGAAATGTTGATATTTAAGGATCTTCATTACTTTGTTTGAACTCTCGGCATGTCCATGGTTTTCCTTTTAATCAATAGCATGGTTTTTGTCTTGGTCTTGGGGGCTTTTAAGTTTTAAAATATTAGAGCCATAATCTGAAAACTGCTGGCTCTTCAGAGCAAAAACAAGCATTACCATATTCAGAGAAAGATTTCTCATTTTCCTGGCTTTTCAGGATGTGCTAAACTAAATTTAAGTTTTAGGGCTGCATTCACATTTTAATAATCTGCTGTTAGAAAGACTCCAGGAACTGCAATCAGAACATTTTCTTGTGACACTTGCCTTCGACCTGTGCTTGTGGGTCATTACTGACAGTGGGATTTAAACAAATGCTCAAAAGATTCTGCTGATTCAGGGAGCAGTGCATGTGAGGAATAACTACCTTCGATGCTGGATTAACAACACTCAAGGTTTCTAGCTTATTCTTCAGCTCTGACTAAAATTTTATCCAGTCATATTCTCAGTCAAAAGAGGACAAACGAATATTATTCCATTGGCTTTCAAGGAGCTGTAATGATAAATATGAGCTGAAAAACCAGACCAAGGAAGCAGAAGAAAATGCATGAATAAATTATCAAGAGTGGACATGCCCAGGAACTTAGAGCAGTCAGCTCCCCCCACTCTCTCTTCTCTCTCTCCTATTAAAAAATCCTCAGCCATGTCAGCAGAGAGCAGGAGCAATATCATGGGACTTCTGTGGCCAGAGACACAGAAATCAAAAATGCAGGTGGATAGTTCATACTTAGTCTGTGTGGTGAATTAGTTATCAAAACTACTCTACAGCAACACATATTTATTTGTATGACATTAATGTCCACGAGTCCTAACTATGTGAAGCAGTGCTCTAACCTAATAGAGTCCCAGCTGGCAAATATGTTCAGAGAAATCAGTCTTAGCTGCAGGATTATTTGACCAAAATATGGCTAACTTCACAGGAAATCATATTAGAAGAGAGTGGTTAAGTGAGTTCTACCCTGTAAAAGATGTGTAAGTTAAATATGTCAGCTAGGCTTTTGTCTAATTAAAGCACACATATTAAAAAAGGTAGCTGAATACCTGCTGTATTGTGATTCATTCTGTAGCAACTGGAATGGTTTTAAAGTCTTCTGTGTGCAGAATTTTCGGGTGAGGTCAGTGTGATTTTTCACTTACAAAAGTGGCTTCCTGGTTCTCTTAAATGAATCAGAAATGGAAAAAAAAACAGGTCTGACCATAACATACAAGGATGTCTTATGTGTAGGAACAGCATGGTATCAGGCATATCACAATTTTTTAAAGAAAATAACATAAAGAAGTAAGAAATAAAAAGTGAGGTACAAAACATTTGCTGGGAGTCACAGGAGACCATACTATGTGGCTTCAGTTGTCTTCAGGATAAATTTTACTCTGAGTGACGCCACTTTCCACTGTATTTGTGGATAGGACTGTTGCCAGGAAAATGACCTCTTTTATGGGATTTGATTTTCATTTTATTCCTGTTCTGTGACTACACGGTTGGAACTATATAAACTGTTCAACCTTGGTCAATAGCTATTTTGTGGTTATCCCAGGTTGCTTTCTGCAGCAAGGTTAACAGAGTTCGGAGGGAAAGGTTGTCTGTGTCATCACAGTTCGCAGATATGGGATATCCGTCAAAAGAACTGCTAGATGAAAACAATCTGTCAGCACCTCATTTGTAAACATCTCTCAACATCTGCTTTTGGAAGCTCATTACTAGTTGATTTCCACCACACAACAGTGCTCTAAAATGTTCTCATGTGGACATCCTTTCCAGGAGAACATATATGTGGATATCAGCTTGCAGTGGAGGGTCAGCTAGCCTGAATCCAAACATAAAGCCAAATACACTCCCATTTTGAAGGTTTCACAAATGGTCTCATCTTGACATGACTGAATGAGGGAAATACATCAAGTTGTGATCTCTTAACATCTGCTCCTGCCTTATTTTCTGAATCTCTCTTCAGAACGAGCAGACACACAGCCCTGCATTCACATACCCGGCTTTAAATGGGTTACTGGTGTTCTGCACTTTGCTGCTTGAGTCTTTCTGCTGCTTCAACCCAGCTCTGAAATGTGTCCCTCCAGGTTAGCTTGCATAAACATAAAGCCCCAAATTAGCATTGCAAGCAACCATTGCCCTCAAAAACCAGTAGTTTTTCTGTGCTCGGTGCATATTTGCCATCTGCTAATGCATTTAGATAAAAAAAAGAAAAAAAAATCTCGGCCAAGTTCTTAATTTGGATAAATCCATGTCTATCTCTAGTAACTTTAAGGAACTGTCATTGCCTTTACCAGCTAATGAACAGGCCTCTGCAACTGCAAAGCAGAGGATGTTTTGGAGCATTTGGGCTATGCATTGTTTCTGCCTGCCTGAAAGGATGCCAAAAAGGAGGAATATGTTCTCACGGAGGCAGCCTTCTGGTTGTTGTCCATTGTGCAGAATGGGGCATGTACCTATACACTGCAGGTCTTGTGTACTGCTTGGCTCTAGGCACAGCTCACATACCTATGTGATATAAATACTCAGCTTTGCTTTCTCAGCTCTAACCCTTCCCATGCAAAGTCAGAAGTGTGGACACTGTGCCAAAAATAGGATGCTGAATCCTAGCTCCTTGCAGAAATGATCTCTTTAAAAGCCACAAGCAAAGAGGGAAAAGGATCTGGAACCATCTCACACCATAAAAGATATTTTGGTTGTCTAGTGGATTTTTTTCTTCTATCAGGAAAAAAAGCCCCAAATGCAATTAAAATATTAAAATTTTAACACCAGTTCTTTTAGACACAGGAATGAGCATTTTACCCAGAGTCCTGCTCAGGACAAGTATTGTGTGACTACCTGGCTTGTGCTACACCATTACTATTCAGGCCACTGGCACTGGAAAAAAATACAGAATGTCAACACAAGAAATGTAAAATGGTAAGAATTTGTAAAGAATATGATTGCATTTTACATCTAAAATTCTGTCTATTTTCAAAAAGAAAAAGAGAGACTCCTAGAATTTATCTTTTTTCCCCCACAATATGATGGATAGATAAATCACTTTGGGAGAGCGATATTTTTGGACAGAATAAAATACTCTCCAAAAGTTTTTAAGTAATTCTACCTGTACAAGGTAGCTCAGTAAGAGTGTTTTAAAAGGCCTCACAAGAAATTCTGCATCTTTATTTCACGGCTCACCCTCACGTGCCTGTCTCTTTCAATAAAGTGTTACTCTGCCATTGAGAGTACCTGGCTTGCTGGCTGGTATCACATGTCCTTCAGCATGTTGATACCAATGTAGTTGTTATTCCTCAGGGGGCTGGCAAGGAAACGGGTGTTTGAAAGCCCTCTACCTTCAAGGCCCCTACTCAAGCCCCATCTAGAACAGATGCCAGCAGTCAAAAGCACCATTAATACCACCTAATGGCTCTTCACAGGACTGTGTAAGCAAAACAAGTATTTCATTCCCTTTCATACAGAAAAAAAAGATAAATAGTAGTGGGTTGTAGTAATAGCATATGTTGAGAACTTCAGTGGCACTGGCCCATGAACCAGAAGCAGAAGTGATGTGGAGGATGGCACTGCCAAGTGATCTCTAGGCTCCTTGGTGAGGTGGGCTGAATAAACTCTCATTGCTGCTGTTTATCCGTTTTCTGTTCTGTGGACGAATAAACCTTCAGCCTCTGAAACTGACAGTGTCTACACTGCAGAAACATTGCACTAATAAAAAGATTTAAAAGGGGAAAAAAAAGGCACACATTATAAGGTAGCTGATTTACCATGGAGACAGGCATAGGAAGATGTCCTGTAGTTTTGGGCCCCTGAATTGGTCAAAGAGCCTGTGGCCTGTGTTTTCTCATATGTGCAGAGAGCTACAGGGGAGTTTCTAATTTCAGGATGGAATTCACTTGTCTCACTTTCTAGTCATACAGTGGAAGACCTGTAGTATATAAATATATACCTGATGCATTTAGGCTACATTTTTAAATTGTAGAACTTTGACTTGTGATATCTCTTCTGATGGGGGAGGAACAGGAAAGGAGCACGAAAGATACAGTCTTGCAACCACCCATTAGAGACCACTTTTTAAAAAAGGAATTGGATAACTTAAGGTTTGAGTGTCAGTGCCCTTCCTTTCATGAGTGATCTCATGCTGAGCTCAATTTTTTTTCCTAAAGTGCATTTTATCACTGCCTTTTAAGGTCTTTATACCCCAGAGTAGATCACTTGCAAGTTTACAATGGAAAATTATTTCATGAAGCTGGTGATGACTCACTGGAATAGGTATTTGCAGACCTGGAGACTGGGGTTTGAAGATTGCCTGAGTGTGCAAGCTTTGTAGATATGCACCCTAACAGAAGCACAGGCATGTAAACAAAATAACATATGGCATGTAATCGTAAGGAGAGTTGATTTTTGCCGTCGCACAAATAGATGTATATGCACCTAGAATGTATCTGTTCATCCCATACAGACATCTATTTCTTCCACTTAAATCCAAGCCAGATCTAAAATTCAGCCTTAAGTTTCAGTTCATTAGGCAAACACATCAGTATTCTTCCAAGGAAAAAGCAAAGCCAAACCCAATGAAATTTATAACAGGACATGATCCCGTTTTCTGTCATTTAGATTGTCTGGCCAGATGACAGGACACATAATCACTCTTAGTTAAACTGAATAATTGGTCCACCCTCTCCACTGGAGATCCTCGTGACATTTTCAGTGGACTTCTATGAGTTTCCAAGGCTGAGATTTTAACTCAGAGATTTTAATGAAATTGTCAGCTTATGTGACTAGAATTAATGAATATTTTGTAATTTAGGGTTTTGGTGGTGTTTGTTTCTTCTGAAAATTTACTGTGTATGTCACTCCTTGTTGTCTACTCGTAGCATTGATTTCCTTAAAGCTCTGACCTCTTAAGGTAAGGATGTTATTATACACGGATTTTACTAAAAAAGTAAAATCTGTAGCTCTTGCATGTGAAGAAAGCCTTGGAAACATGAAGTCCACCAAGGGAAAAAAAATATAAAAGAACAATCTTAAGTTATTTTTAAGCCAGTCCAGTTTTCGATTAATTTGGAGACTTGGGGTTGGCAATACAGTAAATTTAATTGCAAACATTCGTAACTTCCTTGCTAACTAGTTGCTTATTACATTATCAGCAAACTTATCTCTCAGCTTTCTGGAGCAAGGCATATTTCAGGACTCCACTTTTCCATTTCTGCAGTCTCACTGGTTCACCCGTGTGCACCCTGGCCAAAGACACGCAGATGCCTTGGTCACAAGTGGCTAAATAAAAGAGAAATGTAGTAAGTAAAGGTGAATGATAATGACTGTAACACTTAACACTTGCATGTTTCTCTGTGTCCAAGTGCTTCACAAGCAGTAACTAATTACAACACCTTCAGTAATAATGGTATGTTCAAAGAGATGCTGAATTGTGCTCTTCTTGAACTAAACTGCTGTGCTGGGATAGGAAATCACTAGATTACAAGATAGAAGGCAGCATCTTTAGGATAGTCCCTATGAACCTCATGCACCCAGGTCCCTCCCATGAGATGGCACACATCCACATTTCCCCACAAACACCTACTCAGGAGAGGTTTGTACCTTGCCTGCATTGCCTTTGCTTCAGCTTTGTTGGTGCAAAGGGGCTGCAGGGCTACAGGACCTTGTGCCTTTGTCTGTTTGTGATAGGACACAGAAAAAGGGTTGGGAAAAAAAAATTTAATGGCCACAGCTCTAAAGAAAGCTGACTAACCCCTAAAGCATTTTCAGTTACATATTGCAGAGCAAGACAAAAAAAATCTCTTTGCTGCTCTGCTGTACTGCTGTAGCAGAGTCATCCTGTGTTTTCTCCTTGAAGTATGTGATGTCACCAAAAATTGATTACTTGGGCAAAAAGAAATAGGATTGCAGGGAAAAAACAGATTTGTTATATTAACCTGATTACAGCTTCAGGTAATAGATAACCTTATACTTTATCTTGTGGGAAAAAAGATAGCTTTTTTAAACACTTAAAAAATTTCCCATTTCTAATGAGGTGTCTAGAAACAAAAGAAAAATCATCATCTTTTTTCTTTTTTTTCTTCTTTCTTTTTTTTTTCTTTTTTTTTTTTAATCTCCTTACTTGTAGAAAAACCTTCAAGGGACAATTCACATTTCAATATCATGTATTTTTAACTTTAGCCAATAACCCTTTCCCAGAATTAAGTCCACTGCATGGGACAGGTGGTGGCAGATACTTTCTGAGAGGTTACTAAATTGTGCATGTTGTGCTTTCTCAGTTCTGAACTCCAGGGTCCGTGCAGCTGCCCTGGAGCTGCTCTTCGGGGGTACCAGGACATGGTGATGCGATTGCTGTGGCCCCTCAGGGACCAAAGTCATTCTGGGTAAGAGGGACCCTACAAAGTTTTAGGCATTAAATGAACTTTGGAAATGAACAGGAGTTTCTGTTGTCTTGGCCATGCTCCCAAACAACATGTTCATGGCATTTCTGAGTTTGCCCAGCACACAACACTTCAGGCAATTTTGCCTTTCCTTGTAAGGGATTGTGTGGAGATGAGCTTCCCTATCCATGGATGCTTCAGGCGTGGATGTTCTTAAAAAAATATACAGCCACTAAACAGCAGTGGGATATCCTAGTTACTGGAAATGTTCAGGGTTATGGAAGAACACCCACCTCCAACTTTAGTTTCTTGACATTAAAAATTGATCTTGAAATACCAGCCCTGTAAAATCCATTGATCACTCCTTCTAATGCAAGAGATAAGGCACTCCTGAACCTCTTCAGTGTTTATAACATAGATTTAATGAAGGTGGATATTGCAAATTTCATGGGTGGTGACAGCTTGGGTTGTGTTCTTTCTGCTTCTTGTTGCTTAAAGCAGCATTTGATGGCAGTTTCCCTGGGCTAAGATGCTGAGTGTCTTTTTCTCCTCTCAGCTTTCTAAAAATTAAGTGTAATTCAACTCCCGTCAATGATAGCATGCAGATAACAACGTAGCCAAAGTTCCAACTGGAGCTCATTTAAAGAGGTCATTATTCCTTGTAATTAAAAAAAAAATTAGGAAGTTGGTCCTTTCTTATTGGCAAGGAGTATGAACACTTTTCTTATCAATCTATATTCAGTAAATCCTATAACTTAGGTGAATTCTAAAAGCTATTTTTAAAGGTATTACAGCACAAATAACATACATGCTGAAACCTTACCCCATTTTTTTCTGTTTTTTTTTTTTTTCCAAAATCTTCCTAAACTAATATCTATGTGACTTAAGCTTTCATGGTTATCAAAGCACTAAAAACATGGAAGTTATTAGATTATTGGCAGAGCTAGAATAGTTCATGATCTATTTAACTAGAAGAAGTTAATTTTCTAAAATGCTGATTTAAGAAAACATTAGCAAACAGAAGGTGTTTACACTCAGATGAGGGCAATACATTAAAAAGAAGAAAAAAAACAAAAAGACAGGGTCAAAAGCAAAAACAAAACAAACAAACAAACATAAAAACCTCAGCTACCCAAATAGAGTGTGGAAAATGGAAATGATTAAAAAAAATCCCTGATCAAAAAAACATCTGCATGCTAATCCTGGTGTTTTCAAGTGGAAAAACAGAGTAAGAGAAAAAACCCCACACATTCAAAAAGAAATGTGAGAAGCAAACAAAAATATAATGGTGAATGGAAAAATAAGACCAAGTCAGAAAAATTCAGAGAAAGAAACAGATTGAATCTGTGCGTTCTTTCACAATAGAGCTTCTGCTGGTGTGACTGCATATTCAGCAGTGTGAATATTATAATTAAAGAATGTCAGCTCAAGCAAAATGTTTTAAAACCTTCCTATTAATAAGCAGATAAACTGCTTAAAAATACTGATTACATTAGGAAAAAAGGGAAGTGTTTGGGTTTTATGTTTCCATTCCTTTCATCTGCTAGAATACATTTAAATAGCAGATGTCTCTGCCAGGCAGTGTTTGATAGCGGTAGTGTTGATTTTGATGCCGAGGTGATAAGACCATCTTTATGGAGGGGCTCAGTGCTGTGCTGCGGGTCCCGGCGCTGGCAGGTACCTGTGCAAGGATCAGGTCCGGCGCCAGGCAGAGATCCCACAGCAGCAGCCCATCGGCAGGATGGATGAGGTGCTGCTCCGGCGGGGCTGCTGACAGCGCGGGGGAGGGCTGGGGGCTCTCCGGAGCGCACTGGGCTGCGCATCCCCGCGGGCTTGCCCTTACAAGTGCTGCAGACAAAGAGCGCGGCTCCGCAGGACGGCGGGCAGCGAGCGCTGCGCAGCGCCGCGCCTTATCCCGGCTTCGGACCAGGGCAGGAATGCGTGACAGCGAGCTCCGCGGCGCTGGGAAGTGTGCATGCCAGGTCGAAGCAAATCTCTCTCATCTCAGGAGTCTGGAATTCTTCTCACACCGCATTGCAATTAAAGTCGCTGCTACTTTTTGTACTAGCAAGGCAAAGCTATCAAGGTACCAGAGGAGTGCAAAAAAAATGTTAATTTAAGCTAAAATGAGAATTAGCTCTGGTGCCCACAAGTTAGCCTAGACAAGCCCAATTTTGCAAATAGTTACGCACATAGATAATTTTAGAGACACAGCCCTTATATGCGTAGCCAATTGCTTATTATTCAGAGATTTAGGGAAGATCTAATCATTACATGCAATAATCTCAAGGAAGATCATCATGACAATGTAGCTTAAACCCACACCTTTTTACATCTCTATAAGATACTGTTCCAACACAAATAATTCAAAGTTGGCTGAACTGTGAAAAAACGGCAGTTGAAAAATAGCTGCTGATGTATATATTCATCCTAGGCTCAAAGGAGAACATTTGTCATTTGGAAAGCCACTCCGAGCTTGCTTTTTTAGCACCCAAAAGTATCAGAGTATCTTAAGGTTTTTGTCAGGTTCTACACGCGAGGCTGCAATGCTCTTTTTTCCCCATTGTGGCCAAGCTCTGTGTTGTGAGCAAGACAGTTTACCTGAGGTGTCATTTCAGAGCGTGAGAAAATTGTCATCATAAATCATCTCTGTGAAAATAAAGACAGCCTCTGGGATTGCAGGGTTTCTTCCAAAATTTTCTCCTAACTATGCGGAGAACTGTAAGCTAGCACTAGGTTTCAGTCTTTTTTAGTTGCTGAAGTGTTGTTCTGCATTTCTAGGTTTCCAGAGAGTCACCATGGCAGTTACACTGTTAACTCAACCTTGAAGAGCAAACAACAGCAGCAGCACCAGCCTGGTTATGAATCTGTAAACATTACCTCACCCATTTCAGAGAAATTTTAACTCTCTTCCCCATTCCAGACAATGACATACAAACTGCCCACTCCAGTGTCAACTGTTGAGAGAACAAAAACTTTAAACGTTACAAAAAATAATTTTTAAAAATCCAGAGTAATAGAAATGCACATAATCCCAGTTTGGTGACACCCTGATTAGGCAATTTTGGAGTCAAAGACAAAACTAAATATATGTTTCTTACTGTATATATTCAACTTTCTTTTGTATGGAAATCTCAACAAAAATGACATAAGTTTGGAGTTTGACAGATGAGTAGAAAGGAATGCATTCCACTACACATTTGTGTAGCAGAGCTACGCAATGCAATATGATGCACATCTTTTGTTCATGATGATGAACAAAAGCTTCACATTTAACAGGTAGGATCTGGAGAGAACAGTCTTTAGTAATGTCAGTTCCAAGCATAATTTTCCCTTCTCATTCTTTCATCCAGTTGTTGCCTCTCCATGCTGTAGTAGTTTTACGGTTTTGTATCAGAAATTTGCCTCATGTTCACTGCCAGTCTCTCTTCCTTCCACAGTTTGCTCATCACTGTTTGGCGACTATTTCTTGCTGTGTGCTATTCTGTTTTAGGCTACTGAATTAGGAATGGTTAATTGGCCCCAGTGTCTTATGTCAGGGAAAATAACAATCTTCTAACTTTATTAACCTCCCACAAATATTCCACTTCATGCCAATTTCCCTGCTTCCAGCCGAGCTGTTTAAAATGCTGAAAAAACCCCACCCTTTTTTGTCACAGTTAAATATTTAACTAGGAAACAGTGTCAGGATTAGCTGTCTGTGGTGTAAAATGTGTATCAGTGAAGGAGATAGTGGGGTTTTTTTGTTTGTTTGTTTTGGGTTTGGTTT
>VZTG01010322.1:267477-314084 GCA_013397845.1 Melanocharis versteri
CGGGGCCGGGAGCGGGGCCGGGTCCCGCATCTCCCGCCCGGGAATGCTGCACAAGTCGGCCAGGATTCCAGCCGTGCCACCCAAAGAGAACACGCGTTGTTAAAAGCGCACTGAAGCACCGCTTTTGATTTTGTTGTTGTTTTTGTTTTCTTCTTCTAAAATCCCTCTCTTTTCATTATTTCTACTGTGCCTGGTTTTGCAAGGTTTTCTCCTAGAGCGGTGAGGNAACGCTGGCGATCCTTTCCCACGTATTATTTGCCGATACCCCATCAAAGCACGGATTTAATTTTTTTTTTGGTTTTTTTTCCCGAAGTATGGGCGGGCCGGGCCTGAGGCCGAGTCGCGTCCCGGGCCGCTGCAAGGCCTGGAGCTCCCCCGCGTGGCGGCCGCGGCCGGAGCGGGGCCGGAGCGGGGNGTTTTTGTTTTCTTCTTCTAAAATCCCTCTCTTTTCATTATTTCTACTGTGCCTGGTTTTGCAAGGTTTTCTCCTAGAGCGGTGAGGAAGGGGAGCTGCTCCAGAGCGTAGTGCAGTCACCCTTCGGAGGCCTGAGCATCCCCCTGGGCTGTGCCTCGTCTCCAGTCTCGGAGGCTCTGGGCACCACAGCCCTTAGGTGTGATCCAGGGGATGTCGGGTGCCGTGGCAATTGTAAGGTCAGGTCACATCCCCTAACAAAGGAGGAGCCTCCATGCAGGATGGCTGACGGAGCAAACACAGCACAGGCAGGTAGTGAAGGGCTGAAAATACTCCATCTTTCCATTGAGCATGAACAGGGGAGGCACTCAGCCATGGGACAGGACAGCACCATGGAAGTGGCTTAAAGGGTTTTTGACACCAGCTGAATGTCACCATGCTGCTACCAGCAATTTTTTTTTGGTCAAGCACAAAAAATAAGCAAGTTAACAAGCACAGGTAGTCACAAGAGCTGATAGCATCAAACTCTTCCTCAAGTTTTCAGTGTTATTTTTTCAATACATATAATAAGGCAGCATACTTTTACCTGGACACACTGCTGCTTCTCGCAGCTTCAATTCACAACTGGCTAGCGTCATTTCAGAATCCTGGCTTTTGAATCACACATAAAGCTCAGAGCTTAGAGATTTTCCCTCAAACATCCCAGCCTTTCTTCACTTTTTACTACCCCCAATGAGAGTATTGAAGAAGCACTATATCATGTTCAGTACATTATGTCCATGTTCAGAGTCAAAGTGCAGTATTATGGACACAATTTTGCCCATCCATTTCTATATGATAGTTCCTTTAACAGCTTGTTAAAGCACTGATGCAATTGAGTTGCATTAACAGGGACTGAAAATGGGTTAAGTTAACAGTTTAATGAATGAAAAATCAAATACTGAAAAAAGCCCAGCCTCCAGCCAGCTAGGTAAGAAATATCAATCTTTGGCTTTAAATGATTCTTCTATTGTTATTCCCTTTCCACATTCAAACTCTGTTTGTATTACTGTAGATTTGCACCATTCATCTAGTATAAATCTGCCCTCACTCAGCCCTGGAAGGCTTATCCCAAAATAGGTGAATTCTCAGACTGAGCAGAGCTTTCCTAGCAATTTTTGTGTTACCTCCCTGCAGAGAGTGTAAGTCAGAACTTGGTCTAAAATGTCCTTTATCACCCTGTTGAATCCCTGCTGTGTTTAGCAGCTGGCACAACTTAAAATAGCCTTCAGACTACTCTAAATATTGCTGAATTTCTAGTGTACTTTCTAGTGCTATGGGAACATAGCACTAGAAGGAATCATTTGGGACACTGAGTCCAGCTCTTCCGTAAGCACAGGTCTCCACATAATGCACATCTACTTTGTGGGAGCACACAGCACGGTTCACCCTTCACTACATCCTGTCACCCACCTGAGACCTGAAGTGCAAGATGCAGAAGCAGCTTAAAAATGGCAAAAACATTGCAGTAAAGGAAAGGAGGTGATCAAGTGTATGAACTGGCAGAAACTGAGAGAGAACTGGTAGTATATAAGGATGTCATAAAGCCACCTTTAACCTTACCTTTGCTCCCCGAGCTGCTCTTAAGCCACAATTGGCATGAGTCAGGCTCCCCTATGCTGCTTTTGTGCAGTGCTAACTTTGTAATCCTTTCTAGAAGTCCGAGGCATTGACAAAAAGATTTGTGGAACTCATTTTAAAGCCAGAGTGCTTCGCAACTGTGTAGGAGTTGGGACCATGTGGTTTCTGCTGAATCATGTCACATCATACTGGTGAGCTGAAGAATACATGGTAAAATAGGTTGATTTGATACTGGCCAAAAGCAAGATCTTCCTCACCATGGTGATGTACTGCCCCAAGTATTACATACCTGTCAGGATATCCCCTTCTGAAATACAGGAAATACATTGTTCTAAAGTCTTTGACATGACATTAATGACTTAGGAGTGCATTCCCTCAAACTGTACCTATACTTTTCCTACTTTCTAGCTACATTTTCACTAAAAAAACACCACAGGCATAGTTAATATCTTGATTAATTTTTAGGGCCCATTGAGAAGGATTGTGATACTTTCAGTCATTCTGGTTTCTTTTAATGAATAATTAAATATGTGAATGTGAAATAGATTCAGAAATTATTTTCAGGAGCTTGAATTTTACTTGCCAGCTTTTCCGTTGCTTATTAGTTAGATTGACAATGACATGTTATTGCTCACCCAATAAACTTCTATGCAATACTGACACAGTGGCAGGGCTTCATTTTTCCCGAGAAAGGAGCAGTGCAAAAGCAATAACAATTTATCTTCTTCAGAAGTCTAGTTGTTTGCAAAAGTCTGGAAAAGTTTATGTCCTCATTTAGCAGTATGCCTAAAGCTTTGTGTTGCAGTGGAGCCAAAAGAGGCAAATGGAAAGACATGTTCAAGAGCACTAATAGGAATATGCCCAAGAAAATAGTCTCATCAGGGCACACATAGCTGTTAGAATCAGTGATAACAAGGGAAGGATCTTGAAATTTTCTCCTATACGAAATGCAGTAACCAGAAGGTCTTAAGGAAAGACTGAAAAAAAAACCTGTTAGCAGTATCTGTAACATGCAGGAATCCTGCCCCCGCTTCCCTTTCCTCCTCTCCGTCATGTGCTTGCAATATGTTGTAAGGGTGCAAGTGTGAAAGAGAACACATACAGAGTTACTCGTAGGCAGTGCAGAGACACTTGTGATTTTTCTTGGTGTATGTATTTAATTTTGATGGCCAAACCATCATAATTTGGCCATTTTCCTGGAGTTAATTGGGCAGTAGGTTTTGCATCTGGCATGATTTTTTTCCCCTGGAATCTTGCAAAGGTATTAGAAGTTATGGTCTCACTTGAGGTGGATCACTGGGACCTAATTTTCCCTGTAATCTAACGCGTCCCCGCAACAGTAATCTAAATACACTTTAATCCGAAAGCCCTCCTTGTACACATATTAATATGCCCATATACTGACAGTCACCTTTCACTCGCATAAAACCTTGTAAAAATCAGTTTTATATAAGAATATGGATAATTTCTGACTTGTTGACTTTTATTATAAAGCAAAAGGTCTTACACTTCTTTGTTTGCTGGGAGGGGAGCAAGTAGTCTGGTAGGGTTTCATTTGGAGTGTTCTGACAAGTGCGTATTGTTTCACATGTTGCATGGGCTCGACTTGTCTTGCATGTTCGTGCAACTCTGTGGGATCAGCAGAGACAAACATCGTTTGTCAGGTATCTGTGTTTCGTTGGTTCTCATTCCCATCACTGTTTTAATTCCTGCTGTGTTCCACTCTTATGGCTGCTTTGCAGAACCTTCCACTGCTCTAAGTTTATGGTCCCATCCCTAAATGTATAAATTCAGAGTATAGGAAATGTGGGGTTTTTTCATCTAACAGGAATATGTACTGCAGGAACCTCTGCTACACATAATGCTGCTAAACCCAAATTTGCTGGTGTCCAAAAAGGCGTCTGTGTGGACAAACAGTAAACTGGGAATGAGAATTCCTCGGGGTCCCCATGGCTACTTTTGGAAAGTCCATAATACCTCCGATTTTTTGAGCTGAAAGAAGTCTGTAACTCTACCAGATAAGGCTCCCCATGCGGAAAGCAGATTATCCCCATAACTGGGGGTAATTTGCTTTCCGCAAAATTGCTGGGATCTTTGTCCATTCCTCTAAATGCAGGTCATCCACCAGATGCTGGCCACCTTCAGAGAAGAGACACCAGGCTCCATCTGCCATGTGTTCGTTCTCACACTTCACAAGGGCTCTAGTCCTATTTCCATATATTTTTTTTCCGTACTTCGGGAGTTCAAATTCTGGCTCAGGTTGAACTCTGCTATAATAAAATAGTCATGCCCTGGAAGTGTTATGATAATCAATCTTTTAACAAACCAGATAGAGAAGAGCACAGATGTAGCAAATGCCACTGCACAGTGTGCTCTCCTGTTACCTGGAGGCGTTAGGCTGTACAGAAGCATAATGTCATCAAGCACTTGGTTAAT
The DNA here is from genome assembly GCA_013397845.1 of Melanocharis versteri. NCBI lineage: Eukaryota > Metazoa > Chordata > Aves > Passeriformes > Melanocharitidae > Melanocharis > Melanocharis versteri. The sequence goes on from VZTG01010322.1 coordinate 271,946, forward strand.
TCAGCTCCTCCTCATCCCCAGTACTGCCTTGGTAAGAGGTATAATTGAGCTCTTTTTCCTGTATTTTTCAGATTTTGTTGCTATGTGTTTTTGTAAAGTCAAACAAATAGTAAAATTAATGACAGCATGTGAATATACCACAGAATAATGCTACTTAGGGACTGCTGTGCCCTTGCTTCCAATTAACCTTAGTGTTCATCATAGGTTGCAGCCAGCTGCATCTATCACAGTTACTTGGGTTAGGGGAAAATATCCATCATTATTACAGCCACACAGAGATGTATACATTATTTTCCTAAAGCATCATAATCCTCCACTTACCAAAGAGGGCCTGGGATAGCTGGGAGGAAATGAAACTCAATTTTCCCTCACATCTGCTTCATCCTTTGGTATAATCAGCACCACATGCACTAGGCAAGGTCACAAACTTTGGCAGTGTTCATCACAACGTGCAATTTCTCCATTCTAGTGCCATTAACTGCTCAGCAACCTCTCTTTCTCCATCCCACTGTTTTTAATCTGCTAGAGCACTTCAGAGCAGGAATGGGAGAGCTCGCCTCGCAGACCTGTTTCCAAGATCACTGCCACACACCACACTTTGAGAAAGAGTCAGCAGTCAACCACTACCCCATTTGTTTCAGTGGAATAGGGAAAAGAACATCACAGTGGGATGCAACTTCAAGTTTGCTGGCCAGCCCCTGAATCTGGAAAGAGATTCTGATGGCATCAGCATTACAGGCGTTGTAGTGTCTCCTCTGAGTAACATCCTGATAGTTTGTAGACTGCTGTAGCTGACATATAGAGACAATGGGACCAAAAGCATATATTTTTCCTTTTATTTTTGAAAGGGTAGAAAGTCATTGTTTTTGTTGCCCTCTGTTACAAAGCTGGTTATTTGCAGGATGATGGGTCAGTGATGCGCTATTTCTGAAAGCCTCATTGCTTAACCTGCATTGTTTTGGCTGAATCTTTGTTCAAAGCCTGTAGTTTGTTTGAAGCAGAAATGAAGTCAAAGCATACATCACTTGAGACAAGGGTAGGAGGTTCTTGTGAAGCTTGCCCAATATTATTTCATATGGTGTTTTTTGTGCTGCAGCTGCTTTCTTCATAAAAGCAAACCTTTCCCAAGCTACCTGCCTGTAGATCCGATGGGTGAGATGCACTCCCACTGGCTTTGCTGACTACCTCTCTCCCAGACACTCAGTGGACTCTCCTTCCATGTCGGGCCCTCCCTCCCCATCTCACAAGGCAGCACCTCCACACCGCCCTGCCCCATTGCCCCTGGGTAAAGGTTTGCCATGCCCGAGGGTCAGAGCACCCGAACATCAGCCACTTGTTTTGAAGTTGCCTTAGCTCAAACAAGGGGATGTAAAAGTGAGTAGAAGCATTATGAAATAGGCAAGATAGGCCACAGGTGCACAGAAGTAAAAAGATAACCAAGTCCCTGTCTTCCAAGCAGCAACATCAGCTCTAAATAGCTCTCTCTGTATGTATCCAGCTGACGAGCTGACAGATACTTCACAGCCCTCTGGCTGAGGATTTGGTTCTTATGCAAACCTATGACTTCAGATTGCATTCATGCAAGAGGATCTGGGATTTTTATAGAGCCAGATGCATCTTTTGGCAGGAGGTGTATATGCGTGTGTGTGGAGGGGGGCACATTCAAATTCAAATTCTCCTCTCCCTTCTCTTTCTCTGTGAGGGAAATTGTTAACCAGGGAAGACATTTATGTTCCCAGAACATTGTTTGCTTTTCCTAGTTTCAGCAATGCTACTGTACTTAGCAAATGGTGTGCTGGTCTCCAGCACAGAGGATAAACAGACATCCTACTCCTGGTTTGCCAACACGTAAAACAAAATATGTCACTGGAGAAAAACTAAAGCTGCTCTGAACTTGCAGGACAATCAGAAGAGTTCATTCACCTTTGTTCCTACCTGTCTCGAAAACAAAATGCCTGTTTGGAAAGAATAAGTTAAATAAACTTTCTGGAAACATAAAACCATTTGTTTCAATGAGTGAGAGATAAGATGCAGAAATCCATTCCTCACCTGTAATCCCTACTGTTTTTATGTGCACTGAAAAAGTACTTCTATCAGCATGACGCCAGCCCATCATTTCTTAGATAATGATCAACATTTTCTCTGTTATGCTCTCCTTTTTAGGCCTCAATTCAGCAAAGCGTTCAGGTACATCTTTATCTTTAGGTCCTCTAGCAGCCTTCAGTAAAAGCATACAGTTTGAAAGTAAAGTGCTCTGCTAAATTGGGTCTTTCACAGAACTAAAGAGAAAGCTCACACAAGAGCAAAGCAGCTTTGCTTTCCTTCCAGTCACACTTGGTTTATTCACTTGCTCTTGCTGTGTACAGCTGTGGATTGCTGGCAGTGTGCTTGGATGGAATTTGCAGGATTCACAGCTTCAAAAATGAGATGTGCCAGCCTTTAGAACAAGCTTGTATAAACACAGGAAACCAAAGCATCCATGTAAACAAAGGGAGGTAATACATATATTCACACCTGAGCAAACAGACACACTCGTACATGCAGCAGCAATGCTCCAGCAGATTCTACAGCATTCACTGTATCAGCAGACATAGCTCTCATTTCTGCTATTGCTTTTCTCTTGGCTTTGTGATCAGAGAAGCACTGGGGCCAAGCCTGCTAGTTTTGCAGCACACTGTAAAATGTATGAAGAAGTCTCAAAAGCTCTGACAGGGTCTCATCTATACTGAGCTAGCTTTATAGTTGTGCTCAGGGAGTGCAGTATGCTACATTGAATTCATACCTTATTTTTTGTTGTCCATGTACTTTTTGTGTTTTCTGTAATTTTTGCCTCTAAGCGTGGATTTGCCAGCTGTCTTGCTGAGATCTTGGGGGGAAGGAGATGTTTGATTTTTGAGGAAACAGTGAAATTTAAAATATATCGTGTAATTTGAAAGACCTGGTTTAGAGACTATGTATAATCATAGAGACGAGAAGAAATAACATCACAAATATTGAACACTTCTGAACTCGGGCACAAAAGAGCTGCCAGGTATCTTAAGACTTCAGAGGAAGCAGGTTGCTTCATTGTAGTCTTTGCTGCCTCAGTGCCTTCCTTACCCTGCCACTAACTACACCAAGAAGTAGCACTACCTTCATTGCTGGTGTAAGATGAGCTAGATTGTACTTCCTGCTCCGTTACAGAGTGGCATGTGCAAGTCACCCCAGAGGTGACTTAGTCTTTTGCTGGCCACCCAGGGCCACCCTCAGTACCAAGTAAACATTGATCCTGAACAACACGCAGTCGGAACACGTGGAGCTTTTCATGTCTGAGCACACTTGGCCAGCTAGTGCAGCAGGCTGCTGGATTACCCAGGCTCACTGTCAACCCCTTAGAGATGGATAGGCTGACCTATTGTATAGCCACAAGTCCCATTTACTACAGTGAGAGGTACAAACATTTAACCATAATCACAGCTGGCTCAGACTTGACATACTCTTCTGTATGAGATTTACAAAGATTCAATGTTACTTCAAGAGACTTGCAAAAGTCCCTAAGGGAGTTCATCCACAGGAGTTAGATTCCATCACGGGATACACTGAAGTCAGATGGGTGCCTAATTCCCATTAAGTTAACTTGCACAAGTATTTTTATAAGTCCCTCTCAGCACTATTCCCTCTTGGCTTCCCTTCCCTCTTCTCCCTCCCCCTTCAATCTTTTAAATAAAGATAGCACTTAACATAAAGATGTGTTGCAAGGCTCTTCTCAGTGCCTATAAAGTGCTTTTCAACTCTGGCAGGAGTGCCTAAGTGTACAGTGTTCAGTGAAACTGGAAACTGGGGATTTTTATGGAGATGATGTGCAAGCTCTGTTCTATCCGATACATTCATCTCAGATTTCCCAGGTGTCAACATCAGGAGGCTAAAAGTTGGTGCTGATTCCCCAGGGCTCTGCCTGCCTTTTGGCACTGCAATTAAATCCCTTAAGTCTGATTCCCATTTCATCCATTTCTGCATGACTGGAGCAGGAGACGTAGTTTTAGCAACAACATAACAGGAGATATTTTAGCTAAAGCTATGTAGCTAAGTCTTAGTTATAAGTCTTGTTATCTTCAGAGAAAAGACAGATAATATATGACCAACTGCATTACAAACAAAAAACACAGAAAGAAAGTAGGGAAGGGTGGAAGCAGACAATTGACAAACCAGTAATTTGTTAACAGGGAGATGAAATGCAACAACAGATTTTTTTATCAGACCATTCTATTAACCTCTAATGCAACATTTCATCATTTATAATTAAGCTTCCCATTTTGTTATTATACCTTAATAGCTAAATTGGCATCTTGCAGACTAGGCCAGGAAATACAGGAAAGCACAGGAGTTCAGGCACAACTCAGTCTCTTCATCAATTCTCCACAGAAGCTGCATCAGCCCCCATTTTTCGATGTGGCTGAAGTCTTGTTCCTATATCCTCTTCTGGCTGTGCTGCGCTGGTGAAGGACAGCTCCTCACTCCTCCACCTTCAGGCCACTTTCCCAGAACTGTTCACACAGACCCCTTCCTGGGAGCCCTCCCTGCCTCCTTTGTGTCAACTGTATAGGTTTGCTTTGAGATCTGCAAGCTACAATTAATTTATTTCAACTGAGATGGGTTAAAGCATTGTACAGCTTAACAACCTTCTCTCCTGGCAGGGTGTACAGATGAGCATTTGGTGACAAAAACTGAGCCAACACAGCTGCAGCTGCGAGAGAACATGTGGACAAGACTTTGGTCCTCCATCTGAGCCCATTCCGTTGTGTAAGGTAGAGCTGCAGTGCTCTTTATGCTCCATCCATTTAGGCAGGAGCAGGGAAAAGGAAAACAGACAGGAGACAGAACTTGAGCCAAAACTTTCCCTTTGCTACCACGCCAAAGAAAGGCTGGAGAAGGGTCTCAGATGTGGTGGTTGTGCAGTCAGATGGGCAGCCTGGGCGCTATAAATATTAGAGTGTGGTACTCAGCTTTAGCACAACCAGTTGGAAAGGATTTCGCTCTGAGAGCCCTACCAGATCACAGTGGCTGGAGGTGGGAAATGGACTTGCATGCCGTTCCAATTTGGTAGACACAGTTTGATGTCCCAGCTGAGGCTCCTGAGGGGAAATAGGAAAATGAGGGTCTAGCTTGTGAATCATGCCAAGTGTTAGCTGCCACATTGCCTGCCTGCATCAGATTTGCATAATTTTGTCCTTTCTCAATAGCAGAAGTGCACGCACCTGGAGGGCTTTGATGACAGAAGTACAAGTGCCGGGAGAATTCTGGCACCACCAGGGTCAGCTGGCAGCTGAGAAGAGGTTCAAAGGCTGTAAATACTGAGCCTCAGGGCTCAAATTCTCTGTCCGGGAACACTGATCATATTGGCTATTTTATTTCAATGGTTGGACAAATACTACTTCCATAATCTGAAAGTTGCTTTTGCGCTTTGAGGAACCCTTTTTTTTCCTCAAATGTCACTAATCCGTTAAAAATCCCACATAATAACCACTCTTACTCCATTCCTTTATCCCATTCTTCCTGATGTACTCATCCTCATTACTTTTAAAAGTGGACAAATTAATAAAGCTTGTTCCTAAAACTCTGCCAATTACGTAAATGGAGACTGTTATCATCTACGTTTGGGAGGAAAAAAGGCATCGAATTACCTAATGCCAGAGCAGATACTATGTAAAACTGGCGTGTTTTCACCAATGGTTCAATCCAACAAACTAGGTCACTCCGTGACCGTCTTCCATTGGTTTGTGACATGTTTCATGAGGTAGGGAAGGAAGAAAGTACAATTTGCTAATTGGAAACTGATTCTGTCCTACTCCTCTTGAAGTCCATGTAAGAAATCCTCTAAATTTGAGTAGGCATAAGAAAAAGGCAAAATCCAATGAGGAATAAAGTATTGTTTTCTGGCCAGTAAGAGACTTTTATTAAAATATTGTTGAGTAGTAACAAACAAACGTGAAAGCTACAGAACTGCACTTGACATGAATGTCTTTTTAAAAATAAACAGACGTGTTTGATTATTTGTAATCCAGTATAATCCACTGTGTAATATTAAATATTTTAAGAGATTTTTTCTACCATTTGTTCTCAGCATGGTTGGCCTGAAGCCAAAATGTTGTTATTTTTGAAGGCAGCACTCAACAGAGGGTTTTCAATTTCTTTCATGTTGGCTCTTTTTATGGCATTTTGAAATTGATTGTGCATAACAAATTCGTAAGAGGGGAAAAAAAAACCAAAACCCACAAACAAACTATGGCAGCATATTTCTCTCATGTAGGTAAACTCCCGGTCTTGTTTCCCAGGTTTCTGCAGCAGGAGAGGCTCTACAAAGTAGTTGCTAGGAGAAATAAAACAAACCTGTAAGTATGGAAGAGTGGTAAAATCCTACTTCCACAAAGCCAAATTTAACCAATTCCTCTCTGTGCCACTACCAGAGAAGGAGAAGCAGGTGGATTTCTTAAAACCCTGCAGAGCTGAGAGTGACAGTGGTGAAAGAACTTGCCTGAGCCTGAGCCAGGTATAGAGGTCTGGAGAGAATACAGCTTGTCTGTGGACTGAAACCAGGGCCTAGTTGATTTCATACAATTTTGAATGCACTGTTTAATGGAATTTTGGTGCCAAAAGATCAAGTAAATCAGTCTTTGCAAGAAACTGGATTCTGCAGTAGAAGGTGACAGAGCAATTTTTCTCTGATAGCATTTTCACTCCTTGGCAGAGAGCATGCTTTCACTCTGTCCTGGGTGTACTCCTAGCAGATCGAGTTTGCTATGACTGTTCTGTTCCTCCTGGTCACAACAGGTATTTTGCACCCCTATCACATCCTCCTTCCTACGACAGGCTGCCACAGCCTCTTCCATCTGCCCTTCTCAATCTCAGCACGTTTCAGGTCTTGAATTTGAACATTCAGAGTTAACCATGCCGCATTTGAAAGTCTGGGGCACAGCCCCAATGTGTATTAGTTTGGCTTTCCACGCAAGAAGTGTTTTGTCTCAAACAATGAAAACACATGGTACATTCAGATTAGCTTTCGTTGCATTTGAGCCCAGCTAGCAGGCTGGGACACAGGTTATATTTCCAAATATTGTTTGGCAAACATCAGACTAGAAACATGCTTTCCTAAAAGGAAATGGAATTTCTCCAATATTAACCCGTCTCCAAGAGCTGGGACTTTAATTAAAATAACAATTACTGCAAGACTTGTAATGAAATTGCTAGTCTGATCATCTCGCATTCCTGTCCTACTCAGGATTCTAAGGTGACATCCCTTTCTTCCTAAAACTTTCTGCAATGTAAAAAATGACCTGCATGAGCAGCCCAATTCTCTTGTAAGATATTTGTATAGGCCTATAACCTCTTTCGGGGATTTCTTCTTAATTTGTATTCATTCACAACCAGCAGAGAGAATGAAAAGTGTGGCAGGGAGAAACTCATTCCAGCAGTTCTGCAGCACCCTGCAGCTTAGCAAAGGTAATTTGTGTAGTTACAGCTCTGCTTTTATTGAACACATCTGCAGCAGTCATTGAATTGGGATGTTTCCTTTATGCCACCTTGAGAGCTAGTACATGTCCTGGGTGGAAGGCTGAACTTGAGAAATGTTCATCTAGCCTGTGACCAGCTATGAGAATACAAAAGTCAGATTACTTTGATCCTATCGAACCACAGAAATACTATAACACACACACACACACAGAGACACACACAAAAAGAGAAACAATGGAAAGGACTCATGGGTAAACAGCTATTTATTTGTTATGATCTCACCCTAAAGATTTTCACATTAAGGCTTAATGTGGTTTGGTACAGAGGTGAGCTGGGGCATGGGGTTGGAGATCAAGCCTATAAATAACTGTAAGTATAAAAAACAGTTTAAAATTTTGTTCAAATCTTTTTTCCTTGTCTAAAATAGAATTTATGGATTTTGCCCTTCTACTATTAGGATGAAAATAAAGTAGGATAAAACAGCCTTAAAGTGCAATTAGAAGCAATTCAGGATAAAAAGCTCATCATGACTAAACAAGTGCAGCTGCAGGCAAAAGGCAGAAGAGGACTGACCCACAGCCACAAGGTTGATTTTACCTAGCCAAGCAGATGAGGACTAGGGTTATATACCTGGGGTGTTCATGGGGTACCGTCTCCTCAGAGTGGCTGAAAGAGATGAAATGGAAGAACATGCTCCCTTTTAAACCCAGAAGGAAATCCTGTTTGACCAAGCCAAAGTTGTCTGCCCTTCCTTTCTCATCCCTCCCAGGCTCTGAAATGTCCAGAAGAAAAATAGTGACCCATTCTACTTCTGATTTTCTTCCTGCAGTTTTGCATTTTAATATCATTCCTGCTTCACCTAGCACTACAAGTATTATGTTCACATATACTCAGGGAAAGAAAAAGACATTTAAAAAGTGTAAATTCCACACTACACTACATAGAAGTCTGTCAAAATTTTGCACAATAGACCAACTGAATTAATCTTCCTTTCACTCCAGCCACAAGCTGTGCTTACATCCCTCCACATCAGAAAAAGCACATTCATCCATTATCTGTCTCCCATCCCACTCACCAAACAGCTGTAATAAAAAATCCCACCTTATAAATTACTTCAGAACACAAAGGGAAATCTCTCCATTTTGTAACAACAAATTTAAAATGGAATGGGGATTCTTCTACCCTCATGTTTCATGCTAGCGTATTCTTTCTAGGACATCATATCTTGTTACCAATTTACAGCAAGTATTCATCCAGATGACTACAGGCTCCTCCAGCAAATGCAGAAACAAATTGACATTAAGAAGCCACACATTTTCTGTAAGGAGTCACCTTCTGCAAACCTTGCCTGCCCATAAGTATGCATAAAAATGCAGCTTCTGGGAAAAAAAAGATTGAATTCTTATCTTGGGGGAATGGAGGAGAGAAGTTGTACTATTAATAAATACAAATGTTAGGCTTAACAAAATATGCAGAGTTTAAGCAGGGATGATATATTGTACTCCCCCATTTGAGAAGGAATGGCAAGGCAGGCCAGACATTGCCATTTTTGCCTTGAAGAAAACTCATTTTCCTTCATATGCTTATTCAGGACACATGACTTGAGTGCCTTTTAAGTGGGAGCCCCCACAGGAGCTGCATCCTGGCCCTTTCCCCATCGTGTCAGTTCAATGGGTATGCAGCTCCACTGAAGTGAAATGCTCTCTTTCCCTGTTTAGCTTTCAAGAGCAGTGAGGCATGTTGTTTCTTTCTTTTTTATGACGGAGGAAACCAACTTTTCTGTCACACCTTGTACTGCAGTTGGATATGGATAGGGACCCAGCCATCACTCCCAGATTCCCTGTATTTACCAGAAGGCCTGTTTAAGGAGCTGATAAAGGAACCTTAGAAGCCCCAGACACCGCCAGGAAGGATACATTCCCTAAGACTTCATTGTACAGGAACTGAATTTCAGCATCTCTGCTCATGTACTGTTATCAGCCATTGAGTGCATGTCCAAGGATGGTCTTGGATTTGGAGAGGTAGAGGTTAAACTGCAAAACCCAGGCTGGTGTGGTGGCTACAGAGCTCCTCAGGACTGCCTAGGCTTTGTCAGAGGCCACTTCAGGCCCCAGAGCATGGCAGAAAGCAAGGCTGCTTAAAGTCACCCTCATCCACGTTTCCCTCAGGCGCCCATAGGAGCTGTACCTCTGAGATGTGGCTCCGAATTTCAGTCAGCCTTGACTAATGAATTGATGCTGTCTGTTTTGGCATGGAGCTTGTCCCTGCAGTGCAAAACTGCTGAGAATAGGGTCTGCTTCAAGAGCAAAAATTATCTTGTGACCAAGAGAGCAATCACAGCCCTCATGACTGCACACAGTGCCCTGCCTTCAATGCTGCTCCGAGAGGATGGCACAGGGGAGGGACACCCACTCAAATCCCTTGCTGGGCTGGAACCCAGCCCCTGTATTGACGGTCAGTATGTCAGAGTGCTGCTGGCATGAGATTAATATAAATGCATGAAAAGGTACATCTGAGGGGTGTGCCCTGAGTCTTCCTTGTCTGGCTGCATCCCAGGATCACAGCTGGATAACCAGCTGTGTCCCAGCTCTGAAGCGCTGCCAAGCTAGAAGCCTCTTTGCTGCCACTCCTCTTTCTCCTTGATGCTACTTATTATTTTCCCTTTTTCCACACTTCTGCTGTATAAAAATTGCCCATCTGGCAAAGAGTATTACAGTCAAAATCTCATTATGGGCACAGGAGGACACACCTTTTATGCAGAGCCAACAATTAGAGTTTATTGTTAGTCTAATTATTATTTCAACAGTAAAATCAAAATTAATCAAGGAGTTATTCTAAGTCCAGCAACAATGATGCTAATATTTATAGTTTGTATTATCTAATTATTGCTAATTCCCATTGATAGTGCAACACAATTTGTTAGTCACCAACTTCCTGGTATCTACCTCCTTTCGTTATATCACACTCACCTTTCTTATGAGTAGCAACAGCAAATAATTAGCACCTTAAATTCTTCGCTGGGAGGAATATCTTTAGTCCTGGGCTCGCTTGGGTTTTTTACAAAGTCTATTAATATCACTTTTCTACATGGTGCCCAATTTTAGTTACCAGTTACTAACTTAAGAGGTGTTGGAACAACATGCATACTGTAATTTCTTTAGGGTAAAACCATGAAATTTTACAGAGTGAAGATAACACCAAAAATAAGTTGAATATTAGTCATCTGTTGGGCAATTGCTGATTCAGCCAAAACAAGCTAATCTAAGCTCAGGACCAGGCAAAGCCTGAAGTGGCCTGTGTTAAGGTAAAACAAAATCTGCAATTTTTTGGTAGCAATGGTAACATCTTATTTCTTAAGGTGCAGGGCTATAAAAGCTGTGCTCACACTGGTACTGCTGATGCAGTCTTGTACATGCCAATTACATCAATGCTTATGTCAGTAAAACTCTTCTTACCTGTTCTTTTTCCAGCTACGGCCAAATAAACTGCGGTGAAAGAGTTCCATGTTATTCCCCCAAACACCTGAGGTTTTCTTTCAAGCTGTCCACATCTGATAGAGTCACACTTCCATTTCAAGGAACAGTGACTTGTGGTTTTAAGCCTCCATCCTATTCTGGATACTAACATCAAGAAAACACTTGAGCTATTCAGCACTGAAATTAAAGTTCATTTCCTACCGACAATAGTAGCATTACAATAGCCATTATCAGTTTGGGTAGTGTTGAGCACACAGGTACAAGCTTAAAAAATAGATATTTTTTAAATACATATATTTATATGTACACATGTAAGCTCAACACTTGGAATATGGTATGGAATTGGAAGTGACAATGTATCACATTTCCGACAAACTTCAGGCATTTACAAACAGAAAGGAATGAAAATCTAAAACCATAAATCTTAGACTGAAGTAGATTGAATCTTGTTTCTCCATAGACAGCCTGAATCGTGGGTAATCCCTACTGCTTTACAAGTGCCCGTACTTGAAAAATAGTTATCTTACCACCTACAAGCTAAAGCAGCTTGCAGTAAATCAGAAGAAACGGGTATTGGTTAGCGATATGAGAAGGGAGAAGAGGCAGATAATTCTTGGGAAGACTTCCCCTCACATTACCTGTGTGTGCCCAGCACCTGTGTGGTGGCTAATTTGGAAGGGTTTTAAATAGGAGAAATAATCTAATTTCTGGTTTAAAACAGATAAATTATGGATTTGTTATGCAACTGAAGAAACAACATTTTGTCACAAGACAATTCAATAGATAATATGTAGATAGAGCTAATAAACTGCTGATGTAACCTCAATTTTGTTTTTAAACTTGGCTTCATCCAGCAGGCAAGAAACATCATAAAACTGTAAATGTCAGACAGTTTCTTTAAGAAGAGATCACTAAAAGCAAAGTTGTCAAGACTCATGTAGAAAAACATTAAATCTTACAGAGTAATGACAAAGAAACATGTATGTATTCGTGAGTTTATCCATGTTCAGTTTATAATAATTTCTCCAATTTTTTGGTGTCCATATAGTCTTCTGTTTCTGCATTAGGTCTAAAATGTCTGGGTATAAGAGGCTTAAATGCCATTGACTTGATTGCAGTAAGAGTTAGGTTTCTAAATGCCTTTGAAGGTCTGGTCTTTACATTCACTTCCTATGGTCAGGAATGGTAGCTTTACAATTCTAACAGAATTACACTGAGAATAAATACAGTAAAGATTATTAAGTGATCAAACTCCTTGGTAATTGAGATTATGTGGGTACCTTAGGTGAATAAACACTGATGTTTGCAGGACAATTTGACAATTTTCAGCTTACATCAGTTTGCCCATAATTAGAGGTGAGAAGGAAACAGAAAAGCAGAAACTGGGAGGACTTCAGGATCAAAGCTAAGTGACCTTGACAGGAAGAAGGCTTTTATCTCTCCAGATGGAAGCAACCCAAGCTGATGACAGTCACAATGCACTAGAAGTGCATGTAATATTTAAGATACTGAAGTGGAACATATTATGAGTGCAAATATGTGCAATTTTTAGAAATGCTTGAGATTTAATTAATTGCATTCTTTGTTGCAAAAGCTCGGATTTCTCTGGATGTTGTCAGCAAACATTTGGTCACTTCAAGTCATATTTAAGTTCCAGGCATTTAAGCTCTTGTCATTAAAATCTGGCTAACAGAAATTTTGCCAGTAAGAGTAGCAAAAATTGAAAGAAGCAATAGTAGAACTATGAAACATTTCGAAAAAATTAAGAGTGACATGTTGGCTCTACTGACACAAAATTCTTAACAGTTTCAACAAGACTGAGGCTGGATGTTTCTGTTCACTGCTTTCTGTAAGAGCATCAGAGAAGTTTAGATTTGGCTCAAGAAAATACTTAAGATGAATGGAGTCTTTCCATTAATGGAAGAATAGACGATTTACCTCTCTCTGATGTGAAGAGAAGTGTCAGAGATTGTACTGGCACCTCAGGTGGTCATGTTTCTTTTCTTACTGGAAATCATTTTCTTGAGCATTAACTGCTCAGAGGAATGCCTGATGAAAAGGATTTTCTGAAACAGAACTAAGTCTCTCTTGTCCAGATTAGTATCTCCTTGTTTTTTTAAGCAGGGGCATCTGTTTACAGGCATAAAAGCTCAAATTATACTGAAATGGTTTCTTTTAATTCTGCTCCTCCCAGACTATTTCTCCAGTGTTTTTGATCTTGGCTATCAATCCTGGCAACTCCATGGAATTAATTCAGAATCAAAACCGAAAACTCCAGTGAGCAAAGGCCAATTTTGCTGTCTTCATTGGCTTGCACAGAGCAATGTTCCACTGAATCCTGGACTGAGAACAACCACTTGAATCATACGTTCTGTATTTTTAGGATTAGATCCTTCAGTTGTCTAAGACATAAAAGCAGAGCTGTCCTAGAAGCTTCTAATCCCCAATTTGCTGCATACGATGATCACATAGTTAATTAGAATTGACAATATAGTTAAGAGTTGCAGCGTGGCTCCAGCTCTCTTACGTGGAAAACAATAGAAAAGGGTCTGTCTGGAACAGATTTTAAAAAGAAACCACCATATTCAAGTCTCCATTACACAAGGGGAAGATTTCAGTAATTCCATTATAGATTCCACTTGCAAAAACTACAAACTCTCTATATCCCAAAGAGATTCCACATATAATTGCAAAGAATTAACGATACCAGAAGCACCAATTGTTTTAAGTCAGATTGCAGTCTTTCCTGTCTTTTGTTGATGTTGTTTTCTTTTTTTCCCCATTCCTAAGAAGAAACATTTTTACAGGGATTTGGTCACGTACATTTTATTGGTTTCAACGCCCAGAGAAAACTCCTCACCAGAGGAGTATGCTTTAACAATACAAGCAAAGGAGTTAGTCACTTGTATAGTATTTGATTTTCACAATGTATGTATACAGAGCTGTATGAACCAAGAGGAAAAAAAAGAAAAACTGTGCCATTCAAATTTCCTCAGTATTTCTAATTAAGCAACTCATTAAGGTTTTTCAAAGAACTAGTGACATAAGTGGCATTATTAAATACTTCAGAAGCTATTCAGTCACAAGTAACATTATTCTTTTATACATTTTCATATTCTGAGAAACATAAAATTACTAGCAAAAACATATTAAAAGGCCCTTCTCAAAGAAGAAAGCCACCTCTCAGATTAGTGATTTGAAAAGCAAGTATGCATATTTCCTATTCAAGAACCTTCAAGAGTTTCAGAAACATCACTTACTGTTCACAAAACCTCAGTTAGGTAATGAGTCATCATGGCTGGAAATATACACTGAAGTGGTAAAGTTTATTGCCTCACCTGAAGTCACAGGTTGAGCGTAGCTGCTTCTGCCATGCACTTGAACAATGAATAAATACCATCCCGCTGGAAACAGAATGTCCTACTTGTCAAATTCCTAGAACATCCCTGCCAGCATGGCATGGTATTTATTCACCCTGAATGAACCACAAGCATGCCTTATTCCCATTTTAATACTCATTATTCAGTCCTAGTAACTCTGAAGTCACTCAGAAATGGTCAGTCCCTCTCGCTGCTGCAGCTGCTTCCTCATGCTAGTCCTCCTGGGCTATTCTCATGGCTATCTCCACCCTCTGCCATCCAGTCTAGCCCTGCTTGAGAAGATCTCCTAGATCCTTAACAGGATCACAAGTAGAATCAAAAGATCTAAGAAGGGAGGCCAGCCCATCTTCATTAGCTCTCCTCTCTTTTGCTACAGCTTCTTAAGCTGTGTAGTTAATAAGGGTAACATTAAGAAGCTTTTAGAGAATATACAGCATTTTAGTGTAGCCAGTTACTATCACGATCAAAGAAATAACAGACCTTTTCATCAAAAAAGAGACATGACCTCCTAATCTACAATCCTTTCAATAGCACATTCATAATGAAATCAGTCTTAATGGGCATCTCTTGATTTTCTAGTTGACTTCTCCCGTTGGAGCGTATTTGCACAAATGGAATTCACTTGCCCACAATGAGCTGAGTATTGCAGGCATTTCTGATTTGGTAGCACTCTGCACCCATTTCACATTGGTAAATGGCCATGAAAGTCTATGAGAGATAAGAAAGCTCCTGACAATCAAATGCAAAGTCAAAGTTTAGCTATTTCTATCGTGCCCAGGTCCAGGTACCTTGTGTCCCACCTCGTTTGTTTTTGCCTAGCTTCAGAGTGGGAAATTAGCATATGTTTCTGTCAAGGAGTCAAGAAAAATGTACTGAGCACTGAGCCTCTAGCAGAGAGGAAGATGCAAGCAGCAGCTGGTGAATAGAAAACTGCTTAAGAAAGACGAGTGCTTTGCTCTACTGCAGATGAGATGGAGTACACTGGGAACAGGGGTAGTGAGGAAAGTCCCTGTAGCGGGGAACTGCAAAACGTAGGCAGAAAAGAGTAAGGTCACTAAAAGAAAAAAAAAAGGGGGGGGGGGGGGGCAGCAGCCATCCCATTTGGGATTGTGGCTATCCTAGAAATGTGAAGTTACAGACAGTTGTAAATAAAAAATAGAAAAGAATAATCTCTTTTGTACATAGGAAAAGTGCGTAAGTTCTAACATACCTAAATTGGAATCATGGGAACTCTGCTTACCTCTTTGCCCTCACTTGCTAAAATGGTTCTGTTGTTAGAGTATCTAGGTTTCTTCTGAAGGAAATAAATCAGGATTTTAGAAATTAATATAATATTTCCCAACAATATACCCTCTGCCCAAAGCACATCCAAAACACTTCTGTCAAAGAATTTTCTTTTACTTGTGTCTGTTACTGAACTGCCTAATTGCTACTGTCAAAAATAGTCAGTCTTTGATGAGAAGATATGCCTGTGCCTATTGAAAAAGATGTCTTTCCTCCTCCTTTCTTTTATTCCTGGCTATGCATGTGGCAGTATAGCCTCTGCCTTCATTATCACACTACAATACTTGAGGGAGAACTGCAATGCCACTAAAGCATCTGCAAGACCAGATTTTTCTCCTGTGTTTGCGGAGTATCGCTGACACTTTGGCTTTGAGTAATTGCTGATCAGCACAGAAAGGATCTGTTGCCTATGGTTCTGTCTTATTTATGGGAGTTTGTGGATAATTTTCCTCAGATGGCATGAAGGTAGATGCCTAATAAATGGTAGGCTGAGTGTGCATGGAATAGAGCAAAACAGGGTATCTCCCCTAGAGCAAGAAAAACAGTTTTGAGGGAGAAGCTGACCCGGTTTTTCTTTAATGTGTCCAAAGATTTTTAATAGTTTCCTAACCAGATATTTTTGAGTGGTGGCATCCTATACCTTTCTCGGACTGGAGTCTAGTTTAAAATAGCTCTATTTTTGCGTTACAATGAAAAGCCCAAAATGTCCCTGATCACTTCTAAGAGCCTGTCTAGGAGACTTCCAAATTCCAGCATCTAAACAGAAATATAACAGCAGGTATTCAGATCATGCAGGTTTTTCAGTGGGAGACAAAGCACTTTAAATTAGGCATTTGACGGTCACCTAAGAGTCCTTCTGTTATCTGATAGAAAGGCTAGGCTCCTTTTCAGACATCAAACTTTGATGCATAGTGGAGACTGAATTTCTTTTTGATGACATGCCTGTTTTGAAGAGCATGCTAATTCTCTATTCTAACATAGATAAATAAATAAATAAATAAATAAAGTTAGGGGAAACCAAAACCTTATAAGTTGATAGCAGCTCATTGCATGTCTGAGAACAGTAACTTGCAGAACAAGACGACAACACTGCAGACTTCTGTCAAGTACTGCAACAAGAAATAAGATTTTCCTACATAATTTTCATGGCTTCAGGGTTACTTTGGGTACTGCTGGAAACTGGCTGTAGTTCCACGCACATCTGCTACTCTCTGCTATTAAGGTATTCATCAGGAATAAAAAATATTCATATCAGATATGCATAGCAGTAGGAGCACTACTGATTCGTTCTTCTACTAAATGCAGTTGATTGCTTGGCTGCTTCAGTTTTCTATCAAGGATCAACTTAATATAATTTACAGTATTAGTCTGTACTATCTGCTAGTCACATACCTGTCCCTGGTTTAGATTAGAACGCAGCATTAGTAGGGTGCTTCCTGCTGCAGGGGGACATTGAAATGCTGCGGAGACCTGTCCCCATATCACCTGCAAAAGGCAGAAGAAGCTGGAAGCCTTTTGCAAGACCAGCTCCTACTCTCTGTTAGTGCCACACAGAGGTAGCTCACAAAGAGGACAGGATCAGCTAGAGCTGTGTCTGTCCTTCCTCTCCCATATCGCTCCTTGCGGAGGTGACCAGCCTGTGATACCTACATAAGGTTGCTGCTCTTGCCTTCACACCCAGGGAACGTCAGATCCTTTTCCAGGTGCTCCAGCTACAGTGTCCACACACCCTCCAGCTCACACCAATGTCCAGCCGGTACCTGCAGCAAAGGTGCTCGTGGTGCTTAAAGCACAGGGAGGATGCTTGGACTTCCATCAGAAAGGAAGAATAATAACCTGGTGATTACAATACTGCTGTAAGCCTCAGGAATCTAGGTCCACGTTCCAGCCCTTCCACAGATATTCTTGAATGACCACAGGAATGTCACTTAATGCAGGTGTACAATGAAAACAAGATTTCCTTTTCTGTGCCATTTCTCTGTCATGTGTGTGGTGACTGTTTTTGCGCAGTGGACAAAAGATACACTCCCAGTGTGGCTAACTACGGAGACTGAGGGTGGGCATCTCTGGAACAAGGTGACACTAAGGCTCTTTTCAAAGCCAGGTGAAAAAAAAATCAAAATCTCTGAGAACAGACAAACACCATCATCAGTTTGCTTACCAGCTATTGAATAAATTCATACAGTCATCTTTTGCCTTGGTCATTCATGAACCAAAGAAGGAGATACACTTCTCACTTCCCCTCTTTTGTCAGTGTGTGCTTTTGTGAGGCCTGGTGCTCTCACTGGGTCCACTAAGATTAAATCAGTTGTATTGTACAAAACCACCGTGTTAATAGCTCCCAGTGCAGGATGGAGGTAGTAGTTATCTTAGTATTTCTGCTGCATTTAGTTATTTTTATAGTTCTGCACCTTTTTTCCTACTGAGAGAACTGAATAAAAAAATGACTTTGAAAGACATTATAATCAACGGTTGCTGGCTGCAATTACATTGTGTACTTGATGTCTTCATAAAGTACCTCTAGTTTAAACTCACAAATCTTTCAGTTTGAATTCTCTCTTGGCTCTGTTCAGTTTTGTTATTTCAGTGGTGTATTTACAGGAATGATCGCTAGAGTAGATGGGTTTATATAACAAAGATTTTAAAAAAAAAGTTATCAGAAGATTAAAATTTCATCAGCTATCTTTACACTAGAAAAGTGACATTTTGTCCATTTATGACTGATATTTACAAAGGCAAGTCTCATGGACAATAAAGAAAAAAAGCATTTGGGTTTCAGTTCTGTAAAAGCTTATTCACACTTGAGAAAATTATTAGATGAAGACTTTCAGATTTAAATGGTCATAAGAGAGATATAATTGTAAAGTGAGCTCAAACTCAACAATGGCGTTTTAAGTCCAAGTTAATTATGGACAAGTCTGCAGTGTTACAGCTTCTGAGCACATGAAACTTAGCTATTACTGAAAATATCCTGCAAGAAATTCTTTGCTATATATGAAAATGTATTAATATGATTTATTAAAATATATGAATATGACACTGAGAAGAAGTGAATATGATACATTTGGAAGCTTCGATTTTTTGAAGTCAGCTGTAATACTTTTTTTTCTTTGGGCAACTAATATCACTTTAACCTTTCCCCCTCCATGGTAAGAAAGTAATTTTTTTGCAGATCTTCCTTAAAGACTTTATCATTTCCTTGCAGTCTTGCCTCCAGGCTAGCAGAATCACATTCCTCACATTAGAGAGGACAGCCCCAAGGACACCCTGGGGTCCTGGTTTCTCTGACTCATTCAAGTTCTCCTAGGGACTTGGACATTGCTCCTTTGGCTTGGCTTTGCAAGAAAGTAAAATCCAAGCAGCAGATCACCAGATCCTTACCTAGAATGCCTCATTCCATACCCCAGACTCTCACATCTGACACAGTAAATGCAGTACTCACTATTTAGCCATTTTTCTCCTCCCCATTAATGCTTTCCTCACCTTTGGTTCCTCAGGCTTTGACAATGAGTTGTTGATGTCTTCCCCTGTCTAAGACCTGACAGATTTAACAGCTGCACATGATGTTTGAGCCAGGGGAGAGTCCTTCCAGTAAGACTACGTGAGTACAGAGAGTTCCTCTTGCTGCAGGGTCTCGCTGGGGGACCAGAAAGTGACTCTCCTGCCCAGGGAAGCAGTGAATCCAGAGCCTGCAGCCCAAGTACTGTCACTGCCAGTTGGCTTTGTAGAATTGTTTAGGATTTAAGCAGGCTTAGTTTGCCTGACAGACTTAATTGGTGCTGGCTGGGTAAGCATCTAGAAAATGATGTCAGAATGTTTTTAATGCATTCCCTCATCATCTACAAAATTAAATATAAATTAGAGCTTCCAGGCTAAAACCTCCTTTTCTTCCAAAGACACTGGTGTTAAACACTTCATATGATGATGAAGCCAGGGACTAGTATGTATCTTCCCAGCAACAACTCTAAATTAGACCTTATCTGGGGACAGCAAAGGCACATATACATGTGCATTCATAGCGTAATCTGCTAGAATGAGAGAGTAGGGTCTATTCTCTGTATTTGTGCACCTTTTCTCAGAACCTAAGCAAACTCCATGAGGATAGGTTCAATTTGTTGTGTCATAGAAATAAATAAATAAATAAACACGCCTCAAGCCCTAAAACATTTCCCATGCTCAGTTTCCTATATGCTATGCCAAAGTGAATATTAACTTTTACCTCCTCATTCAGTCTCTGTGTGAGAATAGCAGTACATTATCAGTTCTTCAAAACACAATTGATGTTCATTCCAGTGCACTAATGTACCTTAATCCGAATCTGCAAAGCTTTGTATCCAGTGCTTGAACAATGGAACTGTACATCGATGACTAGGGAATAAAGGATCTTTTAAACTGGCACTTCTGTTTGAATAAAGGTTGTATCGGAAACTTTAGAGACACCGATGGTTGCTAGTCTATTTAGAAGATGTTTAAAATCTAATTATGAGCAGCCCATAACATCCAGGATGTATAAATTCATACAGAAACATAATTGAATGCATGGGTTCAGAAAAGAAATTATCCTAAGGTCCAGAGTCTAGTACGCTTTATAAAGCATATTCCTTTGAGAGTCTGCTGACGGAGTGAGTACTATGGGGCTGAACAGAAAGGAATGAGGAAATTCTGTTTTCCCTCCCCTTGCTGATGCTTCTCATGAGAAGCCTCTTTGCTAGTCTGTTTTATTTAACTACCAGCTGGGAAGACCATTACAACCCACAGTGTTGAACAAGAGCAGAGGTGGAACCTCTTTGGGGCTCCTCATGTCAAGAATCTGTACCTGATGCCTGTCACTGCACCTGGAGAAAAGCATCGCCAGGGCAGGGCTCCTGGATTCATAGGAGTAACTCAAATGAATGCATTTCCTTTTTGATTTAGAGTTGAAATACTTGGATACTGCTCTGGAAGGATGTAAATTTGCACTGAGTTCTCCCATTAAGACATTACATTAATGAAGTATTGGAGGAGAGGGTGAATAGAAAGGCTGACTGTGACTACTATCACCTGGGGGAAATAATTTTGAAATTGATATTTATAGTGATTAAGCAATTGTCTGAGGTTTAAATCTTTCAAAGAGGCATGAACATAAACTTTAGATCTGCAACTTGTCACACTGAAGAAAGTTCTGTGGCTGCAAGTGACATTGTTTTTATGTTAACAATGACCATAGCTGAAGTTAGACTGGGAATTTTTTTTAAGCTTGGATGTGCACATTCCTTCTTTTCTTGTAAAAAGCCCAGATTTGCTATATATTTGAGCTGACAGAGCTAAGCCAGTTGTCCAAGGCTGTTGTACACTAAGATTGTTTTTCACTCTTGACAGTTGATTAACACAGCAAGTTCCCCAGCCAGCCAACCAGCTGATGGTTGAGAGAAATGCCATGTTTAAAGTGCCTCTTTTTACCTGTCTTTGTGCAATGTGAAGAAAACAAATTTTAGCCCCCATCCCCAGGTCCCATCAGTTATAATTGCACACCTACACTTAAAGAAAATAAAATCTCCCTGGTGAATGACTTGTTTTCAAAATAAAGAGAGATTGCACAAGAAAAACTATTCCATTGCAGAGACCTCTCTGGAGCATGAGACACTGGGACTGGAGCACAAAATGGCATTTAAGAGCCACAAGAGCTCACTCTACTAAAGGCTCAGCTCAGAGTGTAGTGCTCTGTCCCTTTTACTCACTCAGCTGAATTTATCACCATGTCCCATAAAAGACTAATCAGCACCGATAGGGCAGAGACGCTCTGGATTCAGTCGGTACTTACCGCAGTTGCATGCTTAAGCCAGGGTCTGTAAAGGTGTGTCTCCCCTCTTGCCACTCACAGGGGAGCTGCTGGGGCTTAGCTGCTCTGCTGCATCATGAAGGCTATGCAGTCAAGAAGGACATTAGGGGATCATGCCCTTATTTCAGCATTTTGGACGCATCTCTGCAGGGAAGAGTAAAAGGCTGTATTTCACAGCTATGATATCATTCTTGTAAGCTATAATTCAGCATGAGCCACTATAAAACCTTTCCCATGACATCAGAGCTGTGAAATATAGCTGACTTCAAGTGCAGAAAATTCCCCCACAGGAGTAATTGTTTCCTGGCAATTGGTGTTTGAAGGACTGATCCTTTAAAAGGCTGGCACAAATCCCATCTAGATAGTGCTGCTCCAGGCAGCACTTCTCAGGAAATGTTATGTGCAGGAGCACAGGTATGGAGCCCACCACAGGATCTGGCCATAGGGGTGGTGGGATGAGCACTAGAGGAGCCTGTCAGGTGATGATTTTCACTCCCTTATGCCTCAAAAATCCATGCAGACCTCACTAATCGCAAAGTAGTAGGTTTGCTCATGTGCTGCACTCCCTACCTCAGACCCTGCCCCCCCAATAAGGGAAGAAACGTGCACAGCCAGAACCACTGTCTAATCCATCTTTCCACATCTGCCCTCCAAACGCACATCATCCTGATGATCTGTCCATCCTGATACATGGCAAATCACCGGGTTTGCCCCTGCCTGGGATAATACTTAGCTCACCTTGGCAGGCCCAGCCTCCCTGCAAAGCAACCTGGCGAGAAAATGGAAGTCAAATGTGTTGTGTGAGACACAATGTCCTCTTCCATATCACATGAAGGAAGATGTCCACTTGAATACAGTCCAATGAGAGCCAACGTTAGAACAGATTTTGGCAGAGTCGTAATGGACGAGACCCTACATGGGTCGTAAGGGTACAAGAGAAGGATAAGAGAGACCACAGACATGGAGAGGGTTAAAGCCGCCTCAGCTCTCCCTATCCTGGTGCCTGAATCTGCTGAATCTGCTGCCTGTGTCCTGCTCTAGCAACCTGCACTCTAGTTTGCCACTGCTCCATCGGTTGCACTGAAAGCAATTGTTGAACACATTGTAAAGCTTAGTCATGCCAGCTTTTCCTGTTCCTCCTCTGGGAAGGTCCTGTTGTGAGCAGCAGCTCTGCGCTTGCTGTTCTCTCTGTGTGTATGGTTACCTGTATGTGTGAGTACACTCAGGGGTCTGCGTCTCTCTCGCAAACTCTCAAAGCTGTGTGTGGACACAGCCCCCGTGACCTGCAGGAGAGACTTGTCTTTCCCTACACAAAGCCCCCTGGCTAACGAGAGCTAACTACAACCCTTCCCCCTTCTCCAGAAGAAAATACTGCTTCAGAATGAATTGTACTATTTACATTCTTCCTCTTAATGCTAAAAATCTTACTCCTTCTCACACTGACGTTAGCTCTTAACAGTATTTTACCTTCTGAAGCAGGAAAATAATATTGCTGGAACAGTCCTGTTCCATTACCTACTATTCATATAAAAGCTAAGTGGTATTTCTTTACAGAAAATTATTTACTAACAGGAACTCTAAGAGACTTGGGGTTATTTTATACAATTTATTACCAAGAACAAGGACAGCCAGAAGAATAGCTAACCTGAGGCCTTGTAGGTGCTGTAACTCCTTCAGCATACCTCAAAGGCTAAATTCTGCCTAATGTACACCTTTAAATAGACAAACACATATTATAAGAATAAAAATGGTCTTTGACATAGAATATGATCCAAGTAGTGTTGTATGAAACACAATGAAACAAACAAACAAAAAATTCTCTTAAATTTTGTATAGTCAGATTGTCATTCCACAGTCTTTATTTACAAATACTGAGAGATGCTGTATTGAATTTTGAGCTGGTTCAGAATGATTTATTGAGTTTTGATCAGAATACTGAAAAAAAAACCCCAATTTTTTTTCCAAAGAGCATCAGTGAGAAAGCAAATGAAAATCAATGAAATTATCCTTCTTTGACGTTGTAGATCTGTTTGAACTAAAAATTTAGTGAAGTGTTTATGACAAAAATATGTGTTGTGGAATGTTTCTGTCAACTATTTTTAATTTCTTCACATTATAAAATGTCCCAAAGCTGTTCATTAGGCATTTTGTATGACTGGTTACCTGAGACACATAGCGTATATTCTTCCTTTTGAATAGAAAGTTTCAGCTTTTTTAAAAACAGAAGAGCCGTCCACGGTACTCTGGGGTACTGTATCTGTAGCTTTTTGCATGTTGAAACTTATGCAATATTCAGAGATAGAGATCATTTTCGTAATTATTTTGTAGGTGCGCCGATATTTATTATTAATAATAGTAGGAAGCTAGTAGCTAGTAAAAGCTCACAGGTAGCAATGAACTAGCTGGGGTTTGTTTTCTATTTTTAGAAGTTATTAATGAAAGCATTTACATATATAACTATGTATTTAAAGATTCAAAACTCTGGCAGTAGATAATGAGAAAACCAAAGTGTCCACTTCATTTCCTATGCAATAACAAGCAGGTCTATTACATGTGAGATATTGACAAATACACACATTTATTTCACTAACCTGTTAAGCCTGGCCTTTCTAAATGAAGTCAAAGGCAAAACTCCTTAAATGTGAGGGAAAAATCCCGGAGTTAAGTCCGGTCTCTTCAGCCCATATCTATAGCAACAGAATGCCTCCTGGGAAGACAGTGTGCAGTTTTGCTAGCACTTCTCTAATGTAATAACCTCATCAAGATCCCCAATCAGAAATTAATCAGTTACATCCCAAAGTTCAGGCAGTAAGAAAAGAAATATGTGGCTTGCCTTTATTGATGAAGGGAAGCAAATGGGGTTACAGGGGACCCACACACACCCTAAATCCTAATATCATGACTCCTTCTCCTTACTCAATATAGACACAGATCATTTGAAGGACCATTTGCAACATTTTGAATCAGAAACAGCCCAGGTTTTCAATAATCATTATTACTCATCTACTTTGTAGACTTACTTGTTGCAGTGATGACAGTAAAGTACCTTTGGAAATGCTAAAAAAGTTGTTATTTTTCTTTTCAGAGATCCCTTGAGACTGCAAAGACTATTTAAAGAAGGAAGACAGCATGAGATTGGATTCAGTGCAGTAAAGTAGGTTAGTTTGAGGACAAGACAAAAAGTCATTATTTAGACCTTCTTGTGTTGCCGTGATGAGAACTTACCATTGCTTCTGGCTGCTGTTTTGGGCTGGTCAGCCCCAACAAAGTTTCTCAACTCCATTATCCAAAAGGACTAGTGGCTTTCCAGAAAAGGAGAAGGTTTTGGTGTTGTCTGGAAACAGCAGGCAAGACCTCCATCGTTCCAAAAGGAGCTGGATGTGGAATCAGTTCTTTTTATTGGAGGAATACACAGGAACTGACTACCAATATGTTGGCAAGGTAAGTTTCTCTTGTATGCATCTATGTTTTGACTTTAGAAGCACTGGAAAGCCAGCAGTAGTAAGTAGGGAAGAACAATGCCCGCTACAATTTTTAGTTCATGTTCCTGTGTGCCCAACTTCTGCTGAGGAGTAATTCTTCGGAGAGGTTAGTGCGCTTCAGCTTCAAATTGTAATCAACAAGAAGTTCTTCATTTAACCAGGAAGTCCCATGGCAAATCATTGGCAATCCTATTAAAGATTTTGCATTTTGTTTTGTGTCTGGAAATAATGCATCTTAATTATAGGCCAGATTTTTAGCTTTAAAATGGAATATGTGTTTTCCCTTGTGCTCACTAATTTTGCTACAGTCAAACTGTATAAACCAGAAGAGGTTTAGATCTAAGTTAGGATTCACAGTACCTACGTTTTTGGTGAGGGTTCTCTCTACTCAGCAAAAAGCAATTGTTTTCCTTTTTATTCTCTGCTGCACACAAGAATGCTGCAGCCATTTTCTGTTGAGGTTTCGTGGCGCCGCTGAGTACCACGTGACATGACCTTCACATCACCAGCCATGCTACTACAAAGCATATATACTAAGAAGCAACAGGCAGCTGAAAATTTCTAATCTCAAAGCATGCTGACAGTTGGGAAAGGGTCAAAAAAATAAAAATTTAAAAAAGAAAAGTCACAGCTTAACACTGAGATTGTCCGCCTCCCTGAGCAGCAGACCCCCATGTAGGTAACAACCACTTTGTGAGCTGTAGAGCTCATGCACCTGTGCTAAGAGCCTAAAGAGAGTCTATACTGCCCAAGGTGCCATAGTCTATAGGAATCTGTCTTGCAGAATGCAGAAATTGTGCTATTGATGATGACATTCAAAGCAGAAACAATACAGCTTGGTTTTCCAAACTAAAATGGGGTTGTGTCTGGTCTAATTTGATCTCTCAAGCCTCTTAGCAAAGGCTGCAGATCACAGTGGTTTGACATTTTATCTCCCTCTGCAAGCTTCTGAGCATTCCCATGAGAGATGGTGACTGCTTTTCTTGCCTGCCAGTCAGCTGTCAGTCAAAGTTGGATGCAACACTCCTTTCCTGCTAAATGGCTGCAAGGCATGATTTAAATGAAGAGCTACTCAGCTGGTGTAATACTCATAGAACTCCAGCCAGGATAATCAACATTCATGAGAGGTACCATTGAGCCCAATCTACAGGAAGAGGCCAAAGACAGAGAGTCCTCAAAGAGAAGTAGAGAAGGAAGGTAAGAGGGTAAGAAAAACAAAAAACAGAAGAAAGTAAGAGGAAAGAACTAGAAAGACAGAGGTGGAAGGAGTGGAAGCTTTACAAAGAGGAATCAAGATGGAAAGGAAGGAGGAAATGACATTAAATGGAGGTAGAGGATAAGAGTTGGGAGAAAGTTTACCTAAATAGAGCAAAAACAAAACCAGAAGATGAAACAGTGAAGGAAAAAAACCAGCAGGTATGAAACATGGAGTCAAGGAAAAAAAAAAGGCAACAAATTGAATGACAGCAGTCCTCCACACACTCTCCTGTTTCACAGTCTGCTGAGGGTGGTCAGGGTAATGGGGATCTTTTTGTTCAAAGAAAAAGCATGTGGTCCTGAGGTGAGTCCTACAGTCTCTCATTTTCACAGTGAATTTTGACATTAAACCCACTCAGCCCCTCATTCTTCCCACTGCAGAATTAGAGTACAAGCTATTGACTTCAGAGAGACTGATGGGGAAGTGAATGTTCCTTCAGGATAAGTTTACTGAGAGACAGTTAAAAAAAGGTCTAGTTGGACCAGAAACCAAGACAGTTTCAACAAGAGTCAGAGGGAGAAAAAAATGTACGCTATTTGTAAAAGTTGTTCTTCCACCTATTTGTACTTTATTGCACTTTCTGTTGCAAAGCATAGAAACAACACATAATGTATAAATGTCATTGATTCTGTGTTCCTAAGCCATTCACAAGTGGCCTTTCACACATCTTTCAAATGCCAGAACTGCTCACACTCTTGTAACTGAGCAATTAGCCAAGAGGCATGGAAGAGCAGCCTTTTATTATTAAAGTTGAGGATTGGTGTGAGGGGAAATGGTAGAAACATCTAAATGTCTCCAAATTGAGGTAACCAGGCAATTTAACTGAGCAATTAAACTTGATTGATGTGGGCAAACGAGGATAATGAACATTTTTATGAAGCATATTTTTCTTCTCAGAGGACTAAATGTTAACCTTAAATATGGACTTAAAAATGATAGGAATATAAAAAAGAAATGTGAACAGCAAAATCTTTTAAAACAATAGCAATATGTGTATATAAAAGGGAATTGTTCTTATGCCTTACTGTATAAACAGGCAGACGTGAATCTTCTGAGGTTTTTTTTTGTGTTTAGTGGTTAAAGCTGGTGGGCATTAACATCATAACTACATAAAAAAAAAAAAAGATTCTATAGAAAAAAAAGACTCTATATAACCTCAAAAAAAAGTCTTTTACTCATGCTGGTTTCACTTTTGCCTCTTCATTTTTTTTAACATCTGTTTAATCCAAACAACTACATCAAAATTTGAGATGTAAGAAGTCTGTTGTGAAAGATTCTAAAAAACAGCATTATTTCTATGAGCTGCCCAAATTACAGTTGTAAAATCCTGTAACTGTTTCTACTACAAAAAACACATTTGCATCATAGTAGTTTTAGAGAGTAGGGAAAGAACAGTGAAAGGGAATGCATTCAGGTTTGAGATAATAAGAGAGAAAGGTAATCTCTCTGAAGACAGATCTCAAAGCAGTGCTGAAGACAATGCTGTAGCATCATCTGAGTCACAGACCAGAGCACTGTTGATGTCCATACCCTGTATACTCTTTATTCACTGAATCCAGAGCTTTTAACTTTAGGAGTTAATTGTCCAAGCACATATGAAACCCTTTTTTTTTGTAGCCATGGGTACTGTCAGCTATTAGAAAGTGCTCCCCAGTTTTGTATGCCGCACACTTCATTGTCAGCCCAAACATGCAGCTGTCTCTCACTGGCCAAGGATGCGCAGCTGCCAACGAGATGCTCACAGTGCTATAAATACAAGTTGATGTTTCCTGTGGCGCTGACGATGGATCGATCGCTTTATTACCCGTCTTTGTATTCCTGAATTTCATTCCTGCCTATTTTTGAAATAAAGTCTTTTTAAAAAGAGGTGAAATTCACGCCTCCAGTCACTCTAGTCTCAGACCTAATAACAAGGAACTTGAAGAAAAGTTCTAGACTGGAATTATTCATTGCACTGCAGAATAACTTGTGAACTATAGCTATGCATTGAAGTGTGACTGATGGGCACAGCGACATTTTAACCTGAAGATATCTTTTCTTCTGGTTCAGAAATTATAGCACTTGGCATGGACTCAATCCAAAAATAAAATGAAAGAATTACATGAGTGTCAAAGTAGAGAAGTGTCTAGCACTACTACCTAGCCAAAATTTGCAACATCTGAGTTGGGTTTTAAAAGAGATCTAGTTATACCTGTGGCTGCTTAGTTCAATTTGAAAGGGCTGAGGTGAATGTATCTTTAAATCACAGGTAAACAATGAAGTGGTAGTGCAACTGTATATAAAAATATATGCTGTGTTTCCTAGAGATCTTCAGATATTCCAGAGGTAAAAAAAAAAAAGAAAAAAATCTGCCCTGTTCCAAGATTATACTCACAGGTATAGTTACTATTTGTATGCACTTCACAGCTTTGACATGGCTATCCCACTGGCTATATAAAATCCACGTACTGGCGTCCGTCACTGAGTTTAGAGCACAAACCTAGAGTCATTGTTACATAAAGGGATAGGATTCCACTTTCTTTAGGACTAAAGAAAGGTCTGAACAAGTCTTAAATCTTACTCATTAACACAGGAACAGCTTCTGGCAGTCTGCGATGGAAAGGACCAACTTGCTTTCCTGGTAACAACAGGCACAACTGTGGAACGGTTTTGTAATGCTCTGTCTGTCTGGCACTAAAAGGAAACTTCCAGACATACTTTTCATTTTTGCTGTGTCTTATTGATGTTCATATAGTTCAAGCAGTATGCTCGCCTGGAAGCTATCTGATGTTACTACCTGTACAACCCATCATAAACAATCAGCCTCTGCTGACAACTCCATTTTTCAAGGAAGATAAAGTCAAACTCCTGCTGGTATGTGGCTTGGCAAAGCAAAAAGGATACTGTGTTACTGTAGGCCAACCCAGAATCTTTTTGTTCGGTGTTGAAAGAACCTCTTGGAAAGATGAATTCCCCTTTGTCAAGGAATGGTTTAAGGTACTGTTGACCCTGCTTTTGAGGAGGGGATAAACTAAATGTTATCACAGTATAATTTCAGCAGTGTTTTTCTTTCTTTTTTCTGATTTTACTTCTGGCTACAGCTATTCTGAAGGCAAGCACAGCAGTGCATTTCAGCAGAAGCAAATGAAACAAAAGGCAGAATCTCTCAAAGCCGTTGCAAGTAGAGGGACTAAGCAACGTACTGAGGCAAAATTATTTGGCTGTGAGCACACACAAGGGGCTGTTTAAACAAAGAAAATTACTGTCATGTAATACAGTCCATTCCTTTTCAGCATTTTAGGAAGTAATGGGTAACATTATTCCCATGGTTAAAAGGTATCGTATCTTAATTGAATGGCATGATAACTAGCAAGAGAAATCTTCACTTTCTCTCAGGTTTTAGTGCACTAGTGTTCTGTACTTACCTTAAAAATTTTTGTTCCGCAAAAAAAGCGAGATGTGAAAAGTCAAACTATAAAATGACTCCCCCATCTGGACTTTTAACATCCTTTATGCAGCTTTATTGACAGACACTTGCTCAGTATTTGTTTTCCTTGCCTTGCAGCTCGCACTGTGATACATGCTTGATGCCTTCAGTTTCCTGTTCCAAGCACTGTTACTATTTGTTATTTTTGCAATGCCTAAAGTTAAAAGTTACCCTTGTAACTTCTGTTTACTCAGGGAGTATCTCAAAGCAATTTGCCATTCGTTTTTGATGATCACAGTAGCCTCTCTCAGGGTCTAGATTTTTCATTCTGCATCCAAAAGAACTGTAACCAGCCTTTTACATGTGACAAAACTGATGTACAGGGAGGTAAAGGGGCCTTCTGCACAGCTGAAAATCAGAAATTTCAAAGCAGAGATTGAAAAACACCAAAAAAAAATCAGAGTTCTCAGCTCCTTCCCCGCCCCACCCCAGTTTATATGATTAGGTCACCTGCCTCCCTCTTCAATAGACTGAGTACTTGTCATTATCTTAAAAAGTAGAACAAATGCTGTGGCGCATCTGCGCTTCCATTATTCCTCATCCATCAGTCATATTTTATGTTCCACCACTTGACTTTCCCAAGTGCCCTTCATTTCTATATTGAATTGCACACACATACACACACTTGTCTTATATTCCTCTTTGAAAGATTTACTGGCGCTGATAGAAGTTCTCTGTACTGTCGGTCTCTGCGGAATAGAGATAACTCCGTAATGAGGGACAGTTGAGAGGTTAGAGGCCCAGGACGACAATCCAGAAACAGCTTGCAGGTTTTAAACCATCATATGGGGGCTAAGAAAGGAGATAATGAGCAATGGGTGGGATGGGCAAGGATGCTATTCAGAAAATGAAAAGGCAGGAAATATAGCATGGCTAATGTTTAGGATCATCATAATTGTGAATCTACTTGGCATCATCCTTGTATCCAAATATATTACACAATATAAGAGCCTTACAACCATCTGTTTCAAACAAACCGCATTTCCTACATTATGGCACATGATGGTACTTACAGTGTAACGATACAAAACCTCCTCCCCTTCTTCCCATTCCATCTACAGAAGAAAGCAAATCCTGGGACCCTCAAGGCAATACTTCTGTTAATTCTTATTTTTCATTTTTGTGTCCCAAACAAAACAATTTTGTTTTCTGCATGCTAATTACCCACTCATACCAGTGCTTACATTTTGGATCACATCGTTTCACAGATTATCCTGTTCTACTCTTGTTAGCAGTCTGCACATAGTCCTGAATTGCGTGTCCCTAGACTTCCAGGTATAAAAAAACAGCTGAACATATTAATCTTCTTCTCTAGGGAGAGACTATGTGTGAAGTTCATGCTTTATTATGGATTATTTAGATCGCTGTTCTTTGGAGCTGCAATTACTATTTTCTTATTTGTTTGTATAGCACAGTAGCATTCTCACTATGAAGCTGCAACATCATGAATATAAATTTTAAAGGCTAGCAACAGCTAAAAAATAAAATCCCTCTTTCAGGCCTAAGAAAACCATTGTTACTCCACCATTTGTTGTTTACAGTTGGCTTACCAAATACAGTAAACCATAAAGCTTAGAGAAATCTCTTTATTAAATTAAACATATTGTCTGTTCCTCTCTTTTCTTTTGCTGCCATTTCCCTCACTGGTGAACATCAGTTCACAGTGGGGCAGCAGCAGGTTGAGAGCTGTGGCCAGTCAGTGTAACATTTCAAAACACAAACTGAAAATGTGTTGTGATGTGAATGCCTACTGTTGATCCGTATGCGCTAATGCAGACTGTGGCTTGCTTTCACCATTAATGGGGTGAAAGAAACCTCAGCATGCACTTGCAAGTACTTCAGGATGCAGTGGAGCTTGTAGTTGTCATGAAAGTCTGAGGTGGCAGATGAAGGAAAGGAACTGCCCTCTGGAAGGAAAGGAGAAGGAAAAAATATCAGACCTTTCTATCTTGTCTTCTAATTTCGTAAAAAAACCCACCCCAAAACAGAAAAACAAAGGTTGTAAAGAAATAAAAAACTGAGTGAACTGGGAGTTAAAAACTTACATTAAAGGACAAGGGGGGAGACATTAGCAAATGTTTATGTTAAAACTATAATTCCCACTGTTTTCTCGAGAGAGTTGTTTATTTTGGAGTCATATTGTTTGATGAAGACTGCAGTCCTTCTATCCCCAGCTTGTTTATGCCGTGTGGTACAGGACAGGGCTCCTGGAGAGCTCAGCTGAAATGGCCTTTCTGTATAGGAATATTGTCCCTCTGGCATTAGTTCATACTTTGGCTCTTCGTGAAACATCAAATGATGTTTCACACTAGATGTCTGCTGGAACAAAGAAGGTTTTAATGTGCTGCACAGGTCACATAATGATCATTTAGTCATCTTTAGCATATTTGTCATCTCTGCCCATTCTACATCTCCATGTTGGAAGGCGACATCAAGTTCAGTTAAGACATTTGTATAACTTTTGTGTTTAGCATCAAGTTATCATTAATGGAAGGTCACATTCTCCCCAAAAGACAGAACCAAACAACATATGCGTGCCTTTGGCTCTATGACATATTTCCTTGTACCCATCAGCCCTTGCAATCAAGCTGATCAGGGCACTGGCAGAGGATTTAAAGGGCATGCAAACTGAGGTGTCAGAGCATTCATTTATAGTTCCTTTCCACTTCATGTAGTTTTACACATTTCAGGTCAGTTGCTCAAAGCACAGTTAATGCTGCTCACAACTGCTAAAATTACTCACAGAATGGGAATAACATAATTCCCACATCTTGGGAGTAACAAAGGTGGTTGTAGGCAAGGAGTTAATGCCTGTGGGAGAAAATTCTTGCATGTGTATTCGTGGTAATTGTAAACTCATGTGAGCTTGAGCCTCATGCTACTTGCAGGTAGATCCTGTCAGGATCCACACAACTCACCTTATAAATACCTGTTATTTTACCTACAGAAATATTTTATGAACAATTTCCTTTAGAATCTTCAGACTGATAGTATCACAGCAATTATATGTGCTTCAGAGAGAATTCTTTTCTTTCATGAATACTAGATATTATATAATTGGGACAGCATAGACACAAGTATTCTCACCAAAAGAATTCCAGGTTCTCCAGTCAAAATTAATATGCATTCCTTGATAGACTGTGCTGGATCTTGAGCCTGAATTAGTGTGACTTTTCCTATTTTCAGAATTTAAGCACCTTCCCCAAAGACTATGGCTTTTCAGACATTATAGAAAGAAACATTTCATCACTGTCACCGTCCTTAGATGCATCCAATTTTTTCTTATGGAACTGGGTGTGTTCAATTTACTTGAAAGGCTCCTGATTTATTGGTTTTTGTCTGCTGTGGATAATGCTTCACTCTACCAGAATTTTCTGCCTGACTCAAGGCTCTTTGGGGCCTGTGGACAAAGTGCCGTTCCATATCCCTGAGCAGTTCTCCCTTATTCATGACGAATGGGTCCAGCAGAACACACCCCCTGGTCAACTCATCAATCACCTGGGTGAAGAAGTTGTCTTAGGACATTCTGCGGAAACCTGGGTTGCTTGCACACAGATATATTGCCCTTCTGGCAAACATAAGAATGATTAAACTCCCCCAAGAGTACTATGACCTGCAATCACAGGGTTTCCTCCATCTGTCTAAAGAAGGCTGCATCTGCTTCATCTCTTTGAGCAGACAGTCTGTGGCAGATACCTAATGTAATGTCTTGCGTTGGTTTGTCCTCTTATCCTCAAGATCTCGACTGACTTGTCACCTGTTCCAAAGCAAAGCTCCATCTACACATGCTGATTATTTGCTAATCCACCTCCTTGCCTTCACTGACCTGGCCTCTGTGAGGATCTACATCATTCTGCTGCAGCATTCAGGTCATGTGAGCTGTCCCTTCACAGCCTCACTAATTGCTCTTTGAGGAATACTTACTTGAAAGAAGTATCTATTCAATGCCAGACTTGACTAAAGTTTCCCATAAACATTTTTCCCTGGACTCTTGAGGAGTCTTCTTCAAGAGGGTCCTGTTGAGAGATAAATGTGTGGCCTTTTATATTGCATCTACTGTCTCACAAACCCTTGATTATCTGGTTATATAACACAAATTTCTGTTTAAGAGCAAAGTTGGAGAACATGACAGAATGGAAATATTTTTTTCCTTTTCCCAGCTTCTGACCTATAGAACTAAATGACAGGGGCATGAAAACAGATTAAAGACTCAATTAAACCTGCGGATATGAATTAGTATCCTTTTTGTTAAGTCTTCATTTAAATCTGAGTGTGGGTTCTTATTTGTTTTAGCGTTTGTCTGTATCCTCCCTTCTCCATCCCCCTTCTTCCTCTCTGACACACACACTTTTATAGCATATAAAATTCATACACACATTTCAGGGTTTGATTGTCAGCATCAAGCACTCAAAATATCAAAGGGTCACCTTTCTCGGTAAGCAAAGGATGAGCATTTGCTTTCAAGCGCATCCATCAGGGAGTAGTCAGAAGCTGTTACTTGTCGAAGAAGCCTGATGTTTTATTCAACTATATCCCAGTAAAAACATTTCTGGATATTAGGCCAAGGTTTTTTTAAATTTTGTTTTGTTTTTCAGTTCATCTTTCAAATAGATTCTCCCCTACCCCCACAGGAGAATAGAGGTTTTTAACTGAATTAGAAACGTATGTGCTCAAATATCTTAATTAAGGTGCTGTATTTGCTTACAATTTAATTATGAAGCATTTTTGAAAGTTCATTATTCCAAAGAAAACATTTTTTCAGTGATTAAGTAGATAATTCTTACCACTGATAAAGAGTAATCAACTGTCCCCAGGTAAATTCCCAGAGAAATCAAAGATAAATAAAGCTAGACATATAATACAGACTGATTTCACTAACTATACGCATCACGTAATTTAAATACTAAGGCACATATACTAAAATTTTTGTTGAAGTGCATTTTTGCTGAATGTACTCTTTCCCTAAAAAATATTTTCTCCTAATCTCAACAGAGTACCTACTGCCATCTTCTACTGTACCAATTTCCTTTTTTTATTGACTAATGCCGTACAGGTCCCATTATAGTCAATGGAAGGATATCAGGATATTGGAATTAATTTTCTCTGACTTGGAAAAAAGCTGTAAAGAAAGTCGGTGCTCTTGAATTGTAGGCACAATTCTATTTGAAAAATGGGGTTAGAGCATGCATCCCTTTATGAACTCATTGTATTCCCATTGAATGTCATTACAAGTCAGGCACTTAATTTTCTCTAACCTCACATATGAAAGCACACATACTCCTTTTGAAGGAATTTTTAAGATACATCAAAATGCTACTTTAGCTAATGTAGCCAACCTTGGAATGCAGAAACCCCCCTACCTATTCATCCAAACCTTTGGTGACAGTAACTTTCAGCTGGGGGATAATAACAGAAATCTGAGAACAATTAGATTTTCTACCATTGCAGCTACATTGCTGCGATGCCATCCCCCCACCCTCTAAATACAGCAAGCTGTGGCAAAGCCACAGTATTACTAATCTTGATTCCAGCTAAATGATACTCAGTTTTTCCATAAACTAACACAGAACAAATTACACCCAAGGTTCTCAAATCATGTTATAATCATTACATACAGAACTGGACATTGTTAACATATTTCTGCAGGGAGAATGTAGAAGCATCAAATAGTGATCTGTCTAAGATCAGACAGGAAGAGTGTGACAAAGACAGTATTATAACTTGACAGTGTATTTGCGGCTACAAGCCTGTCTTTTCTTTACATATTTTGTGTTTTTGTCAAAGAGATACTCTAAGAGGTGCTTCACTCCTTGTTTGCATTTTTCTTGTGTACCAGGAAAATACCAGTGATGTCTCAAACTAAGTTTCCCATTTAGTCTTCAAGACTCACGCTTGAAGCCAGTGACTGACTATTCAGTTAAGGTGGTAGATTTGCAGTGGTGGCAATGTCTGTCTCCTAAAATGACTCGTACAGCTCTTTCAAGAATTCAGAGGCTTGAGTTTTCATTCCTGATCATGAATCGTATACACCAGATAAAATAATTTTTTAATCTATTCTAATCTGCTCGGCTATCCAAGAGAGTTTTTCTAGTACCTGAGATAGGTTGTGACAAGTCTGGAGTTGACTAAGCCATTTATACTTTTTAGTAAATGAATGCTGATGTCTCAACTAAAGCAAATCCTCATGTCTACCAGGTCCTTTTGCTACCCCACAGTTTGAAAACACTGGCAAAAAGAAATAATGCTTGCTTTGACAAAGAAATCCAGATGATTAAGTAGATGGACTAAAAGCATAAAACAGGGATTTTAAACTGCCTTGGCCTTCCTTGAGAGAAGAACGAGATCTCCACACTTTTGTGAGGGTAATTGCAGAAGTCTGTCTGATGCTCTATTGTTACCATCACTACTGTTTAGCTGAAGAGAGATCTTTGATCTTTCAAAGGCATAATGAAACCCAACTGCTCTAAGTAGAACTGGGAAAATTCAGTATACAACCATGGATTTTTTTTTTTTTTTAAGTGAGAGGTCAGTTATTACTCAGAGTCAGAATTGTTTTGAGTTCCTTAGAGTCTGAAAGGAAGACTGCTTCTTTCTTAGTGTTATGCAGTAGTTCAAAGAAAAGCAAGAAGTTTGATAAAAGGACATGAGACTCAAGGGCCTGTATGTATAGAGATCAGACTTGACACCACGGTCTCTTGTTCCTTACAAATTAGAGACCTATTTGCCTTTGTAAAGGCAAACTTTGTAAATTCCTGCTACAATTTGGCTTAGAGATAATAGGAAGAAGAACAAATAAAACTACATTTCCAGAGAAGTGCTACACAGCACTCAGCTCAGGATAACGTGCAGGTACTTTTAGTTTGCAGCTTTGCCAGATATTCATTAAGATCTGATAATCAGTTGCCTCTAGAGAGAAAGGCTGTCAGAAAAAGGTGCCTTGCTGGTTTGATGTACTGCAGCACTGGACAAAAGCTCTTGTGCCACTGTCCCTGTTTAATCACAACGAAGAGCAGAAGCAGCTGGGGAACCCAAGAGGGAGAAGACTTAAGAGGTCCCAGGCAATGCTGAAAGGATTGACATATTCCAATTGATTTTTTTGCAAAGCTGATTAGCTGTGGCTGCATGTTTGCACTTCAGGTTAGAAAACCCATTTGTGATTTTGAAGGGTGTGTAATAAAGGTTGTGAGTAGGGATGTTTATTCTTAGCTCCATGCATTTAAAACAGAACAACAGGTTCCCAACTACACTTTGGGCCCCCTATTCCTTAAACCAAGGATCCCAGCATCAGCCAAACTGTAGTCCCTGTCTATCTCAGGCCATGTACGCTCCCATAAGGCCCTCACATAAAGAGACTTCCAGCCTGCCTGGACCTTCCAGCCTGCCCGAGGTTCCAAAGTGAGAGAACACGTTACATCTTGTCTCTGGTCTAATGACAAATTCTTATTCCATTGCCCTTTATATTTCTTATTTTTTTCTTTTTTTCAATCCAGCACCCTATATTCTTATTATAGTGACTTTTCTGTGTTCTGTTCGTTTTGAAATCAAATGCCACCATCTTTTATACTCGATTTTCCTTTTGAGTACCTGGTTGCTTCTGAATCTTGAAATATTCTTAGTGCTTTTTGATCTATTAATTTTCTGAGTTTGTTCATCTCCACAAAACTGGCTTTAGCCTCTCTTAGTGTCTTTCATTTACAGGGAACAGATTGGCACTGCTACTTTTGCGAATGAATGAGAAAGTTCACTGACATTTTGATACTCTCAAGAAACAGAAAGACAGCATCACCGTGATTTTTTTAAATTTCTCCAGAAATTCTTAATATCAGAACAATATGTTTTTCAGATGATAGTGCTGTTACTGAACGCTTATAGCTTTTTTCTCTGTTTGCAGTGGGTGCAATTTTAGCTTTTTTTTTTGTTCTTAAATCTCATGGCTGCTTTCTTTCTTGTTTTTTTGTTTGCTTTTTTTGGAGCCAGTAGTTAGGTTAAAGAGTGCCCTTAGAGGATATTTTTGTTTTGCCCTTTGCATGTAATGCACTGAGGTGGTTATCTTAATAAAGCATTTGACTTATGTTTTAATAGTTCAATTATTGAATTCCCATATCTTTTACTGTTTCTTCTTATTATTATTTCAATATTTACTGAGTTTTTCTGCTAATCTGCCTGTTTGAATGCAACCAGGGCTGATACACTTTTTGTAAACAAGGTATCTTGCAGATATGTTCTTTCTGTAAAAACACAGTCTGCTATGTATTATTATATTAATAGGATTCCACAGCTGAATGAGCCAGGTTTTGAGGTATTCTTGGGTTTGCTATACTAACTTTTATGGATCAAAAAAGTAAGCATAATCAAATAGACATAGTATATTTTTCAATAACTCTAAAGAAACCAACACCCTAAAATGCAGGAACCTCCTATAACATCAATAATTCTTCAGTGTTCTATTTTTGTAATTTTTTATAGATTTAATGTTTTCAATCAGGATCTGGACTACTCGATGATCCTGATAAATCTCTTCCAGCTCAGCTCAGTGATTCTATGATTCTTGATTTCAGTCTTACCCTTTATTATGAGAATATTCCACAGTAGAAAAAGAAGGCTATTGAAAATGGAAGGAATAGAAGCAGGAAAAAAATGCAATATTCATGAAATAGGAGTTATTAAGAAAAAAATCTAGTAGACAATGTGTGGTCATAAAATGGAAGGAGAAGGAGCAGAAGAAGGAGGAAAAAAACTGAATGTTTTAGTCAGGAAGAACTAGTTTGATATAGCAATGAAAATAGCAAATCTTTGGACTCACTTCTAATGCAGATAGGAAAATATTAACATTGTTGTTCCAAGATCTGTGTCCATTTGTACAGAAGGAAGGCCAATTGAAATGCAGCAATTACAGAAAACCAGCTAGGAGCATCAGCCCTTCATATCTGGCCTTTTCTTCACTGGCTCTTTTTGGAATCCACTTGACTTGAAAACAAGATACTGAGGTTGTAAACAGGTTTCCAGCTGAGGACTCAGAAGTGCCTGTTTTGCAAGCAAAGGCTGTATATAGGCTTGGAGTCTAGCAAAAAAAAATAATGAGAGCGTATGGAATTATTATCTGTAAA
This sequence comes from Melanocharis versteri, assembly GCA_013397845.1. Classification (NCBI taxonomy): domain Eukaryota; kingdom Metazoa; phylum Chordata; class Aves; order Passeriformes; family Melanocharitidae; genus Melanocharis; species Melanocharis versteri. The sequence goes on from VZTG01010322.1 coordinate 310,705, forward strand.
TGCAGGATGAGGAAGAATGTATGTATGTGGGAGGAGGCTCTTTGAAACAGAAAAATAATGCTGGCACAAGAACAGCGCATGTAGTTTGGGAAACAAGATCTTTTCTACTCTCCACAGCAGCTATTTTTTTGAACAGGAACTGTGTAGTGGTTGCACCTTTTTTCTTTGTTAGGCATGGTAAGAGCCAAGCAAGATAAAACTACAATGACAAACTCAAACACAAAGGAATCAGTCACACTGAACAATATTCAGGTTTACTGTATTAACTATGGTATAGGAACTGTACTTACTCTACTAAATTAATCACTTACTATAGTTAACCAATTCAATTACTCCATAAACTGTGACATCCTGCCCTGTGTAAGGGCAAGAAAGTGATGAAAAATTACGACTGCTGATTGCTTAGGACAGCAGATCTCAGGTTAGTGAGGAGATACAAAAGAGTGGGAATCTATTTTAAGTACGTATGGTTTAAATAAAAACAGTTAAATAAAACAGTTTAAATACAGCCCCTGTGTGAAAGTGTCGTTCCTGACAGCTGTGCATCAGAAATAAGGTGCTGTGATCTGATAGCACTGGGTCTGTTTGCGTTTCTTTTTAATCTTGTCAAATATTTTTTTATCGTTTTATTTTCTTTGAAAATGGCAGTGTTTGAATCTTACTTCGAAGTCTTTCTCTTGATTTTTGAGGCTACAGAGTATAAATCCTATTATAATCTTCAAACTGCCTTATGTAAGAATGGAAAGGAATCGTCTCTTCTAGTTTCTGTAAGCACCAAGAAGATTTGGAATCACTGTCACATCTTTCTCCCATTGTCTTCCAGATTATTTTTAAGCATCTAGCCATCTAAGCATCAGCTTCAGCAGTCTAGGCTCTATCTCTGTCCATTGGTCTCCTCTAAATAGTTCATTAACTTATTTCAGTTTAATTTTATAGAGGAATAAAGGTGTCAAAATCATTAATCTCATGTACAGTTTGAAGAACAGTAGCTACATTAGGCAAATAAACCTACTTTTTGCTTTGACTGGCTGGTCAGCTGGCTGTTCCATAGATACACATATAAACCACCAGCAACTGTGGCCCATGATGGTTCTTCTCCGGGAAGTATGAGTAAGGAACGTAAGAAGTAATACGATTTTGCAGTTTCTAGCGGATTTAAGCCCGAGGGCCAGATCAGGAAGTATCTAGCACCATGCAGTGAGGTGAGTGATATGAGAGAGATGGGAGGCTTTGGCTCAGGGCTGGGTTAGATAGGGAGGTTATGTGGTAAATGGAAGGATCCAGAGCTTAGCATGACTGAGGCCAAAAAACCATGGCAAACACATCCACAGGAAATCTGTCATTTCTGGTGATGCTGGATCTCTTCGTAGACCTTCTGGAATATCTTTTGGAAGAAAGGATCTTTTATGTCGTGAAATACATTATTTGTGTAGGTGTTTGCCCTGATGATACATTATATATTTTGTGTATTTGGAGGTATATGGAGCCCATATGTAGTGTTTTGGGGGTATTTTTTGTGCATTAGAAAGAAGTCTGTACTTAAACTTCAGCAAAATACATATAAATACTTATTACCTAATGTGCAAAGCCAGTGACATTTTCCTTTTAGCATGGAGTCACCAAGTAGAGTGAAAAGTTTGGTGCTGATTATACTAAAGGAGTTGGTTATTATAGTAATTGAGGGGGTTTGTTGATGCTGTAGGGGTACAGAGCACCAGGAGAGCCAAGGAAGAGTGCAAGGTTGTTATTACTCTTACTATTACAGTATTACCAGTCTCTTTTTGCGTGCTTTGATTTTTCTGAATGCTTCAGTATTGCACTGTGTAACCTCAAGCGATACATGTAGTTGAATTTGTTCATTACTAGACAGTATTTTGGTGCTTAGATTTATTAAATTTGGAGCAAAATCATATGCTGTGAATATTCCCGAGTAAAACCACGATTCTCTTCATTAGCTGCCTACCAACTGCTTGCTTACTATTTTAATAGTTGGGGTCAATTTCATTTATATGTTAGGAGACAAAAAAGTGACCACACCAACCCCAGAATATCAAGTCCCTCTTAAGAACACAAACAAATAATAAGACACAACAGGCAGCTTATTTGTGGGTTGATGGTTCAGTGTGTACATCCCAAGGTCAATTGACTTGGATCTTTGCAGAGATTCAGTAACTGCTCTGGAATTCAGCGACTAGCATGTAATATTCACAAAAAGAAAGGGAACTTGGTCTGTAGGGCAAATAGAAAACCATTTTACCCACTGAATTGCCAGGTACCATAACCAGCAATATGACATTAGTGGGAGCTAAACTGCAATTTACAGCTGTCTTTCATAACCTAAAGCCACTTCATGAATGAGATTAACTATGCTGTTTAAATCAGTGTTACAGAATGAGGTAGAGGAGGGGTGTTATTTAACTCTGGAGAATAGTCACGGCCTGAAATTTCAATTTTTTGGAATTTAATTACCACAGCTGTGAAAGTACATTTTCAGTACAACCTTGTTACAAATATCCGTGCTAGAAAGGCGCTTCTCTCTAGTGTATTCCATTTAAACACACAAAAAAGTTAGTGGCTAGTCTTAACCTATTAAAACATATGGGATCTCACTTCGATAATTTAGTTTTGGTCCTGATGTTTCATAAAGTTTCATATCAAGGTGAATTTAGCATGTTGAGAAAAGGGCCCCAAGTTCACTGCCCAGCCCTGACTGTCCCTGTCCCCCTGCCCAGAGCCCACGACCCCAAGTCAACCACATGGCCCTGCCTCAGAAACACCACAGCAGGGCCAGTCTCCAGCTCCCCACAGCCCTGCCCAGCCATCACCATTCCCAGGAGGTGTCCAGGGCCCAGCACCGGGGCTGTCCTGGTCACCTGTGGCTGCCCTGCTCCTGTCTGGGGTGGTGGGACAGGCCATGGCTGCCAGGCCCTGCCATCGCCCACCTGGGGGGAAGCTATTCCCTGCAGTTTGTACTCTTACTGAAAAAGCACTTGGAAGATGCCCTTAAATTCTCCCCACATGCTTTGCAGAAGGAATTCCTGAGTGTGTAGAATGGATCCAACTTAATTTTTAAAATCCTGGCAAAATTTTCTTGGAGTATTACTTTAAAATGAAGCAATTCTTTCTGTTTGAGATGAACACAAATGCTGTCAATATATTCAGTCCAGAAATAAAAAAAAAAATAAATAAAATGTTCATGTAAAAATACTTTGATAAGAGGTTTCATTTCCCTTTTCTTTGATGTTATGCTGAAGACAAACCATTGCCACCACCCTTGGAGATTTTGGAAGGCTCTGCCAGAGATACTGTGGAGAACAAGGCTACTCTGGATTGTAGCTAATTTTGAGAAAAAACAAACAAATAAACAACAAAAAAAATAC
>VZTG01010322.1:314142-545095 GCA_013397845.1 Melanocharis versteri
CCAAAAAAAAAAAAACAAAAAACCACACAACCAGCTCTCATTTTAAAGTAATTATGTATATGACAACAAGCAGACTGTCTAATCCAAGGAGCAATTGCTGCAGTCCTGAGCGCACTTTAAACACCTCTTCCTTCAGGAGGAATGCAGCCTTCCCCATGTCCAGGCAGATGTAATTGAATGGTTTGGGCCAGGGCATTTGGGAGGAACAGAAGATAGAGGCTGGAGATTTTTTATCTGACTGTAAGTCATTAAAAGCAAACCAGATGGTTCACTTTACAGTGGTATTAAAGTAAAACGAGTAAAAATATGCCTAGGGCATAGTAAAATCTTCAATTTGTCTTTCATCCTCAGCCTTAGCCAGTGATTGATGGACAGTGTCAGAAGAGTGTCTAGATTAGATTCTGAATGAATCAATTTATTATAATATTAATACAGTGCAATTGGTGATGCATTTACCTTTTATTGCATAGACTCAGTTCTCCACCATTTTGCTTACCTTTGGGGTATTGCTGAACTGAGCATTTCAGACTGAAATGAACGCAGGTGAGTTAACACTGCGTTCTGACAGAAGTAAAAAATCTGTCCTAAAGTGGAGTCCTTAAAAAATTGGCTGCACTAACTTTGTCTTGAGGAGTGGTAATATGATACAGCCCAGATTACATGAGGGCTGTGTCCCAAACATTTTATTCTATCCCATGACTATCTGCTATGGCCCTTTTATTTGACTAACTTTATGTAGAGGGTAATGGACACTCTTTTGCAATACGGATGAGTAAACAGAGTGAAGCTTTAGTATCTTGTATTGGCTAGCAGCAGTCCTGCTAAAAGCATCTGCAGTATAATTTATGCACATATTTCATTACAGCAAACTTTCTTTGCAATGAGGTGTCTGGGTAGTGAAAAATAACTTCAACTTAAAAGGAAAATGGGGTTGTTATTATCATTCATTTCATCCTCATAACCTCACAGTGGTGGTGAGTTTTATATACAAAACCCATCAACTGTATTTTTAAGTACATCTCACCTCCAGGCCTTTCTTCAGGACTCAATTTGCACCATTTTTTTGTCCTTTAATTTTATTTGCATTTTTTTTTAACCTGGTACCAGTAGCAATTTCCCTCTTCATATAGGTCACGCAAACAAAATATTACTTCCGAGATAAACTGACACTTAAGAAAAAATAAAAGAGAAGATTTTCTTTGCTTGGGTAGAGCTTTTCTACCAAACAAACGGTCAAGGACAAATAAAGTAATCTAAAATAATAAATCTCTTTTTTTGATATTTTCCTCACAAGGGAATGTTGCAAATTTGTCATCTGTGAGAAACTTTTCTACACATCTGCTTGGCTACTTTTTTTTTTTTTTTTTTTTTTTTTAATATATAAAAACTTTTTTTTCTTCTCTGAATTGAAGGGAACAAAATCCAAACTATATTGGTTACATACATGTGGGACATGACCTCCCGCAGGTCAGACTCTCACAGTAAACAATCCACATCCAGCCTGGCTAGCTGAGCACTTACTTTGTTCTGTCATATCTTAGGAAAGTTGTAAATCTAAAGATATTAAAGTTGAAAAGGATTTTGTCAGAGAGCATTTTTTTCAAAAGATAGTGATTTAGATGGAGGTCTAAAGATTCAACCGTGGATGAGGATCACCTCATTCTCAGTGTTGATGACACCGAGATATACTTTGTTTTGGTATACAGAGTCACAGTGGGCCTTACACAGGTGGGTTAATTTTAGAGGAGGATTGGAAATTTAATAAACAATTGACATGAAAAAATCATACAAGTTTCCATTTTTAGTTCTTTAAGTAGTCTAGGCTAGTTAAAGAATATTATGGAAAACTATTCCCAGTTTTTTTCCCAAACTATTCCAACACCTCTTCTATCTTGACCTTTTTTTGCTACTTTGTTCATTGAAACCAAGTTTAATTAAAATGATGATAAAAATGCGCTTGGGAGTCCAGCCTTTACCAAGTCTCAAAACAGCACTATTCCTTGACATACGAATTAATGATAGTCTGTTACTGAGGGCTGTTTTTGTCCTGTTCTGATACAGACAAAATTAAACAGGCTTTCAAGGCAAACAGAAGTTGAATTTTTGATGTGAAACAATCATAAAAACACACAGTTTTAAAACAAAATTATTTTCATGCCTTTTCTGTTGCAGGTTGCCTTTGAGGAAAGTTCTATTCAAATAACCTATTGAAATTACTTCCTGCAGTAGACTTCTAGTCTGACTTCTTAACAAGCTGGTCTGATAGATGTTTTTTAGAGTCTGAACTTATGTCTAGTAAATAATATAATTCCTCTAGGCCTCCTGGCCAAGAAAATTGGCCAACTGAATAGGACTCAAGAGACCTAAATTCTATTCCAAATTTCAAGACTAGCCTTCTGGGAAACTTTGTTATCCAAAAAACATAGCAAATGGTATTGACTGGTTTTGTGAAGGAATGTGAAATCTGTTTATGAAAAATTCTGTGCAGAACCTACTTATTGCTATTCTTATTATCAAGAGAAGGGGCTCCGTGCAAAATTACACAGAATGCCCATTTTCTCCCTGAAGGCGAAAATTAGGAAGAGTGCTTCAGCATGTCTGCTAATGATTAACCATGCCACAGTTACAATATTTTGTATTATTGGACAGTCTTGGAATGTGTGGTGACAGAGTTTTGCCCTTAAAGGCAGACTTTTTGCAGGGAACATGCTTTCTCTAGGGATCATTGGCATATGCACACACAGTGGAGCACTGTGCCACCAAGTGTGTTGGCTGTGGATTCCTGATTTGAGCAGAAAGTTGGAGGAAGCCCAAAACATTGACCATATGGTCATGCCGGAGACTGCCCTTCCAGTGTGGTAGGGGCATAGCCAGGCACTGCTGGAGTCTATGCCAAGATTCTTTACATCTACAAATCTTACTGTCCTCTGCGTGCTATCCAGCAGTGCTAAGTGCTTTGCAACACACTCAACCGGGGGTGGGAGGGGAAGGTTCTAAATTTTATTCAGGAACAGAGAAGCAAAGAGCTGGTTGAGAAAGCCCACCTCTCTTGACTCATAAACATGTTTTCTCTATGAAAGAAACGATTTCCAGGAATCTGCTACCTAACAGATTTTTTTTTCATATTAACTTCATCACCTATGCTCTCACTTTGGAAGCCATTTTGATGCTTCATTTTTTAAAATTTTTGTTTTCTCTAATGTAACAATAAAATTAATTGTAGTTGAGTAGCCTGGATTTTAAGGCCAGGGGAATAAATAAAGCTTTATCAAGGAATGCCCAGAAGGGTATGATTTAATCAGTTACACCTTTTGTGTCACTCAACAGCATTTCAAGAGATGTGGAAATCATCCAGGGAAATAAAAGATGATGGTTTGGGCAGCTCATGCTTTGTATGCTAATTACCATCGTTCTCTTCTTTCCCTCTCCCCCACCATGTTTCAGCTTTGTCCATGCCCCTTTGGATAAGGCAGCTGATCACTTCCAGTGGTGTAATGGTCTATTATATCTGCCTGCTTCTGCCTTTGGTTTGCCAGATGTGTGAATGCATGTATTTATCTGCTGGTTTTGTATGTATTTGGTAGGTTATTTTATTGTATACTGTGTGATAAATTGCATAATGTCCATGAGGCATGAGACCCAAGCACCCAGAATTTAAACTCAAGAAGTGACTTGACTGGCCACTTTTTAATTCTTTGCTTACTGCAATTCCCAAACCCACTGGTTTTCCACTGTAGGATATAATTGCCCTATATATTCCTAGAATTCCACCTAAGCCACTAGCATTTGGAATTGATTGATGTACATTTAGCTTGGGAAAGTGGTCTGCAGCTTCCGTTTATGGTTATCCTCAGGCAATTTCTTACGATATTGCAGACCATTTCAATTCTGACATCAAGACACAACTCTATCTAGTCGCTGCTTCTACTGTAGTATCAACTCATTTCCCAAAAGCAGCATACAACCTTCTGGCTGAGTATTACTGGTAGGAAAGCATATATCATGATATCAGTTAAAGTATCTAGAATTGTGTCTCAATTATTTATTTATTTTCCTTTTTTTTTTTTTTTTTTTTATATTCTCATTTCACCACCAGCTGCATTCAGACCAAGATAAAGGAGATGGATCACTTAAATACATCCTTTCTGGAGATGGAGCAGGAGACCTCTTCATTATCAATGAAAACACTGGTGACATCCAGGCCACAAAGAGACTAGACAGGGAAGAAAAGCCTGTATACATACTCCGTGCTCAGGCTATAAACAGAAGGACTGGAAGACCAGTGGAACCAGAATCTGAGTTCATCATTAAGATCCATGATATCAATGACAATGAACCAATGTTTACAAAGGACGTTTACAATGCCAGCATTCCCGAAATGTCAGATGTTGGTAGGTGCTAACTAATAACTGAATTCAGTGTCTGGTCTGGCTTCTTTCCATGGAGTTATTGATGGGCCCAGAGTTTACAGGTGTTGGATAGAGATGTCTGCTGTTTGAGTCTGGAGTAAAAGCACTTCAGATATTAAAAAAATTAAATAAAAATTTAGGAAAACAGTTTGCTTGAATCAGAGGTGCCAGCTGGGTGATACATGCTCCCTCTGTTTTACCACAAAAAAATGCAAGTTAATACCATCGGGTTTAACGTCAGTGAAAGTGAGTTGAGGTCTGTTACATGATACCTGGGTTTAATACATGTTGTTAACATGATTTAGTAGCAGTGTAGTAATATGGTATTCCATGGTCACCTGTGTCATTACCATTCCTAGATCTGTTCAGCCACCCTTCTTTAGTTCAGGAAGGTGAACAAAATGGGAAAGGGCAGATGCACAAGGGGTTTTACACATTTCTGTCACCCACTGGTTCTGAGATATGCCATTAACTTCCTGTAACCTTTGTTGTTCGTTCCATGCAAAAGAAAAGAGCTCCAAAGTCCCTTGAAGCCCACTGAAATATTTCTATTGATTTAAAATATATTGAGCTGTAAAAATCAATCAAGACAAGAAAAAAAAATAACTTCCTTGGAAAATGATTTGAAGATGGGATCTTTTCCTGAGAAGTTGACAGGTTTTGATTCTTTGGTTCTTAGGGAGGTCATTTTGATTTTTTCATCAGAGAGCAATGGATGGTTGAATTCCAAGAAGCACATTTCTAATTTGAAATAATGTCCAGGGAGAGAAGCATTAATTAATCATGATCAAGAATGAGATTAAAATAAAGCTCAAGCAATATGAAAATAAAGACTTTGGGGTATACTCTCTCCCCTCATTCATGGGACTTGTCACATGGATGTAAACTCATCTGGTGAAGTGAGAACCTAATATTCACATTTTAATATGTGAACACTTTATTCACAAATGGTTTTAAATGCCAAAATCTAAGCCAATTTTTTATGTTTCTTAGCACTTTGCCTAGGATTCCACACCGTTTCTTTTTCTAGAAGACACATGAAGAACCACATTTACATTCCTATGTCAAATACCTTATGAGCACAAGTAAACTTGCAAAAGTATATTCTTGACCTAGATTCAAATTCTGAACACTTTCAATATCTGGAGAAAGGTGCATTTCTGTTTCCTTCATGAGAAACGCAATGAAGGATCCACATACCCAATCAATAACTGTGTGTTTGAATGAGTTGAGAATATGACAGGTATTATTTTGGGTTTACCTCCTTCATGAACAGAGGAAATTCTACAAAATAAACTTATTTCTAACTTCCTGCCACAAGTCTGACCTGAACATGAATTTTTTTTTTCTCTACATCATAAACTGTCTTGGCCATGAAAAAAAGCTATTAATTTTTATTTTCCTTAATTTTTCATTGCAGGTACCTTTGTTGTGCAGGTCACTGCAACTGATGCCGATGATCCTACATATGGGAACAGTGCTAAAGTTGTCTACAGCATTCTCCAGGGACAACCATATTTCTCCGTCGAATCTGAGACAGGTCAGGGGACCTCATCTGTCATTCTGTGAAATGTCTGTAATTCAAAATGACATGCTAAGCCAAACTAGGATATACAAGTAAAAAAAACTTTGAAGAGATTACATCTTACTCAGTGCAAAATCTGACAAATTTAATAGAGCTATACATCTGTAAGAATGACACCTACATTATTTTAATCTTACAAGCAAAGTCTAATAAATACAATTAGTACCAGATGTGAACCAGTTTTCAATCATTTTTAACAAGCAGTGAGTACAGAGGCTGCAGTGGATGCTTAAATTAAACCAAATAGGTTGGCTTTTAGATGAAAGAGAGAAACAGGTGGGTGTGGAAAAAAGTGCTTAATCCTCATAGATCTTTGTAATGGCTAAATTAAGACTGAGGGTTTGTTCAGGTGAGTTTTTTTTCTCCTTCTGCTTCTTCAAAACTTGTTTAAAGTAATTATCATTTCTGTACATCTGCAACATATCACTTTAATGCTAATTTTATGAAAGAAATCTTAATTAAGAGTAATGATAGAAGAGGTAAAATTGACTGTCGCGTTAAACTAGAAGATCACAAATAGAATCCCAAAGTTCTGAGTTCTGTTTTTGGAAGATGTTTAAATTATACACAGTGACTGGAATTTTTAATGGTCTGACTAACAGACAGCTTTGGAACCTGTGCAAGTACAACATATGTATTCTGTCTGCCTGTCAATCTGGTGTACCATTGACTAGCTGACTATGTAGATAATCTCTTCCCAAGCTTTTTGACCAGGTTTTCCAAAAATAAACAAACAATCTCCAGAAACCCCTTCAGTGGAAGGAAGTATCCTAAACTCCGGTTAGGTTGCTGGAAGCTAGGGAAATCAGTTCTCCTCGGTATCCTTACAGGAAAGAAATAGATTATTCCAGACAATTAATCAGGTTTAGGATTGTTTCTTAGAGACTCAGGCAGGGAAATGGAAGGAGGGTCTATACATCTCAAAGTGAAACCTGAGTTGAAAGGGTCTGCACAGTTCTAAGAGGGAAAGCCAAGATCAAAGGGAGCTTCCCTTCAAGCATAAGGTATTAGATAACGCAAGCCAGGATTTTTGCACCGATGCACTCTTTCTGACTTAGCACAGTATGTGCTCTTCTGGAGTTATAATAAGAATAAGGTAGCTTGGAGTTCACCAGTAACAAACTTCTATCAAAAGGTTTTTGTGGGGCACAAGAAGCTAAGTAAACGACAGTCTTGATCTTCCTGCCATGGAAATCAATTGCAGAACTCCTAGAGTGAAACATGTCTCTTTCAAAGCCACTGTGAATTTTGTCATGGATTTCAGTACTTGAATTTCACCTGTTTTGCCTACAAAGGAGTCAGTTCTTACCTTAAGAGACCCAGTGAGTATGCAAACATTTTGCTTCATGGTAAATCTGAATGATTGAATTTCAGTAGGGCTTGGCTTTATAACTGATATTTGTACCTTTGAAGAAGAAAGTGACTGGCAAATCATTTCAATCAATGTATAAATAGAAATATATATACTCAGGCATGTTTGGATGTTCATAATTTTCTTAATTTCTCTTCTTCCATTTAGTGTTGTTGCACTCTTTAATGGTGTCTTGCTGAAGTTAGCTTTTCTCTTTTTTTACCACATCTGTCAAAATAATGAACAAACAGCCTTTTTCCAGTTCAGTGAGAGATTTTAGCATGGCACTGAAAGAGGGTAAATAGTTATGTAAAATAACATGGCTCACAAACAAGTAGAACATCTTTCTGTGGGTACCACTTATACTCTGTCTGTCACATAGGCAGGAGCCTGAGATGTGACATGACAAGTCTGTAATTTAATGAACCGTCTTGTAACAGTAAATATTTGTACTGGGCAAAGTTTACTTACTACACAAAGATTGCTTTGTTCTTTTAATAAGAATTTCCATCTAAGTCACTACCTGTGAACTCTCCATTCTTTAATTTTCGTGTTTACAGGCATTATTAAAACTGCTTTACTGAACATGGACCGTGAAAATAGGGAGCAGTACCAAGTGGTCATCCAGGCTAAGGACATGGGAGGCCAGATGGGCGGATTATCAGGAACCACCACCGTGAACATCACGCTGACTGACGTAAACGACAATCCACCTCGTTTCCCCCAGAGTATGGAATATTTACATTCTATGTTGTAACACAAAAATGCACAAAAATGGTTCTTGTTTTGTTTTTTGTTTGCCTTAGATATTGTTTCTTCTATTGCGAATTTACTGAGTATCAAAATTCCTTTAGGAAAGCAAAAGAGAACACATAAGCAGTATTATCAGGCTAAGGTTAATTGCAATAACTGGGAAACAAATATTTAATATTTTTACTCCAGTTGCAGTTGACAGTCTGAGAGGTGAATTAATGTGCAGAAATAACTTCTATTTTTCCTACCTAATAAATAATTGATCAATGTAATCCGTATTTCTTGTTCACTATTCTTTCTCTCAGACTTCATAATTGATTGCATTTTAAGGTATCTGTTGTAATCTAATATATTTAAGTTTTGAAACAAATCTATTTAAGTATGCAAAAATATCCTAAGAGCAATTCTATAGAAATTAGTATTTATAACCAGAAAACTTTTCCTTCAATGAACTTTCCTGTATGCTTTGCATACAGAAACAAAAGCACGTTCATAAATGTACCAGGTATTTCTGCCTATTTACTTCCCCTGTCTCAAATAATTCGGTGGATATCTGTGTGATACTTATGGGAATCAATTGAGCAAGCTCTCTTAGAAAGTAATTTCTATTAATGACCATTCATTGCCATAAGGGATTCAAAGTGATTCAGCTTTCATCCTCTTCTTTTTTCTCTCACTTTTTACTTCCTTCTTTCTGTCTCTATTTTTTTTCCTTTTCTACTTTGTCTAACCACTGCTCTCTGTATGATATGTGTGTATCACAGTGTCAGTGTGTGTCAAAGTCAGGAGCAGCTGTTACAGAAAATAATTGCAGATACTATCACACAAATCAGTGAGCTTTGGCAGTTAAGTCACTAGGAAAGTTATTGGAAGCAACTTGTCATTTAGGTTCAAAGTCTGTTCTTAGCTGTGGGCAAAGAGTTTCCATTTAAATTAGAGCAACTTAAGAAGAAATATAACACTCTGCCCCCAATGAGTTAATTATACATCTCTGGACATAAGTGTCTTCAATATAAAAGCCAAAGATACAGCTTCATAATGCCAACACTCCAAAAGTAGAGTTTTTCCGACAAAAATTCAATGTAGTACATTTTTAATAAACGTTGAGCTGGATTCAGCTTTAGTGTTACTAAGCTGCACTGGCTTCTGACAATTCTTAATATTTGCCCTTTGGCCTCAAGACATTTTTCATACACAATTCTGATATGGCCAACAGAGACCCTGAGGACATCCAGAAAGGGACACCTGTTGCTAAAGTTACATGTTTCTAGCAAAGCAAAATGCCCATCCTCCATTTCTCCACATGAGAAAACAGATAGAAAAAGAGGTAACTTTTACCCACACGAAGGTACGGCAGAAGCTGAAGGCTTTTGCCCCAGGAAGGCCTGTAGACACAGCGACTCACCAACTCACCCACACACGCCCAGCGTGGACAGCAGACTGAGAGATGGTGTCCAAAGCACCCTGAGACTGACTAATCAGATTTCCCTCTCTGCCTGCTGTAGGCACGTACCAGTTCAGAGCTCCTGAGTCTACGCCGCTTGACTCCCCGGTCGGCAGGATAAAAGCTAACGACGCTGACGTGGATGAAAATGCAGAGATTGAATACAGCATCACTGAGGGGGATGGATATGATATGTTTGGAATTACCACAGACAAGGACACACAGGAAGGAATTATTACTGTGAAAAAGGTACACAATTTAACACATTTAATCCTCTGAAACACCAGTCAAACCTTTATCTAGTACATATTGGTTTTTCATTTTTAGTGCAACTTGTATGCTTTGTTTATTTGAATTGTATCTGTTGGGAATCTCTACGTGTAAAGTTTCTTTCATACAAGCAATCGATATCCTTCCTCTTGTACCTACCTTACTAAACCATTGCACAAACTTTGGAGGACCAGAGAGAGTAAATTACCTAAGGAGTGAGATGCAACTGAGAAAAAATTCTACAACCTGAACATAGCCACAGAAAAACTCAAGGAAGCACCACCATCCAACTGTGATTTTCTCCCTATGATGCTTACAGGATTTGCTCACTTAGTAGAAGATACTGTGTTAAGACCACAGAAATAATGAGTATCACATTGCCTATTTTTCATTGTAAGAGGATGTTGATTGTGCCGCTATAATATATTAAAGTACGTAGACAAATTTCTTTTGACTCACATTTTGTAAAAATTTAATAAATCTATCAGCATGCTTTTGCTTTAGAAAAAAAAAATCACAGTACGTTGCAAGATCACAGTGGACATCATCTACTAGGTTGCACATTGATTGTCAGAAAAGGTTTGAGAAATATTGTTTACAGTGGGTTATCAGGCAAATTTGATAAGGTTACAGATATCATCCTTCATCAGTTCAAGTTCAGTCATCACTAGATAGACATTGTGTAGATTTTCCAAACATGCACTTGCTTGTTGATATCAGTACGACACCTGTCATTACTTGTTTTTTAGGAGATGCCTTCCAGGGTCTGATTATGATATCAGTCTAACTCCGTTTGTATTTCTGTCTGCTGCTGACAGAAGCTGTGAATGTTCTACAATGGAATGGAAAAACGGGGTGACTACTCTGTCCCCACATTTCTCCGAAGAGTGACAAAGAATCTCTAAACGCTGTTGATCCATAGTTTTAACAGAGTGTGCTATAGTCATAGCCTATCATAAAATCATGTTTGGCTTTGTGGGTGGTCCTGCATATCCAGACACTAGATGTCACAGTGTTTCGTTTCAGTGATGGAATGCCAGTATCTAAACAAGCAATACCTAGAAAATCTTCCCTCCTTTAGTGTGTGGTGTTTATGGGCAAGAAATAGATAAGAAATCATCAAAATGCCCAAAAATGACAGAATAACAGACATGAAGAGTTAAGGCTATATGAGAAAACTGCACGGTGTTTAGGAGTTCCAGGCACAGAATTCCTTGAAAAAGTGGCTTTCTTCCTAATGTATTATCTGAGCATAGAGCTCCTTCCCCTTTCTGTTGGCATTTTAATTCCAGTTCAGGCTCCTGTTCTCTGGCAAGGCCTCTACATAACGTCCCACCATTCATCCTGCTCACGTGGCTGAGAATCACAGCAATCCCCACAGACTTCTCAAACTTTTTTTTTTTTTTTCTTCTCAGGCACTGGATTTCGAAAGTAAAAACTTGTATATTCTCAAAGTGGAAGCTACCAATACCCATGTGGACCCTCGATTCCTGTACTTGGGGCCGTTCAAAGACTCAGCTACAGTCAGAATTCAGGTGGAGGATGTAGATGAACCCCCCATGTTCAGCAGACCAGCATACATTATGGAAGTGAAAGAAGATGTTCCATTAAACAGTGTAATAGGAACAGTAACCGCTCAGGATCCAGATGCTGCCAAGAACCCTGTCAAGTAAGCATATACTACTTCAGCTTGCCTGTAAATTTTTTACAGCTTTGATTTTGCTTTTATCATGTCAGCACACACAAAAAAATCCTCACTTGTAACAATGTGAATTGTAGGGCATGCTTGAATATGGAGTATTGTACAAGGTAAATGATCTCTCATGCTTGAGCATATTTAGGTATGTGTGAATGTGTTTGCATGGCCTTTGCATCTTGAATTATATCCTAATCTTTTCAGTAACTAATGTATGTGGTTATTTCTACCATGAAAAAATGTACTGCAAAAAGAGCACTAAGAAAATCTTAGTGTTTTCCTTCCACCTTTAACATTTTCCAGTGCAGCACAGTGCATCCTCTTGGCTATATGACAGGAGGCTGATTCAGCAGCCTTTTCTTCTTCCATCTGTCTAGACCTGCTTAACAGAGGCCACATTCATCTTCTCTAAATTGCAAGTAGAAATGCCTCAAAAGCAGCTCATGTGCACACCCAGGCTCTGATCTCACCTGTATCAGTGCAAGTCTTGTAAGATAAGAGTCAGTCTCATGAGCTTCATAAATTAAACTTGCCAGGAATCAATAAACTGGTCTTAGACGAAGTGGAGGAAATGTTAAGGTTGGAGTTGCTACACCTAAGTCTTCTTTTTTTGTAAATTGTGTATTGTTTCAGTGCATACTGGAGTACTTAAGTCATACTGGAGAGAGTATTAAAGAACTTTTCAATAGTTGTGTGCTTTAATTAAAGTTCATTGCTACTGACAAGGCAGCAAGAGGAGGAATTGAAAAGTGCAACAATATTAAATCCAGGTCAATTTTCAGCGGGTTTCTGAGTTGGACACCTTGGAAATTCAATAGTAGCCTTTGATCAAAATAGAACAGTGCAGGTTTAATAAAAATCTAGTCCATCAATGCTTTGTACTTCTGCAAACAATTATCTTTCATCAAGATATCTTACAATAATGAGTAAGTTTTAAGCTCTTAGCTCATCTCCTGAGAGTGGTAAATATTATAATTTTAATTTCCTAGATTAAAAAGCTAAATCTAAAATGTTTCTGGCAGAAACCCTCTCTATCTTCAGTTTGCACAGCATGCCCTACACTTGAATTTTTGTTCAAGGCTAAGCCTTCTAACTTTAATTCAAGTTTTCTTAAATTTGTATCATGACATGCAACAGTTATATGGCATTCTGGGCCAGCAGAGCACAGTCACTTAAAGAGCAGCATAGTGTTTTTCTGACTTTGCTGAAGCCCCGGAACAGAATGAACATGTTTTGTAGCACATTTTCATGGGCATGGGCATGCCAGCATGAAGATGAGAAATTGGTTGCGGTGACACCCAGGCCCCTTGCAGTCTTCATAGGAACCTGCTTTTTTTACATCTAATGACACTGGAGAGTAGGGGGAGTGCTTCCCTCCTTCCCTGTGGTGATAACTACAACCATTTGCATTTCACACCAGCACCAGCTCCTAATTATAAGTGATTTACAGTGGATAGGGACTATGCTGTTCATTGTTCAGTACTGCCTACTGGCTCTTTGCTATTAATTGAATGTGTGTGCTAAAACTTATCTAACTTTCAAAGGGCAGTTCTTTAATACCGTATAAGTACTTTGCATATTTAAGTATCTGATAGTTACTGAGCAAAATTTAGTGTCAAAACTGATGCAGTGCAGTGGAAAGCTTGTCTACTTTTTACCTTAATAGCATGCAGCAGCCAAGTGCAAGGAGAAGAAAAATAAAAATCAGAGAGAGGTTAGAGTAATAGAAATAAACACAGCAAGAAAAAACATGAAAATCAGTAAGAGAGAAAGGAAAACAGCAGAGAGCCATAGCCTGAGAGATGTTAATTTGCAATAAATGTAATTTTATGGTGCTAATATCTTGGGTATCTGCTAGAATTTAGGGGCATGGGTTGAATCTGCATCTTTTTGACAGGGTAATTTTTTTTTTTTTCTATCATGCAATAGAGATGCTAAATCCGATTTTCACTCTGAGCTTCGGGGAAGATGCAATTAGACTGTATATATATGACTTGTCACTTGCTTGTCAATTTTTCTTGACGGTTAAAAATAAAATCTTTAGACACTTGATATTACAATGAAAACCTTCCATTTTCTCCTCTACTCGAGTGAAGATTTCTCTTCTTAAACAAACTGAGCCCTAGCTCTGTTAGATGAAAGCCCCTTTGATCTTCCATTAAAGGAAACCTTCACAATATCATTATGAAAATGCATTATGAAAAATTCACACACACATCCCTTCCTGACCCACAAATCTTCCTGACTTGTGGTTACATTAGGCAGCAAGCTGCTGAACATCAGAAGACAATGAAGCAATAGCAAAATATGAAGCGGATATCTGCCCTGGTTTTAGGGCTGCATAGCCATTCGTGACCTGTGTATTGGTAGAGCTAAATTGCATCAGTCTAAGTCTTATAAATAAGAAGTTTTGCTCTGACATGACATTGAGAAAATACAAAAATACACCAATACATGTTTGGCTATATTTGAATATGTGTCCATGTGCAGTAACATTAGCACACCCACGAGTAGCACTCTACTGTCCGGAGGTGTTATAAGAAAAAGTTTTGCATTCTACTTGTGTTTGATCTACACAGAAATAATATGAACCTCTGCATACTGATAAAAAAATAATGCTGAAACTGGCACTGCTGTATTGTACATCAGATCTTTTTAAATTGCTAGCTGAGTTTTTTTGCTGTAGTAACTCCTCAGAGGCATAATGAAGTTCATCAGTCACTGGAACTGTCTTCCTGCTGTGATTTGATTTACTAAAGTACCCCAGATGAAAATGATCTGCAAACAAATGTAAGGCTAAATTTTGTTTGTGTATTTTACTGACAACATATTTGCATGCGTTAGAGTCTCTCTTTTACCCTTCCCTTCTTCCTGTTATGTACGAGGAGAGACTGGAGTCTGCATAGATGCTTTTTAACTTCCTAGCTTGTCAATTCCTCAAAGCTCGAAAGAGATGAAGTCCCGAAATCTGACAAAAACACACCAATAATTTCATTAAATAAATGTAAAAATTAGTTTGATGTTGTCTACTTAATTCTTACTAGGTTGTGATCCAGAAGTCAGAATCACCACCAATTCAACATAATTAAAAATCCTTGATCAAAAGAGACTGGATTATGCAAACTGAGAAACAGAAGTGACAGTCTAGCTTATTAAAATCATCCTTCTAGACCAGATTTAATGGTATAATTGGAATATACTTTAATTGAACTGACCTTGTATGTATTTTCTTTGGGATATGAGGAAATAAAATTAACATTCCATTAAGAAACTGTCTCTGCTGCTTTTATTTTTATGAGTTTGAGTTTCCACTTTACAAATGACTGAATATATATACGGCTTTACAAATACTTGTACTTTAAAATCCTTAATACCTTGAAGAAACAGTCCTCAGTGTTACAGCCCTGGTAATCTTAGAAAAAGTCCAGAACCTTTTTTTTTTTTTTTAATTCCGATACCGTACCACAGATTGAATGTGGGAAATCTTACAAAGATAATGATTGCAATACACCAAGGCATTAAAATGTGCTAAGACAGTAAGGTATTTTAAGTCCATGCAAAATATGAAGCTGGAGTGAAAGTAAAATTGAAGAAAAAAACCCCAACGAACAGACAACTCATGCTTAAAGCTAGTTGCTTATTTAAATGTCTTGCTGAATAAGAGTCTGAAACAGTATTACAGTTAGCTGGAACAGCTAATCTATGGAAAATCCTGATATTTCATTTCAAAGAATACAGAATCTAGATTTAACTGCAAAATGGAAATACCAGAGTATTTCAGCTGAAAGATGTGGAAATGAGCTACAGAATATCTGAAAATAATTGAATTCACAAGATACCAACATAATATCATATAAAAGCCTGAATGAATGAAAGTTAAAAAGAAATGTTTACCATATCAAATACTTACTTTGTCAAAACATAAAAGAGTCAGACCATTTTGTATAAACTTATTCCCATTAAACATTTCAGCCAAGTCAACAATTTCACACGTGCTGTTTAGATTTGGACAAAGCAACACTTTTCAAGCTGATGGTAACGTCACAGTGCTGCATAAAGGAGCTAAGTTAGTGACACCACAGCTGACTTCCTGCAGCCAAAACTGTGGTACTGTCAGTGAAGTGACAGCAATGAATGAAAACTAAATCTGAACTCCTGAAGAATTAGCAAGGTTAATTTGGTTAATTTGCCTATGCAAGTCCTACCAAAAAATGTTAGCGTTTTGTCCTAGTACCTTTGAATGTCATTTGGGTGCTTCCCTAGGAATTTACCATGGAAAAAGAAAAGCAGTTTGTGCAAATAATTGATACTTGCCATTGTTTTATTTAGAAAGGTCAGCTACACTTAAATTCTTATTTTGGAATAAGACCTAATAAGTCTAATTTGCTGTAGGCATTATATCCCACTTTTTTTATTTGCAAAGAAGAAAAGAAGATCAGTTACAAGACAATTAGCAAGTTAGTTCATTTTAAACCTTTGTCAGAACCGCATTTCAACTGGTTTCCTCTATTCCTTCCTACTTTCATGCAAGGTCTTTCTCAGAATTTAAGAGACACGGCACAGGCACTAGGAAATCTGTGCAGAATAGAGGATGTGTCTTGCAGCTGCTTCTAGGGCAGAGCAAGGGAGAGAAATTTTTCTTCAGCCTCTGCATTCCCCTGAATTCTGTGGTGGCAGTAAACTCTGCCAGTCATTCTCCTGGCCCAGTCTTCATCTGACTGCTTACCAGCTCAGCTGTTATCTCTACCCTTGTCTGGACACAAAGGACAGCAGTAGCTGCCTTGTCTCCATCAATGAGGCCTGCAAGGAGACCAGGGGAGCACACTGGGCTTCCTAAGGATCTGTCCTGCATTGTACATGAGCACACAGTTGGGCTTGAAACAAGGGCAGAATAATGCAATTGCATTCTTGCTTTGGCAACATCAGAGACATATTTCTGTCAAAACCTTCGTAATTTATGCAAGAATTTTCCCTTCAGGAGAGATGAAACCAAGTCACAGCATTTGGATCAAGGTGGTAGCACCCTCTCCTGGGAACTGGAGAGTTCTACTTTTAAACTTGGATTTAGTTCAGCTGAAAAAGCAAAAGATCAGATTTGAATCTGTATTTAGACTCTGAGCTCATCCAGAGCTTGTTAGCATTCCTTTTCACATACAGATACCATCAAGCAGGGCTGAGAATGTTAGTTTTAATGAGTTACAACAAACCTTTGTGTGATATGTACCATAGAATAATGAATCTCTGTTCTGTGCTGACTCGGTTTGGGTGGGCAGCCTTTTTAAAAGCCTGGGAAGTGAAAGGTACAAATGCACCCCAGCTGTCAAATTTTGTATCAGAAATTATTTGGAACAGTTGAGATATCAAACAATAAAAAGAGGGTTTTATAAAGGAAAAGCCAACTCAGCCTTAAAATAAACTTCGTATCTTTCAGGACACAGACTTCACATTTTTCTCTAAAAACAAAGCTTTGATGATTCTCAGAGGTATGTAAATTCTGCAGTAATTCATTTATTCAGTGACAATACTCCACCTTCTAAATCAAACCTCCAATGTGTCATTATCCAGTAGCTCAGAACTAGCTCTTTGTGTGAATACCTAAAGACTCTGAAGCCTGTGCTGAAAACAAAAGGAAACCCCATTTACTAGCTGTTTGATGTCTAGTCTTAGAAAATGGTTTTAGAACATAGAAATTAAAAGGAAAGCATTCCTCTAACCCCTGTCTCTGTATTTGCAGGTACTCTGTAGATCGTCACACTGATATGGACAGAGTATTCAACATCAATTCAGGAAATGGTTCGATATTCACTTCAAAACCCCTTGACCGGGAAACACTGCTGTGGCACAACATTACAGTAATAGCAGCAGAGATCAGTAAGTTAAACCTAAATACGACTCCTGTCCCTGGTGTAATGAATTTAGCCTTCTAGCTGAGTGTGTGGAAAGTGCAGCTGGACACGTCAGGTTTATGGATAGCCCACTCAATACTAATGAAGAAGCAGTAACTCTGCAAGAGGTCGTCTGCAGTTTCGTGTTTACTAGGGACACAGTTCATGAAGAGGTAACTCAGCTGGGAGAAAAGGTGACAGTTCTGTGTTCTCTGATCAGTTATAGCCACTTTAAATTTTGAACATGGTTGTTGAATTCTGAAACTGGCATACAGCAAAACAGATGGTTTAAATCCAAACTGCATTCCTTGGCTGAATTCAGTCTCATTCAGACTGGATGTTTTCAAATAAGGCTAAGGTGGCTGGGCTGGGCTAGGTGCCCAGATCTTCATCAGTTTTATAGATCTCCATTTTTTACTTTGTGTACGTCCTTTGAAATTACAAGCCATAGTTACAAATCAGTCTGTCACTTAGTTTAGGATTGTTCCAAAGTAGTAATCTTGTGATAACACTAGACATGTTGATTTTTGGAAGTAGAAATGCCAGGAGTCTAAGGACATGTAATAAGATGGCCTTAATAAACAATCCTCTTTGTTTCAATACATTATCTGTAAGTACCTCAATTGCTCAAATATCAGGGAATGCAATTCTATTTGCTTTTGCAGAGTCACAGTGCCTATGTTCGTGGTGGAATGGTAGATCAGTTTAATATAAACACCAGTTCTGTGACTATTGCAATGTCTCTATGCAGCTCAGAGGCTAAAAAGCTTTTGATTTTTCTGAGGCAATGTAAGCTCTACTTTCTTTTGTTGTATGTGTTTATGGCTCGATTACTTGCTTAACAGTGAGAAGAGTGTAAAGAGCTCAAGATTACTTGACTCAACTTCCTTTATTGTGTAAGTCTTCTTTAAAACTGAAAACCAACGTAAAACAATGTTACTGAGGCGAGTAAATGGGGTTGTATGAAGGTATGAGCCTGTAGGAATGACAGGACATTAATAGTTTTCTCCCTCGCATGAAAGTTTGCACCTTTTAATGCTAGGTATGGGATTTCAGCACACCAAACACTGAACGTTAGTCACACGGCTGTGTTTCTATTAAGTTCTTGAAGGTGGGTTCTAGGGTCAAAAATTGTACACTATAGGCAGCTCCTGGGTAGAGCAGAAGGGAAAAATAAATGCCTAAAAAGGAAAGAATAGCAAGAATATTTGACATTGACAATAGCAAAAACACTTGCATTGGCCCCAGCAGGGCTGAAATAACATGCAGTATAGAAAACTGTCTGAAAACTAGCTCAGCATCTATAAGAAGTACTCATTAGGTTTCTTGCTTCCTTCCCTAAGCACAGGCCTTCCACTGCACCAAACCCTCTCAACTAAACCTCTTGTGTGACACAGGCTTCCGTCTTAATTACCATTCCTCTTTAGTCTGAATCCTTTCAGCCTGCAACAAGCTGTTTCCCAGGGTGTGTCTTACTAAGCCTAGACCAAATTTGGCATAACTACAGTAGATGTCTTCCAAAGGCAATTTTTTTGGTTAAAATGTAGTTAGATCCAGGACATTTCACTAATTTTAGTCTCAAGAGACTAGACTGGAAAGTACCACTGCTTATTGCTCCTGTCAAACCCAGAAATTTCTAGCAAGGCTACTTAAAGTCCCATTCCACTATATTCCATAGAATCACTTACTACTCTCAGTGACATTATCTCATCAAGCTCCAAGTATATTTCACTGAAGTAATCTAAAAAAATATCCAGCCACATTACAGGCAGGATATGCCTTCAAATGGGTGGGTGTTCCCTTTGATATAGAAAAAAAATAATTATAAAGTCATAAAGAAAAACACCTTTCAGTGATGACTGCTCTTGATTTCATTTTATAGTAAAAAAAAAAAGATACAGATGTTGTTTTGCCTTTGTCTAGAATTGTCAGTAAGTGTAGATTGCTCCATTTCTAGCTGTTCTCCTTTTTCACCGGCATGAGCTGCAATTGCTCAGCAGCCCAGAGAATCAATCACGCTGTCCCTGCTGCAAATAAATAGTTGGTGAAACACCGGGTCAGTACATCTGCCACAGTCAGACAGCAAACTGGCATTAAAACACGGGACACAGGTCTAGTGAGTCACAGCTGCAGAATTACAGCTGATTTACCAAAGACAATTCCCAGAGAGATTTTAAATATTTTTTTACTTAACACTTAAGGGTAAGTCAAACATTGGCAGGACTTTGAGGCTGTATTCTGAAAAAAACCACCACTTTGACAGTTTTGTTGCTGGTTCAGCAGAAAACATATCCCTATACAGAGAAATAGATTTAAGCAGTTTGTTGAGTCTATGGAGATGGAGACCAGCTATAATTAAAGGATGATGCAAACAAATGAACCTACATCAATTAATTTGCACAAATAATTTGAAAGATGATGACACAAAATATCCAAAAAAAACCCCAACTTTAAGACGTATATTAATTTCCACAAAATCAGACAAGAGGCATATGTTTATAGAGCCTAGAGTTTATATGAAGCTTCTGTTTATTATAGTATGATTTTAAATTGTGAGAACCTTAAGCACCTAGAAGTAAAATGAAAGTATGTAGGTTTAGGTTTAAAAAGCAAGAAAGAAAACAATTCTCCTTCTTCAGAGGAGAAAAAACATGTTTGCCAATATATTTGAATGTATTGGTTAGAAAAGTATGCCCTACAAAATAGTCTTGCCAATAGTCCTGTGACTTCAAATGAGTGCCTTTGATTTCTGCCTGTTATAAAAACTCAACTCTTTTATTGATGTATTTTAGCACAGAATTCAGCCTAGCCCATATTATACATAAACTGTTATTTTATACATCGAATGAATTTAACCCAACGGCTTGTATTAGAAAGAGGTTTATGCCTAATGGAATCATATTAACTTCAATGGGACTGTGGAGCCTTAAAGCACAATATTTTGTCCAAATGACTGAGCTCTGTAATACAAATAAGCAGTGCCAATTTTGGAGAAGGCATTTTCACATTTATAGAAGGATGATAAACACATTAATAGGACTTTTATTAAAGTCAACAAGCTACTATAATGAATAAATAGAAGCTATTATAATGAATAAATATAATAATAAAACCAACAGGCTACTATAATGAATGCTTGTAGAGGAATATAGAATCTTAGATCCGCTATATTTTATTGTACTATTTTTTCACTTGAATGATAGGTTAAAATGCATTAATAAACTATATTAATGTGGGTAGGAAATCAACATTGGAAAAGTCAGTGTGAGCCCTCATGGAAGAGAGGGGAAGGTATTTATTTTAAACAAAACTTATTTGAATCATGCTCTTTCCCTCAGATTTCACTCTCTCGCATTCCCATACCCACATACTCCTAGATAGATATTGTGTGGTTTGGAGCACAAAGGAGACAGATCAATGGCAGCGTCTCTTGGGTTTCTTTTGATTAGTGATGACAAATTTGTTTGGGACCAGATCTTGTACATTTTAGGAGTCAGTGGTTTTTATGATATGGCTTTTTGCCTCAGAGTCTTGCCTATTTCAGCATGCTCTAGGCAAGGTTGCTGCCACCGCTTTTCTTCATTACTCTGTGTATATTTTTGACTAAAGCCTGCCTCCTTCCAGCAGGAAGAGGAATGGTCTATACAGTATGGTGCATTTCCAGATGTTTTTATTTTTATTCAGAAAGATGACACTATATTCATTAATATTCTGTGCTCAGGAATATGTCAAGTTCAATCTCTTGGCACTATGCAGTCCTTACAGAGAAAAAAAATTCTTTACATGGGGGGATCTGAAGGTTCTATATAATGATTATGTTTTTCAGCTGATTCACTTCAGTATTTACTCTAGAACACCAGACAAAACAACTCACAACAGGTTACAAAACATCTGCGATCACAGCTGCAGTCACTATTTCTATAACATAATGAAGATCATGGTAGTTTAAGGAGCTGTGCCACAAGATTTGTAGGGCACAGAGTATTATATTTAACAAGTGGAAAAGAAAAAACCCACTCAATCTCATTCTCATAACTCTTCAGTCTTCCTGTTTGAGAGTTAAGGAAGGGAATATATTCCAGATACTTCACTGCCACCTAACAGTATCAGTCAGGCTAATAAATAGATTTAATTTAGTTCCAGTATTATATTTACATATATCACACATACATTCATAATCACACTTGGAATGGTCAAAGGAATTTGTAAATCCCGGACTCGTACTCCATCTTAACTCTACAGTTTACACAGAATTAGAGTGATGATACCACCTTCATGCCATAACACATTCACCAGAAATCAACAGAATTTAAGTTAAGTGCTCTGAGTGAGAAGAATTAAGGCAATAAGCCTCCAACTCTGTCCTTTTCTTCCACTGCACTGAGTCAGTAACTGGGCTAAATAAAATCTCCATTCTGGTTTTGTCATTTCAGACAACCCAAAACAAAGCAGCCGTGTCCCAGTGTTCATTAAGGTTTTGGATGTAAATGACAACGCTCCAGAGTTTGCCATGTTTTACGAGACCTTCGTCTGTGAAAACGCGAAGGCAGAACAGGTGTGTTGTCTGCTTGTACTAAGAAAATATTCCAAATTAAATGAGTTTTGCTACTACTCTTGCATTACCTCATCAAGTGGTGTACTTTGCATTACATCAACCTTAATTGCAAAATTAAACAGTGGCTGCACAGTATCTGATTTCACTCGGTATTCTTCTAGCTAACATGACGGTATGTTTTTGACTGTTATTTTCTGTACTGCACCTTGTTACCCCTGATTCATTTTCGTTCTTTCATCCTTTGCTTTATTCAGGCACCTCCACTGTCTCCTTCAAAAACAATTTCAGGTCTGTAAATGTTACAGGTCCCGTCTGTGATACAACTATTTCCTGCTAGATAACTCTCAGTCTATCACTTCTATTGTGAAGCAGTTCAAAGCAGCAGATGATTTGGAAGATTCAGCCAAACAATTTTTGTGACATGAGATTTGGGTAGATAAATATAAATTCAGCTTGGACAGTCTCACCTTTAATCTCTATTGCTTGTCACATACAAAGGTTTCCTACCCATCTGGAGTGTCATTAACACACGTCTTCTGTTGAAATCAACATAATTTTCCTGCCAGCTTTCAAATTCATTATGTTACTCACTGATGGTATAGGATATAATAATCTGGTGACCCTAAACAGCATCAGCAGCATGTGGATCACTTTTCTTAAGCTCACCATAGCAACATCATCTGCCTTGAAGTAAAAGAAAAAGATTAATACAAAAGATTGCTTTTACAGGTTTTTTTAGAGTACATAAATAAACATGAATTTCACTGACTTAGGAGATAATTTTGTTCTTATTGTTTCAGCTGATACAAACATTAAGTGCTGTTGATAAAGATGACTCTTACAATGGACATCAGTTTTCATTCTCCTTAGCTCCCGAGGCAGCCAGCAGCTCAAACTTTACACTACAGGACAACAGAGGTGAATTTCTGGGAAGACTTTTCTTTATTATCTTATCCTTGCTTTCCATCTTCAGATGAAGATTTAATGCATGCTTTGTGTTTCCAGACAACACAGCAGGGATTTTCACTCGAAAAACCAGATATAACCGGCATGAAACAAGTACCTACTTCTTGCCGGTGGTAATAGCAGACAATGATTACCCCATCCAGAGCAGCACTGAAACAGTGACTATTCGAGTGTGTGCTTGCGACCATCGAGGGAAGATGCTGTCCTGTAATGCAGAAGCCTTGATTCATCCTACTGGTCTTAGCACTGGGGCTCTTATTGCCATTCTTCTCTGCATCATTATATTACTTGGTAAGTAGCTCAGGGACATTTTGTTCCTTTCATGGTTATTTTGCATTGCTGTAATGATTTTTCCAAGACTAGGACAAAGGCAAAGTAAAGACATTGTTGTCTTATCCTGTACATATATTATTGTATTTCCTCTTCTGAGGGCTGCTACAGATGTGGGGTGTAGGGCACAACCTATTTAACCTTAGTTATCTAAAAGTGAGCAATATATGAGGGAGAGGAGACAGCTGGGCTCCACCCTCTGGTCAAGGGAAAGAGACACCTCTAGAGAGACTCCCATTCCATCCCATCCCATCCCATCCCATCCCATCCCATCCCATCCCATCCCATCCCTTACAGGTATCTGAGGAGATATTACTCATAACCCTCTGCAGGTGTCCATCCCTTTCTGTTGACTGTAGAAGAAGGGCAGATAGCTTAGTTTTGAAGAATTAACTTCCTATTTCTAAACTGAGGAGAAACAAGTCTCAGGGCTTTTTTTCCTGTTGGAAAAGGATGCTGAATGATACTGAGGGACTCTCTCAAAGGCTGCAGGGTCCTCCGTTTCAGCCACCTGTGATTAGAAAGAGGCTGGATCCTGAGTGTGGAGGATGAGCAGAGCTCTGGCTACAGCACTTGCAGGTGGTCAACTTTTTTTTTATATATAAAAATAAGGATAGTTTGCAACATCTCTCACATTCCTTTCAGGTTCCACACCTCTTGTACTGCAATGAGAGAGAGTTGGTCACCCAGCCATTATCTGTACCTGTTCATCTGGGGACAACTGTACAATACAACATAGGCTGTCCTCTGGGACGTGTTATTGGGATGTTAGCAGGAAAGAAGGGAGTCAGACAATTTTTACAGCAGTAGGGTCAGGCAGGGGAGAAAATATTTCCTTCATGATTCTACTTCTTTTTACCCTACTCCTGTCTTCCTTGGACATGCTTATCACCACTGCAGTCATCCTGATCTTTACTTTTAACAAAATTTCCCTCTCTAGTAATGAGTTGAAGACAATGTTGTGGTTGTCAGACTTTAACAATATAGTCATGGCTTGTTCAAATAAGCTCTATCCCATTCTCAGAAAAGATTCCCACAATAACAATCTGATCTTTAATTCACCATTAAATTCATTTTTCAAAACATGGTATCATTGCCCCTAAGGGCTGAGTTCACTTTGTATTAAGTTCCTTACCAGAAAAAGTAATGTAATGCTGCGGGTTGCCTTGCACTCGTTAGTACAACTGTGCTCATTAATATCAATCTGACATTAAACGATTTCCTGTTTTATGTCAATCGAAAATAATTGATTCTGTGTGCTAAGCAGCACTTTATGTCAATTACTGCTCATGCCACCATGCACCATAAGCAGATTTTCAATTAACTCAGCTATATAATTTTCTATTTCCAGGTTGGTTGCAGAGTTTGAGTGTGCAACCACTACTGAGTGAAAAACAATACTCTGGGCAGACCTGAACCACAACTCAAAGTTCAGCAGCAACAAAAAGTGCCTGTAAATTGCTAGGTTTATATGCATTTTGAGCAAGTTTAGCATCTTATCAGGAGGCTTCAGATACTGCTGAACACAGATATGCAAATAAAGGTGGTGTACTCCAACATGTAGCTTATGATGGGGTCTTTTTCCTGCAAGTTCAGCACAAAACAGTAAAATCCACATATCAGACATAATGTAATTATCAAAGTCTCATCCTTGCATGTTCTGTGTAACGCTGTTTTTGTAATGAGATCCTTCAGCAACTCTTTGATGTAAAGTCTGTCATTCCTACGCTTTCTCAGACCATTCTACCAGTCACTGTTCCAGAAGCCCATTCCAAAATGACATTGTGTTTTTCAAGTCCTCCAAAATGTTCTCCAGCTATCTCTCTTCTTTCATAAATACCTTTCACCAGTCCTTCCACGCAGTGCCACAGCATTTCGCTCTTGAGGAAGACAATTGTCTCGTGCTGAATTTTTGCACAGCAGCACGAAGAAGCTTCACTCAGATTAGGACTCTTCTGTGACGACATAAGTAAATCCTTATCAGTAGGCTGAGATCCTAATGCCATCTGAACTGCCTCTCCTAATCCTTCAACTTCACCATCTATTCCCTTTCAACTCGTTTTCACAGATGTTCTTATTCGCAGTATTTCTGTGGTAAGACACCGCATTTTCCTACTTCATCCTGTCTTCTTGGTGACCTTCCATAGTCAATCTACCAGATGCTTGGGCACAGGTACAGACAGTATTTTGCTCTAAGCAATCCTGCATGGGAACTCATTTTTGAAAAATCCAACCAACCAACCTACTCGAACAAAAAAAAAAACAAAAAAAAAAAACCAAAAAAAAAACAAAAACAAAAAAACCAAACCAAAAAAAACAATGAACAAACAAAAAAACAACCACCCCCCCGACCATAAGAAAAAACCCACCAGAATTTCTCTGTCAAAGGAAGCTAAGAATGATACGGTTCAATGGAATAAAGTTTTGGGCTGGGGACACCCTTAGTCCTTGACATTGACCTTAAAAGGTTACAACTGAGGAAGAGACTGAATGAAAAAATGCTTTAACAGTTACTGTGCTTTGACTCACATGCCATTTTAGAAACAAAGCTGACATGAAAGATCATTTTGAGCCACCTTATCATCTCACATCAATGAGTTTAGGCATTTCTGCTATGCTTAGCTATGAAGAAACTGTAAAGACAGCAAGATGTGTCTTTCCTTCGAGTTTGCACAGCAGAGCTGAAATGCTGGGCACTGCAGACCTCAGACTGCCAAAGCAACGCTGACAGCAGAAATACATCGCTGTTCCTTGTTGCTGTTCATTTGTCAATATTCAGCCATTTATATCTTAATGTAGAATCCAGCTAAGAAATCCGAAACTAGCTTCTATAGGAAGTCTATAGGAAGTGTTGACCATATCCCTTTCCACCCTCTGTGTCCATTCTCCATTACTACTGAGAATCATTATTGAGTAAAAATACTAAAATTTGGATCAGGGTCATGGAAAGAGTTCCTTCCCTCCAAATAAGTGAAAAATACGTGTATACAAACACTTTAAAATCAAGGACATAAAATATGTTCTAGAAATTCATGTGTCTTTGTCAGATGAAAAAATACCTTTATCATATTTCATCAATCCATTATTTAATTTGTGTACTTTTTAAGGCGATGTACATTGTAAAAACATTCCAGGGAAGTTAATAAAACTCGGACTTTGTGCTGGCTGAAAATCCACTCCATATTCCAAGCTTTTTTTCCAAAGGAGGATAGATCTGCTTATCTTGAAATTCAGCTTTGCTAAGCTCAGTAGATACCATCCTTGTCCATAGCAGAAGTTGCATATTGTCCAAGGGGTTCAACATAAATAACATCTGATGTTACTTCTTCTGGAGAAAGTGTTTCTCCCTTCCCAACTCCCATGAAACTAGTTCTGTTCTCAAGGTGACAAAATTAGTATATGGCTCTGGGTAACAAAGAGCCTACAGGCAAAAAGACACTCTGCTTGGCTTCCTACAAGCTTGACATCTCCTTTCTTCTCTGCATCCACGCCATTTCATCTCCCAAGGAACTCACAGGCAGAGCAAACGCAGCCTGAAAATCTGACAAGCATATTTTCAGCTTTGCAAAACATCCTCTCAAACTTCAAACTCAAGCAGAGGCGCAGCATTTCTTCTGGGCTTTAATGGAGTTGGGGATTAACCTTCTTTCCCTTTCTCTTTCACTGTTGTTTTTGTTTGCAGTTACCGTGGTGCTGTTTGCAGCACTGAGACGGCAGCGGAAAAAAGAGCCTTTGATAATTTCCAAAGAAGACATCAGAGACAACATTGTCAGTTATAATGATGAAGGTGGTGGAGAGGAAGACACCCAGGCGTTTGATATTGGCACGCTGAGGAATCCCGAAGCCATAGATGATAATAAATTACGCAGAGACATTGTGCCGGAAACACTTTTTATGCCGCGGCGGACTGCAACAGCGCGAGACAACACGGATGTCAGAGATTTCATTAACCAAAGGTTAAAGGAAAATGATACAGACCCAACAGCACCCCCGTATGACTCGTTAGCAACCTACGCGTACGAAGGTAATGGTTCTGTGGCCGAGTCCCTCAGCTCCTTGGAGTCGGTGACTACGGACGGAGATCAGGACTACGATTACCTCAGTGACTGGGGACCTCGGTTTAAAAAGCTGGCAGATATGTATGGCCCAATAGACAGTGACAAAGACTCTTAATATGTTGTCTTATTTTCTCTTTCTCTTTTTTTTTCTTTTCCTCATTCCCAGAAACAGCATTGGGATATGTGAAGTGGCTATTTTGTTCTGTTTCTCCACAGCTGTGTGAAAGGGTTCTCTATTCTACCCATTTGAATTGTCTAATGACTGCAGTCTGTGTGGGTTAGCCATCAGAAAACTTTTTCTAGTATCATTTTATGAGCTTCCAAGAGGCAAAATCCTTATTTTTTGAGTGCATCCAGTTTACTAAGCCAATCTTACAGGCACAGCAGTAGTGGAGGGAAAAAAAAAAGGATCAGATGGGGAGCAATATTTTTACTTGTTCTGCTTATATTGTAAATTGGAGTATATTACTGTTTAAGCTCACTTGCTTTTTACTTGTATTCAGACTATTCAGCTCAGACGACTGCTCTGTCAATTGTGTATTGCACATCCCAATGTAATGAGGTACCCTAGTTTACCCTATGTATTATAGTCAAAAGTAGTGGTGATGGAATGAAGGTTTATTATACAAGTAGAGTAAGCTGAGAAAAGAACATCAAACACATATTTTACTCATGAGGAGGGTAGAGAGGCTTAATGGTCATTTAAACCTGAGTGTTTCTCTAGAACTCACCATTGCCCCATTGCACTGAATCATACTAACACACACATATATATAGTTCATTGACTGCTCTGTATATATTCTTTGGATCTAGCATTGCTGGAGAGATGTGTGTGTGTGCACGTGTGTGCGGTCAGTAGCCCCAATATCTAATTCTTAGATGGTTTCCCAGTTCTAACCCAGGCTTGCTTTGCAATACAGGGAAAGTCATCAAATCTAGCTCCGGATTAGGTCATGACTTGGAGGAAGGAACAGGTCATAACTGTGCTTTTCTTTGCACTTCTTCAGTCAGCCCCCACTGGACACATCAGTTCAGTGATGGCACTGTCTTGAGGAGGTTGGAGCCATGATGTTCATATCCAGCTACGCCTGCCAGTTTTCATGTGCAGGTGGGGAGGAGTGACCTCAAGGCGACTGCCACCCTCTGGGGCAAAAGTAGCAACTACAGAGGAGGAAAGTGCTTTTTTTGTCCTGACCTTCTCTGCCTGGATGTCCAGGGTGGGTTCCTGACTGACTCTTTGCGCAGTTTTGCTATCTGTAAAATGGGGAAAAAATGCCTACCTCATCAGGATGTTGCAAGAACTATATAAGTCATTTGGAAAATGCTTTAGAAATGGAAGACACTGGCATTCTGCCAGAGGAAGTAACTTTTCATGCTTTTGGGTAGTTGTTTCCTTTTTTTCTTCTTCCAGACTCAAGCCTTGAGTGAACAAATAAGTGAGAATTAATGGTCATTCTAGTGGCCTGAAAAGTAGGGTTTATAATTATAACTCATTTTTTTAAATAAACTACTCAGCCAGGGTTGTTAAAGATTTCACCAAAAGGTAAAATTTTAACCACCAGTTTCTCTGTGCGTGTTTATCTGCTTTGCCAAGTTAAGTAATTTTTGTCCGGGCGTGGGGTGGGAGAAGATGCCATAATCTTGGGCCAAAACAGTTTTCTTTATAGCTTGCACACCGCTCAGTATTTCAGTTGTTTTGTCAAGCCTGTGGCGGCTGCTCTTCAAATCCAGCCATTTAGGAGAGGCAATCTGGAGAAAACCCTAAGGGGCTGCCGTGGGGCATATCCAATTCCAGGAGCTAAACGCCACCCTGTATCCCAAAGTAGGGAACCAGCCTGTGGCACTGTGCCAAGGAAAGAAGGAATTATTATTTTTTAAAATACCTCATGTGTAACTATTCTCATTTATTTCATGAAACGGTATTTAATACCAGAATTACAGGAATGGATCTATTTTCCTCTTCCCCTAAATTTTAAGTGAATCATTTTGAAAATTAAATAGCTCCAATTTACTCCAGAAATAGAGATGAGAAAAAAGTTAATAAACAGAAAGCTAAGAGGAATTAAAAGTTAATCCCTGGAATTCATTACTCCTAGTGAGTTAAAGAGAGCAGTAAGAGAACCAAGAGTTAGACTTTTACAACCACAGTGACAGAATTTTAGGTTTTGTGCTCCGGCTCAGAGGGAAAAGGATGAGCCAGCCATGCTGCAGCCCTGGCTGGGCAGGAAAAGACTCATTCACAGTGAGGAGCACTTCACACCTGGAGGTGGAGGGCACAGCAGCTAATAGCTTGCAGATGCCTGGCATTACAGATTGGATGTTTTTAGAGCAGAGGAGCCCGGAGTTTCCAAGGGTCTAGAGCCCTCTGCCTCCCTAGTGGAGGCCTCTCAGAGTGTTTAAGTCCAACAGAGTGCAGTTCCCAACTCCATCACTTAGTGGGGGGCTGAGCTGTTGCACCCATCATAATGGCAATAGCATGGCTAGAGCCTTATTATGTCCTCCTCAGAGCACCGAAGTAATTTAAGATGCTAAAAGCCTAGCTCTTCGTGGCTTCCTTGAAATTGGAACTTCTAGGAAGCAGTCTGTCCAAAAGCTGGCCCTGGCAGACAGGAGAGACCATCTGGATCTCAGATATGTGGAGGAGCAGCAGATGCTCAGCACCACCTGCCACAGGGCTCTCACTTTGGGCTGCTCCCCTCACACAGTCAGTGGGGCCAGCATATCCCTCCAGGGGCTCTCCTCAGTGGCTTCCTAACACACGCCTCTCCCACTCTTCGCTCTGGGGTTGCCCCCAGCAAATATCCCCAAGCTCAGAATCCAGCTGGATGCCCAAAGTGAGCTAGTGAACTGTCCCTTCCCTTCCTCAAGCCTCAAGGAAACAGATCAGTGCGTGGAGGGGATGGCAGAGGGGGCTGTGAAGCCATGCAGGTATTCAGCCCTGAGAGCCACCCCCAGCTCACTGGGAAGAGGGAGCCGGTGGCACTTGGCTGAAGACAGCCCCAGTGCCCTGGAGGGGCTGGGCCACCCTGTAAGTCAGCCTGCATTAGTCACTTCTTGGGGTAGGATAACGAGACAGGAGGACCACTGAACTCCTTGTAACTATTTTCCTATGTTTGTACAGTGATTTTGTCTGATTTAGTGATTGTTAGTAGCAGTCCAAGCGCAAGTTTTGGGTTTTTTTCCTTTTAATTCAAATCTGGTTTTATCTTGTCCATTGAGTGACACAGTACATAATAGAGAGTGGCTACTCGTGCCTGTTATGTAAATATATTATATATATAAAATTATGTTATGTCACCACAAATAAGGTGCCTGAATAGCAAATGCATTCTTCTATGAAAATTTGAGGCAAACTTGCATCCAAATTATTATTTATGCATCTAGGTTTTAAGGTCTATTTTTTTCCTGCAATTTAAACAGATTTAGCATCTCTCACACAGCAAGGAGAGTTCAATTCTTTCTTTTCTTCTTGCTTGGCAGTACCACAAAGTGCAATTTATAAAATCAGTACTGCATACTAAATATTGAAAGTGCCATATTGCAGTGAATACAAACCTTTGCAGTAGTATTTCTTTGCACTTTGTTGCATGGTGGTGTGCTAGATGATAGAAATGAGTATTTAACAATGCTTTCACACAGTGATAAAATTGTCATTTGTAGATAACCAATTGTTGGACTATGGGCTATGAAGTGGCTTTCAAGGCTGTTTTAAGCCTGCTCTTACTACAACCACACCTATTTCAGAAGAAGAAATATTATTAGGCATTTTTTCTAAGCCAGGTAGAGAGAAAAAAATGCAGTTAGCTTTTAATTTGGAAAAGCATCTGACCTAACAACAGGAAACATATTAAAAGATGCCAAGGAATTCAGTGGAGTCAACATGAAACAGGGATCTGGGAGTCTAGCCATGCTACTGCAGGACAATAACATCTCTACACTTGAAATGGAATAAGGTTTCTACAAGTAACTATTTCATCTCAGCTCCCAAGAGAGTTGCTTTACCCCAGAAAACTGGTGAGGAGTTGTTGTTTTGTTTTGCGTTTGCTGGGGGTTTTTTTCACCCCAGGAGAACTACTTCAGGTTAAACCCGATTCTATCCCACAGCAGCACCAGTGCCTCCAGTGCAGCTGTGCCAGGACATCCCTCTGTGCAGACAAGTGCTTGGAAGAGAGCTGAGGCAGAGACTCACAGAGAGCTCTGCACAAGGCTCTACCAGCAGTATCACAGGGCTGAGATGTGTTCCCAGACCTGACATAGATGGAGTTGTGTCTAACCATGAGAAGACCAAATTGTCTGTATTTTTCAGTTATTTCTGTTAAAAAAGTGCTGGAAAAGATAGGTTGTAGAAGAACATATCACCTGTACCAACGGAAATATTTTCTAAATTTTTCCTAAGAAACATATATATATATTTTTCTGGTCTTACTTCATTCTATGGACGGGTGTTTCTTCGCTGTTAAATGTGAATGGAAGAGGCAGCCTTCAAATAATCCACTTTAGGAAGTAGCAGTCTACATTACAAGTTACAACTTTTCTATTTCTCTGTTGAGAAAACAAAAAAAAAAGTCCCACAAAACCAAGAAAATGAACATCTGCAGTACCATAAAAACCAGAACAGTCATAGAGAAGTATAGCAGAGAGAAAT
The DNA here is from genome assembly GCA_013397845.1 of Melanocharis versteri. NCBI lineage: Eukaryota > Metazoa > Chordata > Aves > Passeriformes > Melanocharitidae > Melanocharis > Melanocharis versteri. The sequence continues at coordinate 346,090 of VZTG01010322.1, forward strand.
GGCTTTAGAAATGTGTGTCTACACATGTACAGTTTCAAAACCAGAACTATCCATGTTGAGCAGAACCAACAGTGGACTTCTAACACTTTCAGATTTCCTGACCCACCAGAGGGAGATCTGCGTGGATACGGAGAAAGACATCTTTTTTACACCAAGCAACTTAAATCCAGGCCATTTCCATGTAGATCTCTTGGGAAGAAAGTCCCATGTTAAATTTCTGCAGCAGAACTATCTCAATGGTGTTCTGCAGGGTGAATTCCTAACAGTGGTTCTGAGCAGGTAACTCTCTGCAAGCACCACCGTGTTAGCTCTACCTGCCACCACCTGTTAGAAAGGTCTCTCCATGTTTCCTTTGGCTATGAGTAGTATTGAAGGGTTTCAGAAGACAACTGTCCCAAGTGGATGCTGCTATCTCCTGCCATCTGCATTTCAATTAGCTCTGCAGTCTGAGCTTCCCCATCAAATGGGAGCTGACAAAGTAACAGTCACTATGCTACTTCTAGTGAGTATGAGCTATGTCATAAGCTGTGAAAGGCAGGATTTTTCCAACCCATCTACACCTGTGAAACAGCAGCCTCATCCAATAAATGTCAAAGCCACAATATTTTTTGCTTTCATTTCAGTCTTTAGAAAGAGTTCTTTACTCAGAGATTGATTCTGTACTTAAAGAGGAACAAAAGCATATTTAATGTCTACAGACTCATACGTTGCTCCAGAGAGAAAAACACAGAACACCAACACAATGCTTTAATACCAGTCTCTGCCCTCAGCAGTTTTATTTATGCCAGCTGAAACAATCTTCATCCTGCCCATCATTTTGCAATATTACACTTTTGAGCCCAGACCTGTGTTTGCCATACACTAAACAGTTTCCTGAACAGTTCATAAAATGCAATGGTAGGTATCTAAAAGCCGTGGCTGGGGTCACAGGAAGTACAAGTGTCAGAGAACTGAGCATTTCAGGAAGAAGAACAGGAGGTGAATTGCGTGGGGGTGAGGGGAGGTAATCCATCATACGCAAGGCAGGCCTGTGGCACTCAAAAGCCACAAAGCTATGATCTTATGTGGAGAGTTACTGGATTTCAAAGGAGTTGTTACAGAACCTGCCCTTATCCTTTTTTCTTCATGGATCTTCTGCTTTCCTTAAAAATAAATTTTAAAAGAAAAAAAAAAAAAAAGGCAAGAAAAAAATTAAAAAGGAGCTGCTATGTTTAAATTTCTCCTACCACAAAGTCGATTTGACAATAAGTCCAACATATAGAGAAATCCTTCCCATTCCCATGGGCTTTTGACTTTTCCTATGAGACTGCACTATTTATGTAAATATACTTGGAGACACTTTCTATAAGCTTTTAGTTTTCTATGATCTATTACTTTAGTGTTTATTAAAGATACAAACTTATAGAATTATTAAGCATTCAGGTGAACACAACAAAGAACACTGCAAACACAAAATTGTTCTGGATTTTGACACATAAAAAACTCTTCAGAATCACTGTACTGTTTTAATTCTGTGATTACTTTCATTGCTTTGAAAAATTAAACTGAAAAGAAAGGCCTTATAATAAATGCTATGTGCGTCTTAACTGTGTTACTGAGCGAAATCAATCTGGCAAACTCGTATTGCGATTTGTGATTTTTTAAACCCCATAAAATAAATGCCTTTTGGTATTGATTTTTTTTTAATTAAAAATACTTCCAAGCATAAATTGAAAATGACGCCTCCACCTGGGAAGATTTACTTGCTGGCATGTTCCAGCCACACAGTCTCTCATGATGTCATCCCCTGGTTGTGCCAAGGGAGCCTCAGAATTGGATGGATCTGGTCATTGCTCAGCAGAGAGGGACATTAGTGGGTGACAGTTTTGTCACCCAAGAGGTTTACACCTAGAACTTCCCTGTGTTGCAAAAGGACCCAAGATGGAATGCTTATCTCTTCTGAAGTGTGGATGGGCAATTTGTTTTTGTCAGATGGAAAGTGTGCACTCTCTCCCTTATATTTCCTGTTCACTGTACCGGCTTATTTTTTGGGGGTTGGGGGGCAGGGGGAAATGAAATTTAAGGATTTGATGAGAAACCAATTTGAACAACAATTTCTCACAGACAGAGTGAATTTGCCTTTTTGCAAATTGATTTTTGTAACAAGTTATTTATATGATATTACTTAATAAATTGTTTTTTCTAACTTGTTTTTTTTTAATTCTCTCAATCTATGTTATGTATTTACAACACTATCATAAAGATAAACCTTTGAAAAGATTCTCCAATCACTTTAAGACAAAGGGCTAAATTGACTCAGTCTTTGAAATTCCATTCTTAAGTGTCTGGCTTGCACAATGCTATAAGAGCAGTAGCATCACTATTCTGTGATCATTGAGGCCTCCCAAGAGTGGTGTCCTTCCAGAAGGCATCATTTAGTGATGCTTACTATGAGGAGGATATTAGTCTATGATCATAAGCCAAATTTTGATTTAGCCAAGGTTTCCCAGGAAGGCAGCAGCAGTTTTGTCAAGGTAAAGCATGCAGAATGCCTTTATTTAAGCATATAAAGACCACATAATTTATAATAGCACTGTTCAGTTATTTGTCTTTCCTCATATGAGATTAAAAAAAAATTTAGCCTCATTGCAGTTATGTAGAGTCCAAATGTCATTTGCAGTATCTTTTTACGTAAGGAGAACAACCTCCAGAGAAAATTCTTCATTTTAATACTTCCTTAATAAAAGAGCTGTCTGTATCTCCAGAAATTCCATCATATTTAAAGGACAAGGACAAAGAAAAGAATGGCAAAGGTCACAGCAAAGTAGTACTTCATTAAAAGCATTAGAATGAATGACAAAATCAAACAGTTTAACACTGAAACCCATATGAGGTTTATGAAAGGACTGAGAAAGTTTTGCAACTGATGAGAAATTAGCCCAAATATCCACCTGCAATCTTTGGTGGACCTCCAGAAGAAAACCTCTATATGAATAGCCAAAAAAAACCCCAGCTTTTAAAAACAATAGGAGATGACAAGGATATAAATACATAAGTCTACACAGTTTTTATTTACCTCGTTATCTGAACACCAAGCCAGGGAAACTGAGCACTGCACTGTACATGGGGGATATATCTACCCTTCAGCAGGGGCACACACACACACACTTGCAGGTGCCAGCACAGAGAGGCTGCAGTGACCCCATCTCTCAGCTCTGTTACTTCATGCATCAGAGCAGCCCTACAGGATTTCACAAAACATCAGACTGAGCTTTTCGTCTTCTAAACAATGGCAGTAGCAGTAGAAGAAATCCTGGTTGTCCCCTTGCTGAAAGGTTGTCTGGTCTCTGCATCCAGCTCTGGGGTCTGAGGCTTTGAGAGCAGAACCACTTTTATTTACATGATAGAGGAATGGGTCATATTTCTTGTCTTCTTATTTGATTTACTATATCAAAGAGCACTTCAATCATAAAGAAAATTCAACTGAAGGGTAGCATTTCAGCCAGAAAATGTATTTGGTTTTCCAACATTAATTTACCAGGTTTATCTATGTAAAATTACGCCCCCCCACAACAAGCAACACACCAACCACAACCCCCTGCAAATATCCATCTTTCATTAATGCTACCAAAGTCATCACAGAGATGAGTCAGCTAGACAAGCTATTAGAGCCAACAGCCTTTTATTTTTTTAAAGTTCTTGTTGAATTTGTCTCCTTCTCCTCCTCTGCCTCTCTGCTTCAGTCTTGTGAGACCTCACCCAGAGTGCTGCATCCAGCTCTGGGGTCCCCAGCACAGGAAGGACACAGACCTCTTGGAGTGAGTCCAGAGAACGGACATCAAGATGACCAGAGGGATGGACGTCGTCTTCTGGGAGGAAAGGCTGAGAGAACTGAGATTGTTCAGCCTGGAGCAGAGAAGACCTAATTGCCCCCTTCCAGTACCCGAAGGGAGCTGACAGGAAAGATGAAAAATTATTTTTTACAAGAACAGGTAGTGACTGGACAAGGGGGAGTGGCTTCAAACTGAAAGAAAGTAGGTTTAGATTAGATGTTAAGAAGAAATTCTTTACTGTGAGGGTGGTGAGGCACTGTCACCGGTGTCCCAGGGAAGTTGTGATACCCCGTCCCTGGAAGTGCTCAAGGCCAGGCGGGATGGACCTCTGAGAACCTGATCTAGTGGAAGGTGTCCCCCCTGCCCATGGCAGAGGGATTGGAACTAGATGATCTTTAAGGTCCCTTCCAATCCAAGCTATTCTGTGATTCTACGAATTTCAAGGACAGCTCGAAGAAAAGAACCAAAAAAAAGAGCAAACATTTAAGATGCTTTAATACTTGCATAAAAATTGCAGGAATGATCACTTCAATGAGCAGCCAAGTGAATTCAGTGTTGGTTCTTCCAATCTTACTCTCATATACTATTCCTTTTGATGCTGTAAATGAAATTTGAGTTTGTTGGATAAGGCACAAATTAAAAAACAAACAAACAAACAAACAAAGACCAACAAAACAAACATATTCTTATCCAAAATCTTTGAAGCTTTTCCTCTTTCTTGGCAATACTAGTACATCTTTCCCTGATTATAGTGCAGACAGTTACAAGCAAATACCCACTCTGAGTTTTCTCTAAACCAACTGCTACAACTAACAGTTTTTCAGCAGTTTTCTATCTCCACATCAGATCCTCAAGCACCTCTGTCCCTCCAGTAAGAAAGGCTGGTTCCACTTCCATTATTCCCCATATAGAAGCAAACATGAGCATCATTAGAAGTCCTCAGTCACTCACTACTTCTAATTGCTCCAACACCCATTACACATTTTTTAACCTTGCAAACCACAGACTGCACAGAACCATTTATACTTTTACTAGCTGTGGAGACAGTCATGGTCTGATAGGGCCATATCATCACATTCTACTTTATTTAAGCAAAAGAGAAACAAACTTACGGTGATCAAGCAAACAGAGCCAGGAAGATTGTATGCAAGAGGACATGTGAATCTGAAACTTCGAAAAAACCTTTGGGGTGGTTCCTCCTTTACAGAAGGAAAAAAACAAGCAAACAAACCCCCCCCCCCCAAAAAAAAAAGCCAACGACACCCCCCCCATCAAACAAAAAAACTAAAACCCCAAGAATCTCCTAAATACAGCTTTCTTTGTTGGAATACAGTTTTCCTTGTTGGAATTTTGCCTTTCTTAACTCAGAACTTGGGCTGGCTGGCTGCTCATGCATGCATCTTAATTAATAACCAAATGTATAAATCCCCTCCTGATTGCTTTTACATGTTTTTCTGAACATCTGCTTCTACCTTCATTGTTAGACAAAGCTGCTCTCTTCTACAGCTCAGCTGGGGAACTTATTTCTCTCTCTCTCAGAGTGCAATTGGGTATTTCATGTCAATTATCTTAATTGGAAGCAAGCTTAACCCATTTCCCAATTACAGCTCCAGCTTATTAGAACAAACAAACTCTCAAACCTCCTCTAATAAAATAAACCCCAAAAATGCCCTCAAAGAACAAACCTAAATTTTGGTAACAAGACATTGAAAAGAGGACTGAATAAAAGAGCTCTGGTAAATGAAAGGTGAGTAAGCTGGTGTGGGAATGTAAGGAGATGGTGTGGGTCTGACTGGCTTGGTCTCTGACACAGCATTCCCCTGAGTCTGTTTTCTGGGAGCTCACAGAGGGAGCACTCTTTAGCCTGTTACTGTTTCATGTACTTTTTTCCCCCACAGACCGAGGCGTATCTGTCAGAATGAAAAATAGGGGCAGGTGCATCTTTGCTTTGCCACTGCTGGGCATTTTGATGGCCCAACTTTTTTTTAACTGTTAGAATACAGAGCCAGGTTCTGCTTCCTCCTTTTCACACTGCTCCCAGACTTTATCACTGATCTTCAAACAGACATCAACTTAATGTCTATTGCCAAAGACAGGAAGCATAGAGGGAAAAGTCATCCAGAGACAAGAGGGCCAAGCCACCTGCTCCTGCTACGAGTTATGGCTCGGTTAGCCACGGCTCTTCACGTGGCCTTCATTATCCTGCTTACACGTTTTTGTGTTCCAGTGTCAAATGCACATCAGACATACCCTTTATTAAACGTCTGTGAAGACAACCGACTAAAACCATTCTATTTGGCTTCGCAGGGATGTCATCACCTTTTTGAGTGGCATCCACTTCTTACACACACATTGGATACCAGTCTAAGAAGCTACATGTAGAAATTATTCCACATGTTATACTATCTACTTGCACAGGATAAATGGGCCAAACATTTAGGCCATGAAGTTGTAATATTCTTGCCCACCTGCAGCATCTGCCAGGTACTGAACCAATGATGAGTGTTTCCCCCTTGCCAAGATTGCATGTTCAGAGCTATTCTGATTTCGTTGTTTTCTGGTATTGTCAACATTTCTCTAAATAATTTCTACAGTTGCTTTTGAGAAACAAAGAAAAGTCAAAAATATACTTTTGAGATTCACCGCTCTAATATCTTGGTATTTAATCAACCTGCAATATAATATTGATTACAAATACCGTGGAGACAAGATATTGGTGCTTGTCTTTAGAGCAAGTGCTTCATGTAGCTCTTTATTGCAGAAAGAGCCTTTCAAATGTTTTGCTACCAAATATCCATCTGGCCCATGGGCTCTCTCACTTTCACAGTCAAAATTTTATCATTGATCCTGGCAGAAGGGAGATGGGACTCCTGAAAGGCAATGCAGATTAACTGTTTGATGACCAGCACGAAGTGCAGCAGGGGACAAAAAGGGACTCAGATCACACATGTTGCTCCTGAGGACTATGAAATAAAATAAACGTGTGAACAAAGATCTCTGGCAGGAAGGTCATGACATACAAATTGTGCCAAACATTCAGCATTCCGTGTTATTGCCCATTAACCATTGCCTTGCAAAACCAAAACAAAACTCTCATTGTATGTCAGCTGAAACATCATCAAAACCTGTCAACTCTCTGCTTTCTCTCTCTCAATTCCTCTCCTTTGAAAGGTCATGTCTTTCCTGCAGGCAGTGCTTGCTTTGTGCCAGCTCTGGTCACCCCTCCTGCATCCCCAGCCTCCAGACCAACTGGACCAAAGCTGAACTGCAAACTTTTATTTCACTGAGCTCTTGTTCTTGCATTGCCTTTCTTTTATCCTCTGGGTGACCTATGTACTTTCATAAACATTTACACCATATATTAACTATTTTTATATACATATATGTATATAAAGCTGTTATGCTAATGATTGCACAGTCTTATCTTACTTTCTCTTGTCTTTTGAAACCCTGACAGGTACTTTGCCTACACTCTGATTTACCCCTGCAAGTGTGAATGAACTATTCACATTTCATTGATGAAGGTAGTTCTGGGCACTCACTAGGTACTTTTGATAACTGGTAAACTCCAAAAGCCCTTTTCTATATTTCCAGGACTGTCAGCACAAGTTACTCCTGTCGTTGCTGGAGCTAATGTTGTGATGAAGTGAGAAAATGCGATCTCCAGAAGATATTTTGATTACTCAAGGAAAAACACTTCCCCATTTAGGCTGCCTTCCCACTGCCCAATCTTCTTAGGACAGCACTGAGTTAGAGACCACAAGAACACTTTCTACGGTCCTTGGCAAATAAGGCACATATTTTTGTTTGGTGTAAGGGGTGTTGAGTTTAGGAAAAAGAGACACAAATATCATTCCTGCAACACTGAAAGGAAGACCCAAAAAGTAGCTTTAGAAAAACCTTTCTCTCATGAACACAGTGGCCAGCTAGTGTTTTCTTCCTACCCCTCCATCCCCTTACTATCAGCCATGGAAGAGAGAGACAAGAGTCTGTGTTTATCTCACCTAAGTACAAAAAGGGTTGACAATGAAGGAAATGTAAAGGAATGTTGAGGGGCAGCTAGAGAAACATTGTTCCTGACAGAAATATAACTTGGACTGTCATAAAATGTTAGTGGCCATATTTACATCTCTCCCATAAACCTGAACCCTTAGTATCAGGGGCAAGGGGGATCAAGGGGAGCTCAGAGATTTAAAGACTGCTCCAAAAACCATGGTGTTGGCTTCTATAACCTAGAGGCTCAGAAACCGACTTTGAATTTTTTTGCATATGATGATTATTTAGTCTGTCAGTTCACGGAAATTAAAGGCACTAGTCCTGGTGCATAAAGTGAGAAATGTACATCAATCCGGGCAAGATTCATGCCCTGTTTTCTTGAAGTCTGGGACATGGATTCAAATGCTAATCAGTCTGAACTGCCACTTTAAAAAACACTTCCACACTTGTGAAGATATACTGATATGCTTCAGGTATGAGAGTTGTACTTGTGACTAAATGTATACATGTAACAAATGTACTGTTAGGCACTGCTGGTTCCAGTCCTCAGAAACCCTGCTGCTTTACTGCATCAGACTTCTCATCTGTTTGCTGCAGCAACTTCAAGTCATTTACTATAAAGTCAGAATAAGAATACCTAGAGCAAGAAGGTTTGGAGAGAGCTCACAAATGTGAATATACTCTAGGACATAATAGGAAATTAAGCAGAACATAATTTTGTCATTTATTGCAGAGGGGTACACCAGTACTTTTGTATGAAGCCAATTTCAATGAAATAAGCACTGTAGCTGTCCCCTCCAATGGAGCAAGTTTGTGAATATGGCATTCATTGCTATTATTGTCCTGGATTAATGCAGTACCCTCCTTCCTTTGCTGCCAATGGTTCTGCAGTTGTAGAAGGATGCTTGTCTAACCAGATGTGGCTTGCCATGTCGTGGCTTTATGAAGTTAGCTTTGTTCTGATGTACAGTAATTATATTAAAGTTGCACTAGGCTGCACAGTTTAAACGAATAAATGGCACTTTGGCACATCCTGCCTGTAAAAGGTCTTGGAGTTAGTTTATTTAGAAGAAAAAAGGAGAAGGAAATTAAGTTGTCAGTCTCCTATTACAGTGTGTGTGCAGATCACTGCATCTGTGCAGCACGACAGAGCAAGCCAAGGAATAATTTACTGTGCTATCAAAGAGGGAAAATTTTGATGTTACCAAATATTTAGTGTTACTGAAACATTTATAGCTGTGTCATACAATCTATTCTGTACCTGAACAGCCTAAAACTCACACACCTGTAGGTGTTCAGGCTTTTTCTGTTACAGATAATTCAAATCCAAGAGTCACTTTTTTTAAAAAAGTGCTTTTGTCAAGTTAAGAAAGGTCAAACTTCTTGTGCTTTCTTATATTTACTTCTATATATGCTAGAAGAAATGAGTCTGCCAGGCATAAAGACACACTTTATGACTCAGACAAGTTGAGAATTCTATGGAGACTTAATGTGAATTTGTATTTTGAGCTTCCTTAGCTCTGGATGAGTTGAAATATTTGATTCTTAATTTAAAGTGGTCATTTATTTTTAAAATCATTTTAGTCCCTCTAAAGAAAACTTCCATAAGGGAAGTACTATCAGTCTTTTTAACTAAAGTGGCACAAATAATGTCTTTATAATGTAGTGCCTATTGTACTTAAGGCTTGAGCTACAATAAGCACAATGCTCCTTCCAATTCCCCATCTAAAAGAAAGGTGATTTTCTTTATTCAAACTTCTTGATCCAAGAAAGAAAGGGAGAGGAGATAAATACAGCTCTTTGTAGCACTGCTTAGAAGTAAAGGTTAATCATAAAGTGCAGTGCTGGTTTCAGATGTTTCAAAATGTAAAACAGATGAATTCACACCTTCCTCATAAATGGGCCATTCTAGTTAAAATTTTGAGAAATGAATTCCTGGCTCTGCTTCTTTTTACAGAGAAAAATAACATAGTGGCCTTCTGGGGCAAGATCTTTAAAGATTTTCGATGAGATTTATGTGGCAGAAAGAGCTCTCAGAGACAAATCGATATAACTAAGTACAGCGCTCTCATACAATCACGCTGATCAGGAAAACTGGCTGCATCATCACAGGGCTGTCATTTTCTCACTTGCACTGTGTGAGATTGCCTAAGGTTTCTCACAACACCGAAATCAAACCCTCCCGTTGACAGCAGCCAGTGACAGCAGGGGGTTCAGGGCAAAGGAACTGTATCTTCTTGAGCTCCTGCCTTGTTAAACACATTTCTTTTTCTGACAAACTCGAGATTCCCATTCCTTGGCACCATATTACCTGCACAGACACATTCTCAGGCTGCATCTCTCTGTCTATTAGATAACTTCTATAAACAAATGTGAGGCCAGAGATTTTGAGGAAAAAGTACATTCTTACACTTTTTATACATCAAACACCTTTCTCTATTTGGGGTATTTTTAATCAGTCTATTTGCAAAGAACAGAAAGCCAGTGCCTCATCTTGAAGTGCTAAGATATTTCTGGTCCTCTTTTCTTCACTCCCTCATCATCACATGAACCAGTTCCATGGTGTGTTTTTACTTGGCTCCCTCTACTTCATGCTAATTCCTACTGCACGTACCCTGGGCACTGCTCTGGTTTTGTTTTGCTGCTGTTAGGCACTGTCAGGTTGGTGCTGCTGAGGAACTGGTTACAGCAGGGCTCTGCTGTTCTCAATACTGCGTGGAGAAAATGGCAGTTCCCACTCCAGGAAAGTTATGCAGAATAGGTAGCGAACATCTGAAGAAATTCAGGGGTAAACCCATAAAATCAGGAAATGAGGAGCTCAGTCTGCCTAGTCACTTCTGAAAATCCTGTTAGACATCTACATGCAGGTCTTATATACACTTATATACAGCTGTAAACACGGACTGGCATCCTGGAAGCATCTGGAGGAGGACATGCCCATTGAATGCCATTCCAGTGTTTCCTAGCCGAGCACAGACTCTGCTTGTTCAAATGCACGCACCGGTCTCACGTATGTACACGGGTTATGCAGAACCTCTGCAGGTCTAAGCAGTTTGAATATAAGAGATGCACCAGTGAGCTATTAAAGAAATGGGGATGTAAAGTCCTACTTGCAAAGAGTGAAGGCTAAACGAATTTATTTGTGTGTGTGTGTATGTAACTGTGGCTTAGCAATACAAGCTTGCTGCTGATGGACATTAAAAGCACGAAGCGGTGTGAAAAAGAGATACTATCCAGTATTTTTGTGGAAATGTCCCTCAGAGATTTTTAAGGTCAGTTCTGCTACTTAGCTATTAATCTTAAATTCATGAGAAAAAAATCACATGAAAAATTAGTCAAAATGTTAGCTGTACTGGTAATAAGAGGTGGAGAGCATAAAAAATAGGGAGAGAGAAGGAAAAAGAAAGGAACTGAAAGGATCGACACAGGGGAAAAGAGAAACCTCAGGAAGAAAATGAACATTCCCTGTAAATATCTTCAAGGTAACAATGTAAATGAAGGAAGGAAATTACACCAAGTCTCAGAAGAAAACAGAAAAAGAAGTAATGGCCATAAGCAAAGAAAGAAAAAGTTCAGCCTAAACATGAGCAAAACTCTAAGAGTAATTAGGCTAGTGGAAAATTCAAAGGTAGCTGAGGTGCAATTAATGCACATATTCAAGAAGACTAGACTAAAAAAAAAAAAGATGAAGAGAACACATCCATTAAAGTTGAGAGGAAACAGATTTAAACAATTTAAGTTTTGAGAGGAAACAAAGAATAAAGTGTTCCCTGGCACCCTGTTAGTGATTTTTCTCCACAATGACCTGGTAAATTTCAGGTTGGCGCAATGATTGAATTGTATTGCTTGCAACATACCTGTTTTCTCATGGCACCTGCTTATTCATAATTTCTTTTTTCTTTCTCTTTTTTTTTTTTTTTTTGATAGCTAACTTCAGTGCTGTTCTTTATTTCTTTTATCTTATTTGACTTCTTATCAGTTTTAATTCAGCCACGGCATCTCCTCATCTCATCAGTTTGTTCCCTTTCCATCCAGCTCATTCTATAGACACAGATGCTGCTTTTGCAGTGAGCACTGATTTGACTGCATGCTCCTTTAGTTGCATTTACCTCAAGCATTTTGAATTCTGCCTTGTTCTGAGAGGGCCTGTAGCCGTTCAGGTGTAGGTGACTGTTAAAAGCTGTGCAAATGGATGACCCTTGTCCAGCAGGGTCTGGTTTTCAGTAGGCATTTTCCTTCAAGAGACATCCGTGTTTCACTAAGTGCATTATGATTTAACACGTAGCTTAGAAGCTGTTTCATCAGCAGTATCTCCTTGATTTTTTGACAAACTGTAAATTCATGCTTTTAAAATCTCAGTTACTTGGATGCCAAGGTTACATTTCAAGGTTCGACTTTCAGCTCAATATATATGTTCATTAAAGTCAAGGGAAGGACCCTATCGACTTAGAAGAGTTAAGAAAGAGACTTTATACTTCTTTTCATGCTTAAGTAACCCAGAACATAAATTTGCCATTCGGATCCTTTACTGTGCAGTCAGTACAACAGCTTCCACTTCTGCTGTCACAGATGGTATTCCAATTCCACGGTCTGTTTTAAGTCCTCGCACAACTCTCCACACCTTTGTATGCAAGTGCTCAAAAACCCGTAACAGACTTATTCTTCCAATTCCAAAAGTCGAGAAGTGCTTCTTTCTGCCTTTTCAAATGGGTAATAGACTTTTGTTTAAAAAAGGAGTTGGGCAGCTACATAATCTTGAAGACCTGTGCCAAAAGAACTTTGTGGTGTCCCAGTAGCTCTTAAATTTTTCCTGGAAAAAGCACTTGAACCCAAGCTTCCTAGAGTGTGGCTGTTACAGAGAGAAAGAAGGATAGAGCCATAGTCCTGCTATGGATGAAAGGGAAGGTTGGATCAGCAGTAAGGAGCTTGTGCCTGCACATGGACACTGACAGGAGGCAAAGGGGAGAGAAAGGAAAGACAAAGTTCATAGCCCCTTAACATTTTTCTCCTCATTTTGCCATTCTAAAGTTGCCCTTGCTGGGGTTAATTAACAACTATGAATGCCAGTGCTAGAGGAACAAAGCAGATTGCAGTTTTTACCCCTCTCCCACATTTTCCATAGCTGTGGCTGGACCTCAGGATGTAACCTCTGTAAAGGCTCTCTCATTACTTTCCTACTAATTAGTCTCATTTCATTTATGAGGTATATTAGCTGGGGATTTTATATGGTTTAACACATTAAAAAATAAAGCTTCTTGACATTTGAAAATACTCTCACTTTGGAGAAACTGTCACTCTGCTTCACATCTGCACATAAGGGGATAGCTGAAAGAGTCATCTGGGGATAGAGAAGAGTTCTCCTCACAGCAATGGCTATGTAAAGTGTTAAGGAGGCCATGCCACGCTGGCTTAATGTGAGCACTTGTGTCTTATAGCTATGTGCCACAAATGTTTAAAGCCTAGATTCAACTCATATAACTATGGGCGTTAGACTGTTCAGAAAGATAAAAGAGGTGTCACCCTTTGCTTGTCAGACAAGAGGGGGTGATTCATCCTGCCTAAGCCATGAACCAGTCTCTGGAGACGTGGCTTTCTCTCTCCACTTATCACAGCGGGGGCCTAGGGGGCCATAGCTATGACTTCAGTGTCTGCTGCTTGGTAGGATGTGATTCAGCCTTAGAGTTTAGTATAATAAAAGAACTTACTAGAAGTTCTTGATTTTAGGGTACTCTGTTTTTTCTACATGTGCAACTGACTGCAAGTTCTAACTCCAAACATGGCCTGTAAAAGCTGCTTGTGCTCTCCACCACTATGTGTGCGTACGTGCATATAAGCTGAAGGAAAATGTCACTGAAAATTCATCCTAGAGCAGCAGAAGCCAAATGAGCACATTTCCTCCCCTGTGTTGGCTAAAGTACTTGAAAAACCAGAGGCCATTCTGCAGAGCCAGGTACACACACAGCTTGCTGGTATTCACCTTTAGCAGAATAACAGCCTTCCATCTGTTCTCCACTATCACCTCCTTGGAAATGTGAGTGGGATTAATGAGGATTAAACTTCTGATAGTGTTATGCCAGAAGTCAAAGAGGAGCTTCTTTATCGCTGTTCACTGGAACCTCTTCTAAAGGGGTGTCTCTTCCAGACTTGCCTTCTCTGTACATGCATCCTTGTACAGAAAAATTGCTGAACAAAAGAAATTGAGTTAAGGTGAACAACTTCAGTTGTATTACAAGTTTTAAGACATAAGGATGTGATCTATTCTGAAAGTCCCTGATGATTTATTTAGTGGGCATATTTTTACATTGTTTCCTTTAACATCAGAGAAAATGTGCCTTTGGAGAGGCACAGCTTTTATCTCATCCCTTTTAAAATCACACTACAGATCTCAAAAGAAAGGCTATGCCATGTCAGAATTTAAAACATTCACCTTATGGCTGTCACCCGAAGTAGATGAAATATATGCCATTGAGTTTTAAATGACTGCTTATGCTGCCAGTTATAGTCAGATCCTGAACTGAACGATGTAAGTACCCTCTGTTTCCCTGAAAGTGATGAAGCTGAATTTTTTCTACCAGAAAAAGATTTGGCCCTTAAGTTTCAGTGTCTTCCAAATCCAAAGTAATTTTATCCACTTGAATAATTTATCGTCATAACCTATTTTTCATTAATTTGACTATGCTCTCGTTCCTCTCGGGCTTGGTACTTACAGCGTAGCTCTACTGCGAAAAACAACGATGTGAAATTAGCACTTTCTTACTCAGCAGATCCCTCTGCTGTGAGAAGTCAGAAAGAGTGCTGCTTAACTTACCATGAAAAGTACTAGAATCTCTTTTCCCCCTTTCCTGCTTTCCACCCAGCAGGACCAGTGGAGCCAGGGGAAAGCAAACAGGTCAGAATTTTTGGCTCTTGTATTTACGTGACAGTCAACCGAGCTCCAGGGCCACCTGGGCAGCCTGTGGGTCTCTGGGCTGTGACCAGCATGACCCTCCCGCTGCCGACAGCGAAGTTGTAGCTGCCAGCAGAGCTTGCAAAGCCACTGCCACTGATGGCAAGCGAAAACAACATGATTTCCCACTTCCAGCTGATGTGATCAGCTCAATAGGGACAGTCGTGTGTTTAAAATTAATCTTAGGCATAAGGATTGCAGGACAATGGCCACTGAAATTCTAGGGGCTGGAAAACAGATGAAGCTGTTGGTTGATGTGCTGTAGAACATCTCAGGTGTGAACACTTCTGTGCTAATCCTGGGGGATTTATTTAGCTAGAATAGATTCTGGAATCAGATTGGGGGGGCCAAAATCAAGTAAGATGTGGGGACAATTTCTGAAGAAACTGGTTGTTGATACAGAGACTAATAAAGAAACATTGCAGTAAGATCTCTCAAGGAAGACAATACTTTTTGAGGCAATACTCCCCCCAATATATCCAAATTTTTTTTTCTACTTTTCCAGATAAGTCCTTTCTAAAACTCACACTGCAAATTCAAGACTAGTTTCCCCCAAGAACGCATATGCAATACATTGCAAAAATAGGAACTTTCAAAAGAACTTTGAATTTTTCTTTGCCATAGGACATCATTTATTACAAGAATGTTCTTCAAATTTAGACAGTCTCTAACATATGACTAAGTCTGAAGTCACTTTTTCTGTCAAAAGGTAAAGGGCAAATGAGTTATCAGGGCATCTGGGTCATCAGAATTCATTCTCTTCGGACCCAATGTGGTAAAAAATATCCTCAGTCTTCCAAACAACTGAAGTCCCAAAAGGCCACAAATCCTAGCCTTGCAACAGGCCAACTTATCCAACACAAAGGTCAGCATCATTAAACAGAATAAACAAAGCAATCCTAGAGCCAGAAATGACAGATCTGCCTGGGAGAGGAAGGAGTCATGCAGCTGTCTCTCTGGGCCTCCTTCACTTCCACACTTTCACAGTCCCAAACTTCTTTGTACACACACACACACACATTTGCCCTCCTGTGTTTCACTCCACACATATGTGTGCACACGTATGAGCCTGTACAATGGGTGCATGCACGGGACCAGGAAAAAATCCCCTCAAAACATGGGAATCCATGAGATAAGTCATTACCAAACAGTATAGAAGCAGCAGCTGATGGAACTGAGTTCTTCTGCTCATGTTCTGTCCTTTGGACCTCCAGCCTTACCCTTGCGGGAAATAGTGTTTTGGTCACGGGTTAACAACAGCTTGTAGAGTGGAGAACCTGTGTCTACTTCCAGCTCTCACTGCCATCTCACCAGTTTCTGCCAGTCAAGGCTGGGCTAAACTCCATGCTCATTCCCCTGCCTGCTTTCTCACCAGCTGAACAGGCACAGGATGTGTTCCCACCAGCCCTGGTACTGGCACGTAATGCTCCCAGCCCAGGATTGTGCTCCAGCCCGCACCTCCACCTTCCATTACTGCCCTGGAGCCAGCAGCCACCAACCCTCCTGCAGCAACCAGCACACATGGCAGCACAAGACTAAGAAGAGGGGATGTTCCTCTCTTTTTGTGATGTTTACCCATGGCCACCTCTACCTGTCTGCTGCCCAAAAAGCTCTCAAATATTTAATTTTCAAGGAACCAAGGAAGTAGCTTAGGCATTTCAAAGCCAAGTACTTTTCACAGACAACAGCACAGCTGCTTGCACGCTTATTTCCTTCTGTCACCGCACCGGAAATACATCCTGTGCTTAGAGTCATACTAACCTCTAATGGACTTGGTGAGGATGCAGACTTTAAAAAACTACGGGCATAACCACCTGGCTGTGAATCCAGACGGGAGACCTGCTTTCTCCTGCGTGCGTATAACAGAGCCAAACCTCAGCTCCGACACAATGTGACAACGCTGCTGCCTCCTACCCGAGTGGCGCCTGTCACACACTGGCCCGAGGTGCTGAGCAGTGGCCTTGGAGCTGCGTGCTCGAGCTGCCACAGCAGGAGCTCAGCAGCAAATGTGAACATGCTGGCTGTGGAGAGAAGCTCCCACCACGCAGGACCAGCCACTTGAATTTTCTTTCACTTTTTAAAATTACTTTTATAAGCTTTCAGTGCGAAAGAGATTAGGTAAAGCCCCATTCTAGGCTGCTGTGCATGAAATTTAAAATACCCGTATTAATGCAGAAATAAACCAACTAAAACATCTAAAGCTAAATGCTGTAAATAAGTAGCTATGCAGTACAAAGAGAGGACAAATCTCAGCTGGGACTTGACAGATTCAGGTTTTGTTCTCATTTCTACCCTTGACCTGTTTGGTGACTTTGAGTAAGTCATTGCTTCCTTTCTATTCCTTTCTGGGTCAGGGACTGCCTGTCATTTTGTGTTCATAGCAGCTGGCATGAAAAGCCCCAGTCATAGTGAAGATCTCTGGACACTACTTCGATAAAACCAATATCTAAATACCTGGTAAAAAAAGAACACAGGGAAGCCTTTTTCTTTCCTTGGTAAAAAGGCATCATGTTGCAATGAGCGAAAAGGTCAGATGTTTCATTAAGTAAATAAATATATACATACATAACTGCATTTACACCAAACACACACATATTCAACTATGATCCTAATTAAAACCTAGAAAACTATCACAGCTTTACTAGATTACTCTCCACCTCTGTATCTCTAAGATATTAGTTTTATTGTCTTACTTCTAATAGATTTGCTATATCTTACCAATAAGATTTATTTTCTAGCTTTGCATAAAACTCAACTCTGAATGCATTTATAAGCCATTATTATCCCAAGCACACGACACAGAATTGTATTTATGTTACAATGAAACCTCATATTTTTCAGTCTGTATTTGAAAGTAGTTAACATTTTTCTATCCAAATCAATCTGCTTCTCAGCAGTCAGTACTGAAATAAGCCTTTTTCTAGTGTTTTAGGCATCTGTTCTGCCTTTTCTTACCTCTTTCTCCTCACTTACATGTATAAATGTCCATTTATAAGCTGCCAGCTGAAATAGATGCCAAACTTAATCCAATTGCATAAATTCACAACATAAGCTGCAAAAAGTACATCACCGCATGCCTCAAGAATTCACAGCCTCTCTTAAAACGTCTGACAGAATCCCTGAAATTGTACTGGAAAGATTCAGTACTTTATTTCCACGGATGTGCAGCAAGGTTTTTGTTCTCGCTGTGGGCAGTTGATTTCTGATATAAGTGTTGAGGTATGACTTGCAAGAGCAAAGAGTTCAAGGTCATTTATTTTCTAGTCTCAGTGAGCAAGGAATTGATGCCATATCTGCCAGGCAGAAGTAAGGGTCAGGGAACCTTGAAATAGAAGATAGTAGTGCTACAGATCACATTAAGAACAAATAAACAATGAAAACATTGAAAAACAATAATAATTAAAATAAAAGCAATGGGAGCAAAAGGAATGGGAAGTCTTGAAAACCTGTTTTGGGGTAAAGCCGTTGAGTTCCCTGGAAGTTTTGAGGTCCTATAAGGTTGGCAGTGTCACACTGTTTTGGATGTCTGGTCAAGCCCTGGTTCAAAAACCAGAAAGCAATAACATATCAATTGATTTTGATTGTTAATGTACAGACATCAACTGAAATGGGATATTGGTTGTAAAACCTGACACATTCTGACAGGTGGAACACACATTTAAAATGTTTGATTTTTGGAAGAAGGAAGCAGACAGCAGCTTTGAGTGACAGAAATTTTAAACATCAAGGATAAGGAAAAAATGTGGTTTTTTTCCTTCAGATGGTATGATATTTATTTTTTCTTAATGATAAAGTTTAAAGACACTTATGTATTTGACAATGTTTTTCATCACAAGAACAAAAGGTAAGAGCACCAATTTTGGATGACTTATTCAACGAGGTCATTTAAAAATTCTTATCTTACAGAATTTTTTTTTTTACATAAAAAAGAAATTTATAATTGGATACAGAATAGTATTAGCATTTTCAAATGCTGCTGGATTGAGAAATGGCTGTTTTTTGTTTGCCAGTTCAAGTATCCCTCTAGAAACAGAGCTGCAATATTTGAATTGTAATTCTAGTTGGCAGCAAAAACTGGTCACCATGTCAGAACTGTTCTGACAGAGTAAATGACTGAAATAATGACAGGAGGAAACCTGCAGGGAAGTAACTTTATTTTTTTAGAAAGAAGTAACTTTATTTTTTTCAGAAATGTTGGCTGAGCTTGCATCAGTGGGGTCCCATGGGTTCCCCTGACCACCATCCCCATCTTTAAATAAGTAACAAGCTACCTCCAGTGACAAACACTTACCCATCACTGCTGCATCATTTCTGGCCCGCTGATGTATGAGCTGCTTCTGCCACTAGTGAAAGTTCACAATTTGTCAGCTCAAGAGCCTGTCCTTTGCTAATGGATTACTTTTGAAATGTCTGCTCTAAGTGGAAGGTTTTATTTATTTGTTTATTTATTTCTAAAGAGGTGTACAAGCAACACACTGTTTGGGCTCTGGTTTCTTACAGTAAAGTCCCCAGTCTTCTTGATCATTATTTCCCAAGTCTCCACAGGAAAAGGTGATGAGTGTGTCAGTGCCCAGCCTGCATGGCCAAGTTCTTTTTTCTCCCTTGAAGACTCTCTCAGGCATGGCAAGAGAACCATAGCAGGCTTGCAAGGACGATAATAAAGCCACAGACTATGGCATCCATTGGATGAGGCATCATTGCCCTCCCACAGAGATCCTGAGCCCTGGACCCCAGCAACAATTCCATCCTTTTCATCTTGGTAAGAGAGTAAATAGTCCCTCCACAAAGGTGCTGTGAAGAGCAACAAAATGACATGACTAACACACTCAGGTATGATCATATCACATGTCACAGGAGAATCACTTATACTCTTATCCATGAAAGGCTTTGAAATCCTTTTGAGGAATGCAGTGTGGATTTAGGCAAAGGGAAATATACTTACTTAGCTAGAGTTTGGGTGCCAGTTGGTACTGCCTTTGTTACCTGTAGCAGGCAGGCGAAGAAAAGGGCCTCTAAGGTAAACCTGCTCCCTGATGGATAAATATGCACAGCTGGAGCATGTAGCTGATTTAATCTTAGGGCCCCAGAAAATGTGAATCTGTGATGTGGGGAGTGGGTAGGAAGGGGGAAAAGCAGGGTGGATGTACGGGTCACAGAAATTTCTGTTGCAATACCATCCTCATCAAAGACAATGCATAGTGGTAAATGATGCAGATGATCAACTCCCTAAGCTCCTACAGGGCTTTACAAACTTCCACCAAACAGAAACTTTTTACAAGTGAACCACTTATTTCATTTAAATATGTAGCCTGTATAATCAGAGTCTTTGAAGTAGGGAGACAGATGATCAGGATTTGCCTTTTGATCTTTCCAAATTGTTTTAGCAAGTAACAACTATGCCTGAAGACTTTTCTGGGAAACTTTATTAGCAACGATGTCTACAACAATCTTAGAGACCAAGGTTCTCTTAGTACTGCTGTTAAATAATCCTCCAGAAATTGAAATCTCACAAAGCAAACTTAGGTTCTACAAATAACATCATGAATTTTATGTAAATTCAATTAAAATCCCCAATCAAATCAGCTACAATTCTATTCAATGCTCTGTATATATTCACATTAAAAATATTCACAGGATCTGCTGGATTCACACAGATCTGTCTTGTTCTCTATTCATCTACTTTTACCCAACTCAAGTCAAAGGATCTTGCAAGAGAACCTCTAGATCAAAGAACAGATCAGGCTCTGAAGCAAAAAAGGACTGACTTTATCAGTAAACCAGAGACCCCCTCACACTTACAAAAGAGCAGCATGAGCTGCCTACTGTAAGCTACAGCTGTTCCACTGATTAGCACGAGTGCAATGATGATTTTTACCAAGGCAACTTGAAGAGGCTTCCCCTCCTTGGTGTCTGTTATAAAGGACTGTGCTCACATTTCACATTCTACACAACTCCTGAAATTAACAGGAACATTCACAGCCACTGCTTTTAGACAGCCCAAACACAGAAAGACACTGCGGTTGGAATAAAGGAAACAGGATTTTTTTTTACCTTTTGTTTTTAGTTCTGAAGACAAGGAAAACAAAATTGCTTCAGGCAATCTTTCTAGCCCACGCTTATGCAGCAAAAAAGACGAAAATAGCCCACTTGTAAAAAACACGGTTATCATCTACATTTTATTCAGGAAAGCCTAAAGTTCATTAACTGCAGTAACTGGAATGCAGAAATTATTTTAAAAGTTTGTTTTTTCCAAGCAACTTCTGGGTCAAAGAAGAAAAAAAGAACAGTCCTGGGTTCCTCCCCTGAAACAGCCTACCTGATAAATTCAATCTATTTTAATGAAAATATTTATGAATAAGATTGCAGTCTTCTTACAGCTGAAAAGTGAAATTGTATATAGGAATAATGAAAGTAATGTTAAACTATGAGCTAACGATTCCACTGGGGTACTTTGATGATGTCAGATATGCTGCGAGAAATTTGCTAAGCAATCATACACCTGAGAATGAAGTAATTTTCTATTTGTTAAACATATGAAACTGGTCACAGTTAAGAGGGAAAAAATAAAATAATGGTTTACACAGTTACACTTAACCCTCTAGTACCACACCATTGCATCTTACTGCTAGAAGCAGACGGGCAATTTTACAAAAGAATTTGAAATACAAAAGACTTGTGGACAGGGGACTTGCTGGTGCTTTTCAAGCCTCCTACTCTTGAAAAGCATTTCAGCTTTTTATTTACAGACTGAAGATATAAAAAGTTACAATCACTTCTCAAAAGTCAAATGGCAGCAGCATTCAGCAGAGAGCAGCTCCCTGCCTTTACCTTGTTTTTACTCCCTCCTTTATATTCTAATGGTTTATTATCACTCTCTAAATTACAGAATGTGTTTGTTTTTTTCTTTTCTCTCATCCTCTGAAATGGATTTAAAGCATCAATCCATTAGGAAAAGGCAAATCATAGAGGCTGGAAGAAGTGAGGTAGTGTTGTAGGCTCAAGTGTAAAAAAAACTACCTTATTTAAGTGCATCTCACATCGCAAGTGTAGAAAAGTATGCTTCTGAAAATACACATATTGATTAGCTCAGAAGTGAAACTTTGGGAAGACATTTGCGTAGTCTGAATTTTTCAGCTTCATTTGTGTCTACTTTGGCACCTGCAATAAAGTGCTTTCCCTGATGTCCATCACATACCTACGGAGAGGTGCTTCAGACAATCGCTGGAGAAGCTGCTCAGTGCAGCGTGGCTGTCAGGCAAAAGTTTTCTTCCATGAGTCTGCATGAATTCCTGGGGCCAGACTTGTGCATCCATGCTCACAAAGCCGCCCCGTACTTTAACACATACAACTGTGGGACATCAGAAAATGCATACATGACTGGCCAAAAAGGATCTTTTCTTCTTTCAGGAAGAAAAAGCGCAGCTAAGGAGATTAAGGGTTCAATCTGTTTTGCTTATTGAAAAGAAAGATAAAAAATGACTACACAATACCTACCAAGGGACTGTATTAACTGAGAACCAGCTTAATGGAAATGAGTGGCTTGAAGCAGCAAAATTAAAAGTACGAACAACGCTGGTAACCAGTGGGAAAAAATACCAACAGACACAGCGGATTTTCCATTTCTGGCGCTGTTCAGGGCTTTTATAGAAGGAACATCTGTCTGTCTAATACAAGCCACAGACACCAAAAAAGTCAAGGAAACTGCGGGACTTAAAACTGCACACCACCTTTGAACCACACTTTAAGGACAAATTCTGCCCTTCTTTTGACAAAAACTGTTTTCAAAGAACCTCTCTGGAGCAGCACCTATACAGAGTTTCTAATACATCATTTCACAGTAATGGCCACACTGGTATCTTCTTGTCCAAGAAATCCATTAAAGTAGACACCAGCCTGATAGAACAAGAAGTTGAGAAAGAAACTAAACTTGTTCATGTAAACTACATGTACATTCCCTACAAAAAGAACTGCCATTCTCTTGCTTCATAATTACTTTTTTCGAGTCTTACAACAGTGATTTAAAAACAAAACTCCTCAACCTTCTACACACATCTGTGTCACATTTCAGATGTGGCATCCACTGTTCAAAGCAAAACTGAGTGTCTCCTTTAAATTACTGTACCATTTTCTGTTAAAAAGGGCCTGAACCTTAAAGCTCTGGTTTAGCAGACTCAAGAAGTAAATTTAGATGCAAAACTTAAGTTAGGTACATGCTTAAGTGCTCAGCTGAATTAGTTTTTCATTAACACTTTCCTCCTCCACAGCAGAGTTCATGCAATAACTTTGCTGGTCACTGACAACACAGCACTTAGACATAGGAGACAATTGTTAAACAGCTTTTCCTCCTATTAGCTTTTGAAATTAATACTTTATTACTTCATACAAGACAGTAAAAATAATAAAAATAATCAACAACTTTTCATAAAAATTAAAAGGATTTAAACCTGAATCTTATTAAAAAGCCAAACTTAAAACCAAACTAAAGAAATACTATATTTGCACACACTTTTTAAGGAAGAGATTACAATTTTCTTTTTGATATCAACAGGCACTCTTCATTCATCATCTGCAAGAAACTAGGTTAGGTCTCCATAGGCCACAGTCAGTTATTAAGTAAGTAAATATGCCACTGCTTCTGTGCCCTCCTTTTATTTCCTTGCTTCTTCAGTCTCCTCTGGCTCTCTCTCTTGATGCTCTCTTTCCCACCTCAATTCCTTCAACTCTTGTCTGTACTTCCGTTCAATGAACCGTTTCTGATGGGCCATCTGGGGAAAGTTATCTGACACAAGGAGAAATATTTTACATTAATAAACAAACTGGTAATAGAGAAAGCCTCTGCTCATTTTGTTTTAAACTTTGATGTTATTAGAGGTAGGGGGGAACAATGTTGTTACCATTTTTACTCATTTATTTCTTATAATACATAGTAAATCAGGACTGTGTCATAAGACTTGGGTTTCTTTATGATTTCTTTACATCTGTTTCTCCTGCTAGAAAGCACTGCCAAATCTAATACACTCACAAAAATAAAATATAAGATCCTGGTATAGCAACATGGCCAGGTATTACCTGGATTTCATATTCTGTTCCCTTAGCAACAGGTGGTCGATACTGAAAAATGAATGTGAAACTACTGTCAATGCTGTCAGAGTTTTTTGTCTTGTTCTCAGTCCAAGAAGTATGAGCCTCTGGTTTCAAGCATTGTACAGATGTTTCCATTATTTTTATTATTGTTTTAGATCATGAAGAATCGACTATATGCCCCACATTATGTTGGGGATTCTAATGGGAAAGTAATAGTGTAGCAAGACGGAATGCAGTAAAATCTGTTCCTGAAAAAGCTAATGCTTGGCTATGTACCAGAAAAGCCTTAGCGTAGTCTAAGAGCATGGATGAGTGAAGACTGCCTAAAACAGACTGGACAAGGCTGAGGTGATGGAGAAATAGCTGGGGAGATGGATGCTTCTGCTTTCAGGCATTTGTCCATTGGCTGAGTGCAGGTACGCGTTAGAACTGAGACTGTAAAAACAGCTTATATAACTGAACAGAATTGCTCTCACTCCAGTGCACCGCTCACACAGTGTGATGTTTTCTGCATGACCAGGGTGCTGACGCTCACATGTGTCTGTGCTGTGGAGACCTGCACCCTCCAGCCAGCCAGAAAGCAAAGGGGTGGCAGAGTATGTGACAGGCTGCAGCTGGTGGTAAACCCTGCTGGGATCACACAGAGCTCTGGGTGTGTGATCAGCACTGGCTACCTACCCAGTCTGAGATGAATGCGAAAGGTTACTACACTGACCTTTAAAGCCATAAACAAATTTGGTAGATGTCTTGGCAAAGGATTGCTCTCTCTCTCGCTGGCTATTGAGAGAGAATTCAGTTGAGGCTTCTCAGGGAGGAGTACCTTGGCACCAAGCTTTTTCCTCCTTTTTCTGGGTCCCAGGCAGCACAGATTCTCAGCTAGAGAATATGGTGCAGAAGCCACATAAACTGCAGGAGTTTGTGGTAGAGCAAAATAACTTTCTACTGCTTTGTTTTACTGGCCAGTGAAATTTGTGCCCTTTATTATATATACTACAGGAATAAAAGGTTTATTCATCAGTTATTTACAACTTGGGCATAGGAGAGTATATTTATTTAAACCAGAAAGCAATTTAAACAAAACCGGTTTTAAATTGCTGTTGTTTTTAAAAACACTAGTGCTTTAATGAAGTTCTGGGATGTTTTGTTGCTCATGTGCCCCATAAAAAGAAAATCAGATTTTCAGTACTGTGCCTATAATGTGATTCTTTAAGAACTCAGCTCGGTAGCAACCTGTTCTAATATGTTTAGGATGGTAAGAAGGAAATTCATGTAACAAATTCATCATGGCTATCATATAATATAGGTATATGAAAACTACTTTCACTTGAAGTTAACTACTTATACATTAAAAAAACCCAACAAATAAACTAAACCAAACAACACCACTCCACAACCATATGCATAACAGAACAGGGGCTCTTAAGGTTGTGTAACCTCCATCCCTAAAGACAATCAAAACTTGACTGGCAAGACAGAGAGAAACTAACTTGAAAGTTGGCTCTGTTTTGAAGGGCAGCAGGAGCACAGACCTCTGGAGTTCTATGGTATTTAAACAAATATGTATGTCAGAAGAGAGCTGTGAAGTCCTCGGATTGATAGGCCATGAAACTCACAGCTCTCTTGAGTGGTGATACTGTCACAAGAAAATTCACTCAAAGAAAACTTCAGTAACATCTTTCAGATACTCAGCAGAGAAGGGAAGTTACATCTTTCTACTTGTCAAATTTAGTGGTGGTGAGAAGTATATGCTTAGCAGATGGATATAAAAACATATCTGAACTACACAGATTCATTGCCTTCTGAAATTTTTAATCTCTTGCATTTCCAGATGCAGAGATAACAGATTAAAAACCTTTGACATCTGAGGAACTGCATGTGTTTCCTTTGAATGAAATGTAAAAAATGGACTTCCCATGTTCTTCTCAATAGAGAATTTCTGCTGCACAAAATGCTTGTAATCCATTTGCTTACAGGTCGCCCACAGCTGGCACTTTAACCCAACCGACCAATGTTATTTCATATAAGAAGCTTGCCCACACTCATTCTTGTCTGAGACTACATTTCAATGAAGGACTGCTCCCACGCTGGCTATGCAGCATGTAATTTAGAGAGATGCATACACAGATCCCTGGATCTGCAGCTGATATTAGCCCTTCTAGACAGACAAGTATCGACTTAAATTGCTGAGGATCTGCCAGTTAGATTTTAACCGAGTCTACTGATAATCTGAGATCAAATTTTATTTTCTAAGGTCGCATTTTCCTCCTCCCCTGAATTAAAGGGTGAGACAACCTGAGCATCAGAGACTATGCAGTCTTATCCCACTGCATTCTTAAGCATGGAAAACCTCAATGAAACTGTACTGCACAGGGCTCCCTTGAAGTTGCATCCTCTGTAGCTGATCAACTCCCATAAACAAATACCTGCTGGGATCATACTAACTTCAACTGCTACAAAACTGTCTGGAAAGTACTAAGAGGAAAACCTGCTGCTTCGAAGCTGACAGCACTTAGCATATGTGCTCTGTTCAAAACTTATCCCCCACAAAACCTGCACCTTGCATCACCAAAGAACAAGGAAATAAACTAGGAACTCCGTTGCCCAAATATCTTACATTTTTCAAGTGCGTCCATTGCAGCTCCCATTTCTGCTTGCTGAATACTGTGAAAGCCAAACAAAAACATGTTACATGAGATCTAAGCTGTATAGAATAAACTAAAGTTTCTGACAAAGTGGAGCACTAGTTATTCTTTTGTAATGAAACTTTTTGGATAACCAGCAGCTAGTAATTCCCAGAGTGTATGATCTATCAGCCTTTCCATAAATATGTGAGCAATAGTACTACAGCTCCAGTAGAATATTTTTTACCTTAGATCAATAACAGTAACAAAATATTCCAGTCTGTTCTTCACTAAAGCATTTGCTTTTACTTGAGAGAAAAAAAGGAACAAAATCATAGACGTGTGAATGTTAAAAAAAGCAATGATATTTTTATAACCATCACCAGATTTGGTAGCTTAAAATGAGGTTTTTGGGGTTCATGGTTGAAGTCTTTGAACCCTTACAACCATTCCAAAATGCCTAGAAGTAGTAACCTCAGAAAAAAAAAAGTGCAATCGTGTGGCACTCTTAACTTGCCAGTGCAAATTGCATAGTAATCCAGTAGCAAATACCAAGATAAAGACACTGTTTCCTGGGAGTTGTTCTGCATTTTCTAGCCTGAGAGCCACAAATAGTTAGCATTGCCAAAAAAAGCTTAAGATCCAAAATTATACTGACACTGAACCCTTCAGGTATTCCTGAAGCAGAAAAGTTTGAAGAAAGCTCTACTGGTTTCCATTTCTAAGGCAAACCATACAACAGTCTATCTTCCTGGCTAGTCATTTTGGACACCACCATACTCTAACACCATGTGAATAATTTTTTACTATACCTTGGACCTTTACCACATCCTATTCTTTCCCCTTTGAAGTAAACGGCTACTGTGTATGTCCGGGCATGAGAAGGTCCCACCGTCTGCAAGGTCCTGAAAGAAGAAATATTTTATTCAAGCAGGGAGTATTAAAACACAGGATCTGTTTGTGGCATAGAGATCACCAAGCTTTCAGTCTAGTCAATACATATAGTGCAATTACTGCAAAATGTAGAGCAAGAGTTGAAGGGTGTCTGTATAGATCACATTAACCCAGGGATTACCAGAACGGTATTTATATCGATCACATTTATTCCTCTAGGCTCACTCAGGAGCACCACATGAAAATTAAAACTTTATTTAACCTATAAGCAAAAATGCAAACTGTAACATGAAGTATTCAAACACTGTGAAAACACTTGTAATAAACTAATAAACTGTGCATAGCTGTGCAATTGCAAATAAACACACCCATACGATTGTGTGTGCACTAAAGGTTTAGTCCCTGAGAGTTCTGCAGATAGCAAGGTTTCATAAGGACTTTGTACTGGACATGGTAGCTCTCTACACTGAATTATCACAGTACAAAGAAATTTTCCATCAGCTTTGAAAAGTTAGTTTGTCACAAAACAAACTTTTCATTTGACCTAAAGTCTAGGACATACATCAACAACCATCTAAAAGGGAAAAGGTAATTCCCTAGATGTGCAATGAATTGCTTCTTTTGCAGTTTCTTACTGCTGTCCCAAATCTGTCCCCATTTTCAGATCAAGTTCTGTCCGCTACCTTGTTTCTTTTTAGGAGCACGAATTTCACATCAATTTTTAAAGTATCTAACTAAAGTACTCTATCTCTCCGTGCACTGTGACAAGAGCAAATAAAACCTACCCTAAATTTAAAAGCAATAGTACTGACTGCCGTGAAACAGATAACCCCAAGAAAAGGAATTTAACAAGATAATAGGAAGATAACAGCGTATTACTAGGTCTGAGCTGTACTATAAAAATCAATTTATCATCACAGCAAAACAAAACAAACATTTGGTACTTGATACAAAGTGGTTTTTACAAAAAGGGGGAATTGTTTTTTGTTGAATTCATCCCCCTCACTCAAGACAAAGCCCTGAACCCTGGCACAGAGACACGGAGGAGTCAGACCTACAGAGCACTGGCTGCAGTGTTAAGGGGAGGGCACTTCTGGAGTGCAGTGTGCGCCACTGTCACTGAACGGCTACATTGCACTGGAAACCTTACTTCAGTACCTGTGACAAATGCACTTACATTTACATTCCTCATACCTTTTTGATATAATAAGCCCAATAACACAAGCCTTGAACTTTCACAGCCTTTACCTCTTCTTTTGGGGGCAAAAATTGCACCATTTCCTACATTATTGGATGGATATGGATGCAACATACAGCCTAAAGTTTATTATCTATTATCTCTTTGAAGCACCTATCAGACTATTTAGCAAAAGGGAGCGAAAATAGAGATCTATCCCATCCAGCTTCAGGTATCTAACTGAGGTGTACAAGTTAAAAGGCTCACTACCCTGAGCTCTTTGTCATTAAACAGGGGAACATTTTTGAGCTGAGCTGCACAGCAAAAATGTCTAAAATTTGTGTTGCCCTTCAGTGCCTGACTGTGGATGAGAAACAGTGCCTATAATCGGGAGGTGTAACATAAGGCATTATTATGTTTGCATAATAATGTCAAGAAACTTAATCTGTTACTGAGAATAGAATGGAGATATCTTGACCTCATAACAGCCATTTAACTCTTTTCATTTAATACTGCTATTCCTTACATTAAAAGAAAAACAAATATAGAATTATGCCAATTAAATACTCCACTCCAAAATAAAAACTGTTATTTTTCCCATACAACTGTAAAGGTAAAATGCTTAGTAACTCTTCCTTGTAATGGCTTAGAACACCTAAACCTTAGAAAAGAGTATTTTCCATCTTTAGACAAAGGGAGACTAGAGGGCTTGGATAATGACAATAAAAATAAACTATGGGAAAAATGTAGAGTGACTGATCACATCTTGCTCAATATACAAGGAAGATTTATAATTAGCTGGTATCCATAAGATGCCTGTTCTTACTTGTAAAGAGGAATGTCCGGCTCTTTTCCTTCTGTCCTGAGAGTCAAGCAGCACTGCTGAAGCTGAGATTTAGGATCATTCCAATCTTGATTTAAAATAAACTCCTGTAGGAAGTCCACAAAGATGCTTTCATGATTGAGAAATTGTAGTAAGAGTCTCAAATGCAACAGTATGTTAAAACACAGTGGCAGGAAAGTAGGAAACTGACTGATCTTACCTTTAGTCGTGGAAAAAAGCAAACATTCATGAAAGTGTGAACGTATTCCAAATCTTTATCAATGTACAGGGCAGCAATAAAGGCTGGGGGGAAAAAAGGAACTGTCACTCATCCAAAGAGAGAATTATTGGTTTGCACTTCTAGAAACAAGTATCTCTGAGTACTTCAAAGCCATATGCAATTACGTTTCAGAGCAGTGATCTGATGAGGGTATTATCCTGCATACTCAGGAAGAAAAAAATCAAGTTGACCAAGAGATTAAGTGATTTACCCAAATCCACCCAGCCATTTAAAGTGCTAGAAACAACACTCTGCTCCTAATCTCACATTTTAACCAGAAGACCATGAATACTTACAAATAAATCACTACTGGGTACCACAAAATAATTTAGATATAAATCACTCCTGCTTGTGTGCTATTTCCATCTGTTTACAGGATTTTGCAAAAGCCAAGTGGTCTGAATGGCTTGCAAAACACATCAAAATATACAAAATAGGGATTAACTTTCTTTGCAGAATATTTATCACTGTTTCCACTTTCTTTGGAAAGAAGGTAGCACAAACTTCCAAAAATGGACTAAAAATAATTTCGTTTTCATGTAGCCTTCCCTCTTGTCGACCATCTTAAAACCTCCTAAAATGCAGACAAATGAACCACAGAAATATTCGCCTGCTGCAGGAACTACTCGGTCTTCCAACAGTGTCAAGAACATATTAATTAAACACTGAAACTGCTGTTAAATAGCTCAGCTCAGAGTATAAGCTTTAACTTTGAAGATGTGCTTTTGACCTGGTCATCATGACCCCTCAATTTCTAAGCCTTCAACTTTCTATCTGCAATTATGCCTCCTTCATGCTTTCATACAGGCTTCAAAAATCTAGGCTAGTCTTCAAAAATCTGGCTTTCAGAGGTATAGGCATAATTCATTTGGAAACCTGAACGTACATTTTTAATAGTGATTTAGGGGATGTCTAATGGCCTTCTTAAACAAGCCCCAAGGAAAAGGAAGTCATTAAGTACTAAGTTATTATAACCAAATTAACTCACATTCCAAGAGATCAGCCAAAGTCTTAGTTCGAAGAGTTACAGGTCTTTTTGTCTTGTCATTAGT
Source organism: Melanocharis versteri (assembly GCA_013397845.1). NCBI lineage: Eukaryota > Metazoa > Chordata > Aves > Passeriformes > Melanocharitidae > Melanocharis > Melanocharis versteri. Next base: position 376,775 of record VZTG01010322.1, read on the forward strand.
GATGGCAAACTCTTGCATACCCAGCTCTTCTGCCACCTTGGCCTGTGTCCTGTTGTTCACCAAAGAACTTCTCAACAGCTGCAAAAGAAAGAAGTTCCATTCCATAGTAACAATTACCAATAACGAACCACAAAACATAGGTGAGCTGGGGAGAAAAAGTTACTTTTATCCTTGACGTTCCTCACTTCTCTCAGTTTACCAACATTTTGTTTCAAGACATCTCAAGTGATTTATATAAACATGCACTCTGTCATTCTTTCTACTGGCGATTTTTCTTTCTGTTTCAATTCTTCTTACCAATCTTTACTTATTCTATGGACACATTACTTCTGTATATTGAAAATGCTTGTTTGTGAGCTTCTCTGCAATTATGTACCATCTCTTCATGAGTTCTGTACTTTCTCAGCTAATCTGCAGTTTTCTAGTTTAAGTAATACACAGTTGTGTATGCATTTTCTCCACATAAAGTGTAAGTAAACAATATTCTGGAATCCATGGAACAGTCCCCAGTGTCCACCAAATAATAAATAAGTGGTGACTAAAACAAATACACATAAAAGCAAGATAGTTCAGTGTTTCAGAACGAGCAGATGAGGAAGCTGCTCCATTCCTTTGGCCAGAGAAAAAAATACACAGATGGACAGCCTGTAGGTACTATATGCTCTGCTAGAAGGCAGCACAGCTGAGCCAATGCATCCCCGACAAGGATCTGCCCTAGCAAGTTCCATCCTTGACAATGTCAAGGATGTGTCACGAAAATACTTAACCTTGGCTCCAAGCAGATTACTTAAACATAGAGCTCTACCAAAGATATAATCCCACACACCTTAAAGGAGTATTTTGGAATTTTAGGGGGAGTTTCTGAACATTTGGCAAGGTGAGCTTTTTTCCTGTTTGTTTGCTTTTTTGCTTTAAATGGAACATCATTGAAGAATTTAGAATACTATAGGAGGTAGGGGTAAGAAGTAAAGAATGTCTCTCTTTTCCACTGTTTATGTGCAATCTAGAATTGAGACGCTGCACAGGCATTTTTTTTTCTCTCTTTGTCTTCCATATCACATTAGCTCAGCTTATTAGATCCAAGTTATATGCTACCTGGCTCCAGCACGTCAACTGAGCTTATGAAAAATCAAGATTTATTTGCTGCACTTGATACTTCATCTCTCACAACAGATAAATAAAGAACAGTATGTTCATAATTTCTTTGTCAATGATGTATGAAGCAGATACAACCTGATCTTCGTAAACTAGGCAGACTGCAGATAGCATTATTACCTGCCTCCTTAACCTTTGTTTAAGCTCATTTACTACTTGTTCCTTTTCAAAATTCTTTCCTTTTAAATCCTTAAGACAACTAAACTATACTTTCCCCAACAATATCCTAAGTACCCTAAGTACAATATCCTAATATGTAACCTACGAGACAGAAGGGCAGTGTCCCATGACACAAATCTGTTTCTTGTAATGGGAGAAGAAGGATTTCTTTTATTGTGTTTGCAGACCATTTATTTTGATGGGATCCATAATCATGATTAGTAGTATCATAAAACAAAGAGCAACATATGTACTACCCAGTGAATTAAAGATAGGAAAAAAACCCCAGTTATTGTTTTAGCACTGTGGTTATCAACTTGCTCTGTATTAGAATTTACCTCCTCTACGAGTGTGATCGAGCAATGATACAGAGAAGACACAGTCCATGTGCCTTTCCAGCAGCTTTTTTAGAGTTAGTCTCTACTCTGGTAACACACAGCCTATACCACTGCAGATGCTGTGACATATGATATGCTCAACTGGAGCTTGATTCTATTTACAAAGAAGTTTTTTTTCTAATTCTTCCATCTGCACCCAACATACTACCACTCATGACTGTACCAGAAGAACGTATCCATAATCCAGTACCAGAGAAGCAGTATCTTCCAACATCCAACGAAACATCAACTTCTTTTTTGGAACATTATTTGGTTATCCCCAAGCATGTAGATGAGACTATGTTCTCCTTTCTTTTTCTTATATATAGTTCATTTACAGACATATCTCCACAAGCAGTCACCCCACACAGGGAAGCCACTGCATTGCCAGTCAAGTGGAATCCTTGACCAAAATTGCCCTCAACACACAAGACATCATTCAGCTGATGTTCTATTACTTCAGATTTAAGTGTGTTCCCAGATGACAGGAGAAAGAGCTTAGTGTTTGCTGTTTCTCTTCAGATTCCACTTTATCAGCCTCCTTTCTCACACATCTCATTTCATTTGTCCTCAAATTTAAAAACACTTTAAGATCATTTTCTTTTTCTCTGCATGCACATTTTCAGACTTCAAATTTTATTTTAGGCATTGCCTACTTCTTCATATCCACTCCACTATAACTTTGCAGTTTTGCTTAAAAACCGCAAGTGTGCAACTTGTACTTTCCAACTCACTAACCATTACATCAAGCAACAAAAAGACATTCCAATAATTGTTCTGAGAATTTACACCCATTAACAGCAACATTTCATATCCCTCTGGCCAAATAGTTCTTGCAAGAGTTAAAACTCCACGGATGCCTACATTCTTTAAAGCCACGTAGAAAGCAAAAAACCGCATATCCTGTCTCCTGAATGGTGCAGAAGAATCCATACAAATGTAACTGAAACTACGGTGAAGAAAAATTCAAGTTACTATTAGTCACAGCATGTACTTTTTTTTTTCTCTTGTAAACAGCCTTAGCCCAAAAAACTCGAGAATCATGTTCTTGATAACACATTGCCTGCTAGAGACTTAGCCATCCCTTTATTGATCTGAGGAAACCACTCTAAAATTAGGCTACTTCCTAACTTTAACTAGAAAACTCAGCTCACATTCCTGATACATGTATTGCTTTGTTGTTCACGTAAAGTAAAAAAATTTAGTAAGCCCATGAAAATTTGTTACTTGCAAACAAAGCCACAACCGTACAGCTGCAGGACTAAAAGAATCAATCAGGAAAAAACTACTCATACTACCACGCTGTGTTTAAATTACTGTAAATTGGTGAAAGATCCCCAAACTGAGTTGTTCAAAGCCCAGATAAGAGAGGCTAAAATGCTACAGCAATCAACAGATGACTATAACTATAGTAAAATTAAATTCAAAAGCTACCCCAGGAGCTCCAGATTGAAGACAAGAGGAAAACCAGATCAAAATAAATTGTAAAAGCTTTTTATCAGGATATAACCCTGCCTGGATGCAAGTTCAACAGACTAGAAGTCAGGAAAAAAGAAAAAGTCACGTGACACATCTATTTAAATAAATAGTTTAAGACATCCATCTTTAAACAAGAACTAGTCTTAGCTCTTAATTTCATCGCCGACATCTCTAAAATTTTTGATCCATTTCACAGACTGAACAGAAATTATTGCAGTAGGCTCATAAATCACCATTTTCTATTCATTGCAGTGCTCATGACTTAAAATTAACAAAGCCTTATTAAGAGCAGTGGTTACTGAGGCTTCTTTTATTAATCAAACTCAGAATAATTCACTAGCTGTTCCGATAATTTCAGTCTCCATCCCACTCTTGCTCTTATGGAGAATATGATTGATGGCAGTCTCACCGTTAAGTGCCCTTCATGATGATCGGGGAAATGTATGAATAAATACTCTGTGGCTACCAACTGCATTATGGAGTCACCCAGGAATTCCATTCTCTGGTTGTGGCCTCTGAAAAATGAGACATCAATGCAGCAAAATCAATAAGCACTCAGTGAGGAAAAAACCAAAACCAGCATGCACACACAAATTAAAATGAAGAGTGATCTGAAAGTGAGCCTTGCTCATTTCCAAATACATTTAAGACAATTTTTCAGTGTTAATCAGGTGAGATGAAAACACAGCTCATTACTGTAACACCAACTTACAGGCAAAAAGCAAATTGGGATAGCTACAAATAAATGCAATCATCAGATTACAGATCACAGAATAAACGAAGAAGAACAGTTGACATCAAATCTGTAAGGGGATCAGATCTCTATCTCAAACTTGTTTTAAGAAAACGAACTAATGAATACAATGATTTCAACAGAGAAAAATGTCTGTCCATTCACAAGAAAGAAAGGGTCAAGGTTTAAATTCATACTTACATACCTGGAGAGGATAACTACTCATAGGAAGTTTAACAAGGGCAAGTGTCAGATTCTCTGCCTGGGACAACCCCATTTGTGCGTCTAGAGTGGGGAATGAGAAGCCGGAGAGCAGCACTGTGGAAATGGACCTGGGGGTCCTGGTCGATGGCAAGTTGAACATGAGCCAGCAGTGCCCTGGCAGCCAGAAGGGCCAAGTGTGTCCTGGGGGGCATCAGGCACAGCATCGCCAGCCGGGCAAGGGAGGGGATTGTCCTGCTCTGCTCTGCTCTGAGGCGGCCTCACATTAAATATTGTGTGCAGTTTTGGGCTCCTCAATATAAAGACGACATGTTAGAAAATGTCCAAAGGCGGGCAATGGTGATGGCAAAAGGTCTTGAGGGAAAGCCGTGTGAGGAGTAGCTGAGGTCACTTTGTCTGTTCAGCCTGGAGGAGACTGAGAGGAGACCTCATTGCAGAGGGGAAGCAGAGGGGCAGGTACCAACCTCTTCACTTTCATGACCAGAGACAGGGCTCAAGGAAACAGCATGAAGCTGAGTCAGGAGAGGTTTAGGCTGGATACCAGGAACAGGCTTTTCACCCAGAGGGTGGTTTAACACTGGAAAGGCTCCCCACGGAAGTGGTCACAGCACCAAGCCTGTCTGAGTTCAGGAAATGTGTGGACAACACTCTAAGGCACATGGTTTGATTCCTGGGGTGTCCTGTGCAGGGCCAGGAGCTGGACTTGATGATCTTGACGGGTCCCTTCCAACTCAGCACATTTTATAATACTGTTTGCTTGACAGCTTGGCAGCTTTGCAAGCAACAGAATACAAAGGCTGTGCCTGGACCAAAGAAAATAATTTTACTTCTTTTCTCTGCCCAAATGTACCTCCAGGTATGTTTTGCTACTGTCTCAGGAGTGATGTACAAATATCAGTGATGCAGAAAGCTTAAAATAAACACCAGGATAGGTCTCCAACACTTTCTACAGTCTTTCCCAAGGTATTTGCTACTGACTGCTGTCAGAGGTGGCATACTGAGCCATAAGGGCTTGTGAGCACAGCTGCTCTACTCTCTTCCAGGAAACACGTGTAACATAGTTTATTTACAAACAAGGCAATCTGGAATACTCTAACAGGAGGGCCAACAGAGCTGCATGAGGACTCTTGCTATGTACTCACAGAGTCAGATGGTTAAAGCCTACTGTCCTCAGAGTGAACGCACGTGCTAGAAGCCGAACGTGAGTAAAGATGACTCCAATTGCCTCCTCAAACTCCGTAAGCTTTTGAAGAACTGGAGAGGTCTCAATGAGTTGCCTGTCAGTATTGGACTCCTGCAGCTGCAAGAAAAATGAAGTGCAAGTAATGATCAACTCAGAAATTTTCAGAGAAAAGCAAGCCTTCTCTAAATCAAGGGCAAAGAATACAATGAAAAAGTTCTGTGGACAGCTGAACTGAGAAAACCAAGTTTCCTCTGCCTTTTGGTCTTGGATAATTACCACTCAAAGAAGAGATGAGCTCTGATGTATGCTTTTTTAACAGCTGAGGCATTTAAACACATCACTTGCATGTCTCTACATGTGTATGCATTGTAGTATAATACAAACTTTCACAAAACACGTACAATTGTACATTTCTGTATTTTTTCTAACATTATCACATTGTTTGCAACTGAGCAACAGATTCAAAAATTATTAGAATAGGGCTGGCAGACTGACAACATGTCGAAGTGAGACAAAACCCAAATCAATTTCTCCCACTTCCCTTCAATATCAAAATTCAAGAATAAATACTTTGTATATGAAATTCAAAAGGGCACACTAGCACAAGAAAATTAAAATTATTTCTTTGGGTCAATATCTTTTCTTATCAGTTTCTTGTCTGATGTCCTTGATGTGGTGACACTGTTAAATGTCTTTGTAGAGCTGGGAAATGGCTTAAGCATTTCCTCCAGCCATTCTGAGCATCTCTTTGGTAGAGTAATGTCTTAGAGGAGGAATTAACCAGAAGAGGATGCCTAAAAGAAAAGTAAGAGTAACCACAGCTTTTTAAACTGGCATTGAGATAATTTTTGGTTTGTTGTCTGCCCCTTTTCTATTAATTGATTACATTCGTCTTTTTTCCATACTGAGCATTCAGTTCCCATTTTCAGAGAGCTACATATCCTTGCACCAAAATCCCACACTTGGGTGATAATTGTCATTTTAGAGTTCAGCTGCATGTGGGGCTGAGACTGCTTTTTGCTTCCTCATGCACAGCCCTTTCTATTTACCTACACAGAATTTCTTCTGCTTTTTTAAACTCCACAGTGAGTCACCCTTGCGTTCTCACAACCAGAGTGCAATTCTTCAGTCTGCTGTTGTCCCTGCTACCTGGAATAATTTGGTATTGTCAACAAACTGCCACCTCACTGCTCCTCCTCTTCCCTAGGCTGTCAATGAGAACAGCCTGTACTTTAGCAAAGATCCCGAGGGAAATCTGCCAGTGATCACCATTCCTTGCAAGATGTGGTCATTTCACTCCTGTTCTCCATTTCTTATGTTTCAGCCATTCCTTTAAATCTTGTAGAGACTGACATTTTTCACTGGAGTTGCTTTTTTTTTACTGCTTCTTAAAAAAAAGATAAAAATTTTAAAAGCCTTTCCTGACTGTCTTTACAACAGCCTCTCAGGAAACCCAGCAGACAGTAAGTATCATCTGCATTATCATATGTTTTTTTGTCTCCTAAAATTTCCTATTTATCCATGAGGCAGGACTCATCTTTAAATGTTGACTCTTTCTAAAGAGTCCATATGTATCCAGACGACCACTAATTATTTTTCAGAACCATTTCTACAGACTTGGCTACTGCCAAATACACAGAACTGAAGATCTTTAACTCTGTTATCTTACCCAGAGCTTTTTTTAATTGATTGGGGCCTCATTTGGCATATTGTTACAGTGATATTTAGTAATTTTTAAAAATGCCATTTTTCAGGCTAGCTGTGCCCAAAGGCCAGCCTGAGCTGCCTGTGTTTCACCTACTGGCAAAACCACCCAGGATGGTTTTGGGATATGGAAGAAAACAATTTTCATCACACAAGTTAAGGTAGTAGTAAGAAATTATAAGCTTCCTGCACTGACTGTTGCCATCTAATCAGAGTGCAACTCATATTTGTGAAAGCAGGGATGAAAAGGTTAAAATAAAGTAAGAGAAAAGAAAGAAATTCAGACTAAGAACAATCTCCTTTGGAGCTTGTGCCACCATGCAGGACAGCTGAGGCTGAATCTCAAAAGGTTATCTTCCTATTAAGAGTCTTTTGTATTTACACTCAGAGGGACGTGGCTGTAAAAATTCTTCACATGCACTGATTTGTTGCTGAAGACTTTAGCTGTGCACTCTTCGCTGTTCTTGTAGTACCCCTGCACACTCCTGCTTGCACTGAAGACAAGGAGCTACAGAGCAGAGAGGCTTGGCAACTTGCTCTGTCTGCCCCCAGAATTCAGTCAGGGAGAATGGATTGGGAAAACAATCTCCCAACTTCCAGCCTCATAAACTGACAGCTTGTGAACTTGTATCCTTCAATACATGGAGGATAAGTCCACCTTCAGACACCTTCATAATTTTAGTGTTTACGTGGAATTAAAGTTACTGGAATCACTGAAACAACCACACTATCATTGCACGGGCACACACACAAAACCAAAATAGAATCAAATCTGAACTCTTATGGCATTCAATTAATGTGCCTTCCTACTATTAAGGTTTCAGTCCTAATGTCAGGTTAAGAAAATATGTTCATAGATTGTTTTTGCACCCCTTCCCCCCAACTTAGGGAAGACAAACAAGAAGCTGTCAAAATGTTACCTCTCATTGGATTTATCATATAGGCACAGTTATATAACAAACATGAGCCAAGGAAAGGTGAATGATTAATTCTCAGAGAGGCAGAAACTCACTACTTATTTAAAAAAAACCAACCGAACAAATCACAAACCAGACACAAAGGAAAACATACATATATTCCTTTGGCTACTCTTTAGCATAATTTCTGAGATGCCATCACAATGGAAACCTATGGAAAAGCATCCCTGAAAATAAAACAGAGCTGTGAAATTTATTACAGAAAAGGATACACTTACTTGGAGTGGGTGTAGTGGATAATTAAGCCATACATCCCGCAGGTCCTGCAAACATTGAGAGATGCCTTTAATGCTCAAGGGAGTCATTTAACAAATTCCACAGTACTAAATAAAATGTCATTACTTGAAATACTGAACTATTTCAGATGCTGACTCTGCTTATTGCAAATTCAATAGTGCTGGCAAACTAATTTTTAAAATCGTGTATTTGCTGTTCAAACTGCCCGTAGTTCTCCCAATTAGCTTGTGTCAAAGAGGTGGAAAAATCCTTGAACCACATAAAAAGTGGTTAAAGGAAGAAAAAGATTTGTTTAAGCCTCAGGACTAACTTTATTTGCAAGTACTCCTCAGTAGCAAGTTTGACTTCTCCAAAGGCAAGGACTGAAAAAGAAAAAAGACCCACTTATTTTCCTCTATTTCATAAAAGCTTCCTTCACGACAGCCACCAAGCAGCAAATAAACACTGAGTTACAATAGGCCTCCAAATACTTTTATTTCTAATAAGCTTTGTCATTTCACAGACTTAAAGGAAGGAAAATAATACACAATTCATCCTCTCACCACTGCCATGTGTGCTGTCCCAGAGGCGGGTACTTCCCTTCACCTTTATACAGCACAAGTTCTAACTAACAGCCATCCAAGATACAGCCTGATCTATTCTTGCACACTGTAATTGTGCAACTGGGTAAATGCTGAATGAAACACCCTCCTTTTTTTTTTCCAAATATATGTTTACAGCTTTTAGGGTAGGATGATTTAACTGATGAAACAGGAATAGTTGCTCTACATGCGCACCATTCCCTCAGAGCCTGACGCCCGGATCCACAGCATCCATTCCTGTTTTCAGAGCAGCACTTCGAATGCAAGCCATCAGGTTCCCCACACCACCCACCCTTCCCTACCTAAGTCAAGCAACCTACAGCACGCCTGAGAAAACACTGTAATTTTTTGCCTGGATCAGTACAGCTTGCTGTCTTAATTCAATTCCCAGGAACTACATACAACAGGTGCAGTATTTCTGTTCATTTGTGATCCCTAAGTAAAACAATGGACCAGAAAGCACATCAAGTTATTTTTGAACTTGAAATCAAATCATGTAAATACATAAATACCTTTTCATTGAAGAGCAAACGTCCAAATAATTGTTTTGCTTCTTCTAGGCTTCCCTCTAGATAAACAGCTCCTACATGAGGGGACCAATATGTCAAAGGTCAATAATGCAATTAGTACTTAGAAAATTGCTAAGCGTGGGAAAGTCAAAGATCTTGGACTTCTTCATCTCCAACACATTCATTTTTAAAAGCATGCTTTCTGTAGCAACACCTATTTTTTAGAGAAATTTAAAGCATATTAAACACCAGCATAAACCAACAGTCATAAAATGCAAACAAAAATGTGAAATAATTTTATCAGTGATAGAAAATTATATATCCAAAGAGCAAAGTTTAAATATATATACAGATTCCAAAAGTACTTTCCCATAAACAGCTAACTATACCATTGTGATGGTTTCAGAAGGGGTAGAATTAATTTTCTTCACAGTGACTAATACAGGGCTATGTTTTGGATTTGTGCTGAACACAGTGTTGATAACACAGAGATATTTTTTTTATTGCTGAGCAGGGCTTGCACAGAGACAAGGCCTTTTCTGCTTTTCCTACCACCACACTGGAGAGGAGACTAGGAGTGCTTGGGAGGTTGGGAGGAGACACAGCTGGGACAGGTGACCCAAACTGACCAAAGGGATATTCCAGACTGTATGACATCATGCTCAGTTTATAAATTGCAGCGAAGAAGGAGGCAGGGGGTATGCTTGGAATGATGGTGTTTGTCTTCCCAAGTCACCGCTACGTGTGACAGGGCCCTGCTCTCCTGGAGATGGTTGAACAGCTGCCTGCCCATGGGAAGCAGTGAAATGATTTCTTGTTTTGCTTTGCTTGTGTGCACAGCTTTTGCTTTCCCTATGAAACTGTCTTTATCTCAACCCATGACTTTTCCAGCTTTTACCCTTCCTATTCTCTCCCCAGTCCCATTGGTGGAGGAGTGAGTGAGTGGCTGAGTGGGGCTTGGCTGCTGGCTGGGGATAAACCACTACAACATTTGCAGATAAGGAAACCCATGAAATGCATTTCAATAACTAGCAAATTATTGCCATTTATTCTATACTTCCAAGAAGATTACACTCTGCATATAAACATGTCAGGACCATTGCAAAGCTCAAGGTCTTCCCAGTACCACAATAATTTATTGTCTGAACTGGAAACAGCACCTCGGCATGTCTCAGTTTCTGAAGATTATGTTTGTTATGTTTTTAAACTTCACACACAGGCCTCACTAGCCCTCTCCACATGTCCATCAGTAACAAGCTCTGCAAAACTTGTGTTAACTTATTATATTTTTGGGTGTACCCTATATACTCTATATCTGCATCAGCACTTCTTAAATTTAGTATCAACATTTTGTCCTTTAATACGCTTTACAGGAGGGCTTTTGAAAATCTCAAACTTGTTACTGTAAGCATAAAAGCAAATGGAATACATAGATACATCAAGAACACAGAGAAACGGAGTTCATGTTCCCAGACACAGGAAGAACATGATTTGCCTTGCCTTTCCCTTCCCCTTTTCTTTTGATTCCTCACTAGGTCAACTACTTTCTTTAGACTCTTTGAAGAACAGTTTGGGGATTTATAAGAGTAAACTTGCAGAGGAATCCTATGAGAGCACAAAATTTCAAACAATTCCTACGCAGCCTGTTCGTACTTCTGTTTTTTATTTTCATCACAGGGACTTTGTGATGAAGCACCAGACTTTGTAAAAGAGCCTCAAGTAGGAGTTCCAGACCCTTCACATACTTCTACAGTTCCTTAACAAGGTCTCAGATTTTAGCTACAGCACTGACAAAATCTTATTGCTCAATTAACTTTCTGAACAACTTCATATTGGAGGTTAAACAGCAAGCCTGCTCTCTCAGCAAATCTCAGTGCTTGCCAAATAGTTCTCATCACTACATCCTAGACAAGCTGAAGCCTATGAACAAAGACACAGATACATATCTAGTGTTCCTCTTCTGTTTGCTTTTTATTTTTAAATTAAAGATCAAAGCGTTCATGGAAAGCAAAATAGAGTTAAAAAGAAAACTCTTCTTTCTTGATAAGAGGAAAAGCAATCTGGCCCAAGGCAGAATGCACAGAACTGTTGACATCTAAGCCAACTATGATCTACTTTTCAAAGCAGGACAAAACGCTTTAGGAGCTTGTGTAGTACATAAAGACCTGCATTAGGGCTAAACCATTCCCACAGCTAGTAACTTGTACAGTACATCTCGACGAATATGAAGTCAAACCAGTGAGGTTAACTTGCTTTGTGTACTCAAATAAGTAAAGGTTCATAAAAATATGCTATTTAAAATAGAGCTTGTGCAGATGTAACCAATGAGATTCCCACCCTCCTGCTTGGTAACTGTGGTCTGCCCTGATTTCTTCTGCAACATAAACCTATAGACCAGTCCAGCCAGTCACTAATCAGCATCTCAGTGCCCAACAGCAAATTTGACAGACCTCTCCTTCACCCTCAGCTAGAGGGTAGCTTTATTACACCAGCCATGGCATAGTGCCATGCTTTTTATCTGTAAGAAAAATGCAAAGACTAAAAAGTATTTACTCTGCAAATTCACAGAAGGCTAGCAGGGCACAGGGAGTAGTCTGGTGACTCAGTTGGGAGTGCCTGGTGCATTCAGAAAGCAAGCTGCAGTTTAAAATTCAGGGCTGAGGTTGTGGGTCTGTTCAAGCACTACTAGAAGCAGTGAGCCTGCTCATCTTCTGCCAGGCCACAGTGACTGAACTGCTCCTCCCAGACAGGGGGCAAGTGTCAGGCCGTGTTGGCACAGGAGAGGTGGAGTTCTGCAGTGACATGAAACGGCTTCATCTTCAGTGTGTGGGAGCCAGGATACGGAAGATGAGATTTTCATGGTTGTACTACACACCCGCTGTGTTTATACACATGGCATATGTGCAGGAGAGGGGAAGAGACAAAGCTGATACAAGAAGCTTTACTATTGCCTACTCATACTAGGACTACTCAACAGGCCCACATCTCCTCCATCACAGTCAACACAGCACTCAGACACGTATAAAACATAACTGTCTGCACACATAAATACAATCACTTTACCTATTAGGGCTTCAAAGCAGTTGGCCATGGCATGGCGGAGATCTGACTCCCTGCAAAGGTCTGGACCATGAGCGTAGAGCATGAATCGTTCTAGTTCCAGCTTCTGCAAAATATGTAGAAAGAGTTAAAACCATGGCTTTAGAATTACAAGAGTACCAGTTTAGTCACTAAAGTTCAATTACACTATTATCATGCAGCTACTAGGTTTGAAGTAACTATGAAGCTTTTCTTCATAGTTCCAGCTTAGGCTCAAGCTAAAATTAAAAAAAATCCCATGTTTATCAGAGGTAAACAACTAGAGTGTGATACCATGGAAAAACTAGAATTATCAAACCAAAATGTCAAAGGAAGCCCGATCAAAACATTGCTGGTAAGGTTTAAGAAAGAGTTCAAGAGAAGGTCCAAGGGCATGACAGAAAAAATAGCCTGATACTGGCTGGACAGTGCAATGCATCATGTCTCTTGCTGGTAGTCTGTCGTCATGTGATTAGTCTTCAGAGATACCAAAGGGACATTCTAAGCGAGGGGACCTAATGCTGAAGAAAAAAGATGTTGCCTACAAGAAGAAGCTAAAGCAGAACCGTGAGGAATAGGAACTCTGGTAGACAAAATCCATTGAACATCTGTCTCTTTCCTCTAAGACCATCAACAGGTGGTAGCCTCTGGGCACTGCAAGAGAAGGCTCATATTTTAATCTGCAGTGCCACCTAGCTTCCTTCTTCCTTTCAAAAGTGCATCATTAACATTCATCTGTTGCCTGAACTATAGTTCTGCTTGCCAGTCAGAATCTCAGGTAGTAAGTCAGATATTTTCTATAATATATGATAATTCTGCTATAGAAATGCAGGCAAGAGCAACTAGATTCTCTTTATATATTCATCTTTTTGACACAAAACCATTCTTGGGATTTTTAAAGAAGAGATTTGTGCATCTCACAATGTTTGTATGAGAACAGGTTCTTCCCAGCTGGGTGTAAGTTTCTACTGATGAATTTCTTGTTAACTTTCAACTTCATCCTCCCAGAGTATATTTAAGAGGTAAAGCTGGAGACTAAGTTGTTTAGACATGGTTTAGACATGTCTCAATTGTCAAAAAGAGTTTTCCATTTTCAATGAATGGCAGCCTGTTTACTGCTCCAGAACACTGTGAATTACCACTTACAATGTTCCATCACACTTTATATAATGGACAGTGAGCACTTTCTAGGGTCAACATAAGAGTAGAATATTAATTGTTTTATATAAAATTTCAGATTCTTATACTCATTGTTTGATCCTTAATTATTAACAGCATTCCACAAATCCAAGAGACATTGAGAAGCTGAGAATTATATTAAGTGAACTGAATGCAACATGACACTGCAGGGGATGAAACCAGGAACATCATGTAAGACACATAATAGGACCAAAGGGTAAGTTGGAAAATTGGGAATATACAGATATCTAATATTTACAGTTGTATTTAATATAAATACAGTTTTTAAAATATTGCAATAAAATATTTCAAAAACTGTCCTTGTACAACGAAAAAGGCTGTGAACAGACTTGAGGAATATATGAGCTTTTCTGATGCAGGTTTAAAAATAGTGTAATGAATTCAAATGTCAGGCAATACCATATTTGTAAACAAAGCCTTGATTTGAAATGTTTCAATCACTTCATGCTTATCTAAACTCCTAAAGAAAGATGTGGAAGAAAATGATTGCGTTCACTGCCTACCCTACGCCTCTCCTGAGAGCTGAGCAAAAAGATGGCATGTTAGAAATCCTTCAGTTTTTGCCAAAATCTCAAGGTTGGATATGCTTGTTTAAGGCACTGTGTGATTACAGAGAGGGAAGATTAAAAGAGCAACTTGAAAACTATCAGTAGTACACAGTGGAGAGTGCATGCACATGTGTAGCACAATCAATTACATCAGTAGGTCTCAGACTGTTTCTTCAAAAAAAGCTAATAAAATCAAGAATGAATAAGGCAATACCTATCTATTTATGAATAGAGATTTAATCAACCTTCTGTATCATAATACCATGCACCAGTATCATATGCAGAAATATAAAGAGCTCTGTCATTCACAGAACTAAATTAAATAAAATTCTAAGGCATCTCAATTTTTCCTATGAGATAACACAACTCTTCTCCAAAACTCTGTTTAACATACTTCTGCTGACTACTCTGACAGTCTACAATGGACCTGAAAATGACTGCATAGGTTATGGAGCAGAAGAAATTTTTTCCCCCCTTTTTTTCTACCTCCTGCTGCCACGTTCTCCCTACATATTCTATCAGAAAGTCCTCTTATAAACAACATGTTTAAAAGTTTGACTCTTTTTCTTCACTAAAGTTCTACTGTCAGCTTCATTACTTGTGCAAATTAAAGGCAAGTATAGGCACACCTTCAACAAAGGCTAAAAACTTATCTTTATGCCTACAAAAATCGCTTTTCCCAAAAGCATGCTTTGGAGAAAACACTAAGTTCTCCTTTAGCTTTAAAATCTACTTTCAAACTGAAAAGGGTTCCTGCATCCCAAATCTTGTACACAAAACACAGCAAAGAAACTGATGGTCAAAGCAGGCAGCTTCCTCAAGAAGCAGTCCAGACACTCCTAGCATTGTACGCACAGATGTCAAACACAGAGACACAGAGAGCTGTACCTTAGCCAGCATGGCCAGGTGCTGATTCTGCACGATGGCAGTGCGGTACGTAGCTAATCCTCCTTCCTCCAGAGTGGGAAACAAGTAGTATAAGTGGACACTGGCAAAACAAAAAGCAAACCAGATGCCATCAGCATTTGATTAAAGATGAACCCCATACACCTGTAGAGAGCTGTGCCTTTCCCTCACACCCTAGTGGGTAATACAGGTCCCTTCCCAAAGTGGAACTCAGCTTGAAGTAAGGTAAAGACACAAACATTCAAACAATGCCCAATCCTATCTGACGGGATGTCACTGGCAGCAGAGGAGGAAGCGTTGTTTCTCTACTGGGCAGCACGTAATTTCTAAATCCCTGCCCCAGCCTGCAGTTCCCTCATCTCAGGTTTCTGTCTCTCAGCAGCAGCAGAGGGTTCAGCACAGCTGACACCTAGAGGATGCTGAGGAATAAAGCACAAGGGAAGCCTCAGCCTTGAGAAACTCGGTGCTGCAAGTACACAGTGCTTTCAGGTGATGCTGCTGCCAACAGGATATCTCTCTGTTTATACACGTTTCTTAAAGTACTTTAACAGATGCTAAGGAAAACAAAGAACAGAACGCAACAGCCTGTACTTATCAAATGTGTGAAATCATTATACCACAAACCACAAAAAAAAAAAAGAGGTAAAAATCACAGGCTTTTTACAGCCTTTAATGGTAATTTGTCATCATGCTAGCAAGATACTTCATAAAACAGAAACAAAACAAAACAAGTAATTAACTGATCCCATCAAGATCTGAGTAATGAATAAATTACTTTGCATATCTTCATATACGACTATCTAACCCACATCGAAAAAAGTTAACACATAGAAGGTTTTCAACATTCCACAATGAAGACATTGTATGGCACTAATTATTAAAATATTTTATTAACCCACTACACAGGGAGAAAAATGCAGATGGATGCAAGATTACTTAAGGACAAAAACTGCTATAAAACTTAGAGGCAATCTAATCAAACATCATAATTCAAAACAGCAGACACCTAAAGTTAAGAGAGGTAGAAAAAAAATCAGACTTAAATAGGTGCTTACATGCTCTATTGAACAGAAATGGAGCTCTTTTTTTTCTGAATCGAGACAAGAGTTAGCTCAGAAAGTGAACTGATGGTTGATGAACAATGACAATGAAAAATGCAAGACATTTTAATCAGCAAGTGTTCCATCTTATCAGCCTGCACTGTTGTATGAGAGAAAAGGCCATGAGTTTTAAGGGCAGTGGAGACCTTTATAGGCTAATAGTTTTTAATATCACATAGCTAATGGCTAGTAGAGAGCAGAGATATAAAGGCAGTTTTGTTGTTCATATAACAAACTGGCTTAAAGAGCAAATTAACAGTAAACAAGACTACACCCCTATTAAAAACAGTAGAACAAAGCAGGTGAAAATAGATTATAATATTTACATTGTGCAACCTGTTTGCCTCTACTACTCAGGTAAGGTAGAACAACGGAGATAACTAATAATATGCCTGTATTGTTCACTGATTTCAGAATACTCAGGCCAGGAAGGGAGCAATTTTTGATGAACCATGTGGTTTTTTCATTACTTTTGAATAAATTACATTTGTGCTTAACTATTTAAGCTGTTATGGAAGCTACAGCCCTAATAACTGGAAATACAAGAACTACAACACATCCAACATTACCCGTAAATCCTTCTCCCTTGCAACTTAGAGAAAAAGAACCCATGGAAACAAAATAGAATGCTAGGAAAAATACCTTTCCTTTAAAAAAAGGGTACAAAGTTCAACTTGTCTATAGCTGAATAATATCTAACCCAAATCAATTTAAAATTGCACTCCATGAAACAGAAACTCTAGCTTTTTATTTTGTAATCTTTCTTGTTTTATCATCACCATTGAAAGAATTTTCAAGGGAGTTGTGTGTAGGTGTGTGGGTCTAAGTATCAGGCAGGACTGCAAACACACACAGTGAAAGTAGACACTGAAAAGTTCAATAAACACAACACTATAATAATAACATACAAAGGTGAGAACTGTTGAAGAATTCCCCATTTACCTTGTTAAGAACTCCACCACAGCATCTCCCAAAAATTCTAAACGCTCATTGTGGTTAATCCTGAAAAAAGCATTTTAAAGTTCACCATAACTTAAGTAGCACATGCTGATTATTTACACAATACAATTAAAATAGAAAAAATCAGAGTTGATTACTAATCAGTCATGATAGCCATTTTTGCAGCCTCCCCCACCCTCTCTGGGTTACAATCCTTCCCAAAACAGAGTAACAACTATGTGAATTGTGAAACTCAGGACTGACACCAGCACCTTCGAAATTTCCATATGTTCTGTTCTGAGCTATTGTCAGAGCTTCACAAAATGGGGAAAGGAAACAGGACTGCTGGCTGGCACTGAAGTCAGGTTTCTCTGTCCATCAGAGGGCACCAGGTGATTGAAACAAACAGCTTGTTCTGAGCCTTGTGCATGGTACTAAGGAGCTCCACCTAATTAACATCAACCCCTGCAGGGCATGATGACCCTGCAGCAGATCGTTGGTATGGCAGAGGGAGTAAGAACTTGGGTTTTTCATAGCACCTTTAAATGCCTTGTTTTCTGTAACTTCCTCTGAGCTCAAAAGAAAAAATTACTGTACAAGGAGATGCATCCAAAGGTTCCATTAAGCTATTAGAATCTTTTATTTCCTCTGTTTTCTTTCATCACTGCTTCTGATTTACCTTTGTTTTGCATACAGTTTCATTTTCTTCGAGCTGTTTGCCTGCTTATATTCAAAGGACTAAAAGGGCAAGCAGCTGAAAAAGAATGTGAACTTGTCTTCAAATACATACAAATTTCTGCTCTATACATCAAAGCAAGTAAGCAGCACCATTTTTGATTTCATACGATTGTAACAGAATCAAGGCCATAGCCACAGGATCTTTTTTCTTTTTTAAATTTTTTTTTTAAACCAGAAGATCCTTGTCAAGTGTTTGGCAGCTTTTATTGTAATTTTCACTTCCTCAACAATTATATAATTAGTGTAATTTCTGAAATAGCAGGCCTTTGTTATGGGCTGAAAGAATTCAGGTGCGTCTGCTGTAAAGAACAGTAACGTGTGAGTAAATCCACAACTCCTCTGTGTAGCAACATAACCAAAGACACATATCTCTCAGAAATGGGACTTCATATTTTTGTATTATTTCACAAGAATTAATGCAATTTAGCTTTCTGTCATGTTATCTTAAGAGGACTCAAATAAGCTTGAAGAGAAAAGGACATGGTCTAGCTGAAACAGCATTTAGGGAACAGTGCAACAATAATTTATGCAGAATTCAATTTCTCCTATTCCCGAGCTTCTTCCAAAATTATGGCTCTTGAAAGGTCCAGCTACAGCACTAGCTAACTAAAATAAACACTGCCATCTAGTCCATGCATTTTGGAGATTTAACATGCAACTGTTCCTTGCATCAGCCTTGTGAGCTTTGTTTATCCAACTTTAGCTAAATATGGTGCCTGTGGCTATAAACCACATCTTAAACTATATTTATATGCACAGAATTCTTAGTGGTCATTTAAGGATTACTGCATTACTACATTAATGGGTTTTGCATCTGTCTTTAAATTGGAACAGTAAATCAGCAAAGCCCATGTTCAGCACCACACTCCTGTTAACAAGGTGCCATGCCAGGAAGGTACTACTGTGAGAAAACGTGATGAAGAATCCAATTTATAGCGCTGATAACAACAACAACAAATCTTATTTTTTGTTCTGCAGAAAGCAAAAACGTAGCCTTTTAGTCCTCCTCATTTCAGGGATCAACAAAAATGATAGAATTATCTGTTAGAACCTTCCTCAGACATTTTCTGCAGGCATGACCAAACATTTACTATGTCACCACTAATGGAGGTTCAGCACACCTTCATAATATAAAAGTCAATTCAAAATGACTTTTCACTTCAACAATTTGCCAAAGCTGTTGCTGACAGTAAGTTGGTTGTTTCTATTAAATATCTCCCTCTGCAGCAGCTTCCCTACTTGCAAACAACTATTTTCATTACCTGGAAGGAGCTGGATCATCCTGTCCCAAACGGGACATAATATTTATCAGGGTGTTTATCCCTAGAAACATAAACAATGCACTATTAAGTAAACAGCCAATAATTCACTTTGAATAAATGTAGAAAACAATTACTCAAAATGTTACTTTGTAATTGCTGTACACAGGATTATGCTGTTATTTACAGGGTTTATTACACCAAGTATAATCCTTACCAATGCTCCCTGCCTAACTGACCGCAGTCCCATTACAACAGTATTGAATTTTTGCATTCAGGGAGCCAGATAAATACCACCTTTACATGAAAAGGACATTCTAAACATTACATAAAAAAGAAACAATTTACTTCATTATCACGGCATATACTTTTAACGGGTGAGGAATATTTTGCAGCAGACAGACCACATGTTCACATTAATAAGACATTTTTACAAAATACATTCCAGTTTGTTCACCATGTTGAGCAGCAAATTAAGAAAACAGTACTTGCCAAAAATCTAAGAAAATACATCCTCCCATTTATTACCCTTGCTTGTTCTCAGCTCTTTACTTATTGACTACTTTGCAAAATCCAGTCTTCTAGAAAGATCTCACCGGTGTCTGCGTATAATATAATCATTGAAATTCTCTACTGAAGGCATCTCTCAAAAGAACAATGGCCAAGGAAATGATAATGGAACAAAGGGTGTTCTTACTGATTAAGTGTGAGGTAAGTGAAAAACGTCTGTGGTGTAAGTAGCATACCCTTTTTTCTCATGTGTATATGGTGAACTTTTCTATCCCCATACTTGGGCTGTCGAATCCCACAGTTGGATAAGGAATTTCTGGCATGATCCGGATTCATCCCAAAATTTAAATGATGGCTTGGGTGAGTCATGGCAAGCTATAGTGTAACACATACAGGGAAAAAAAAGTGTTAGATGTGTTTTTGCAAATGAAAGAAAAACATTATCTTAGACTAATAGTTATTTTTCAGTTTGAAGAAAGGTTGAAAAGTGATATAGTCAATCAGAAACTTGTTTCCAGCAATTTAAATGTAGGGTGAACTATTTCAGATGTCAGAAACAAGCAACATTTATGCTCAATCATCAGTTTAACTAATTAACTTTCAACATTTTTTTCTTTAAAGAAAAATTAGTTTAGAAGAGAAAAAGCATGAACTGTCAATTTGCCCTAAGACTTTTGCTTACCAGCTTTGCTGACCTGATTTCAATATGTTTGCTTATTTAAAAATATATTCACTCTAACACTGAACTATAAATATTCATATTAAAAATATAAGCAACTAAATGAGCTTCTACCCATCCACATTTACATTACTTAAATATCTGTAAAACTTCCCTAGCTCCAAAAATCAAACAAGTGTATTATTTCTAGCAGAGTTAATCACAGAAGAACTCTTTCCTTCATGACCATAGAGGACTCATTCTTCAAATGAAGTTAAGAGGAATGAAGGATTGGTCCTCATTTTTACATTTGTACCACCTAGCATAACTGCATAACTGCTGACAGCACCACTGCAGAAATGGCAGCAGCAAACAGAGCTACAACTTGTTTTTCAGAACTCCATCCTGCAAACTCACACATTTTCTTCTTTACACATACACAGCTCAAAATATTGTGCTTGTATAAAAGCATGTGCACATAAAACTCGTATATAAAAAAGAGGAAACACTGGAAAATGCAAGCTGCAGAAAGTTACTCCTGACACACGTGCAGGGCTGGTGCCGCAGACTGCGAGCAAAGACATTCAGTAATTCATCCAAACATTGTCTGTTGCTTTCTAAACATAAAATTTAGAGAGTAAAATTATATTTAATCAACAATAAGAACTTTCTCCAAGATCTTTTTAATTCCTTGTTAGTATTACTAAGTTTGTTGTAAATGCACATTCTCAAATTCTGCTCCATCTGGACTAGATGACACATTACAGCTTTTCTGAATAGATAACTTAGTGTAATCCTTTTTTAAACTGCTTGTACTTTAAAAAGAATACACCATGATAAAATAGGTAACAATCAACGCAGAATTATACATCTAACATTGCCTATGCTCAGGCAGATGACTGATACTACATACATTTTTAAAAACCCCTTCCTCTTCTGGAAAACGTAGGTTTTAAATGAATGAATGTAGGGATAAAGCATTAAAAAGCACATTTCTTATAACCAAACAACACTAATGCTCACACACTTGGTTTTTATGCTTTCATCTCTTTTTGATTAGAATTTATTTGTTGGTTTGTGTGTTTGGCTTCAACATTTTGAAAGTTTCCATCACTGCATTTTTATCTTTGACATTAAAACAAAAACAGCCTGCTAACAACCAAATCCTAGAAGAAGTTCAATGTTTAATATAACTTGCAGTAGGAAAAGGCCTGGAAAACAAATTCTAGAAACCAGAAAAGCTGTGATAAAAGACATTTCCTTAAAATAATTTGCGAGTAAAATCTCTAGAGAAATACAAAAACTGCCATGTTTTGAAAGTAGTCCAGTCATTGGAGAGAGATGACACTTATTTCAGAACGAAGTTCTGAATAGAAGTCCCCACTTTCCTTTAGTTATTTCAGCAAAAGTCTAAGAGGAAAGGGGCCACCATGCCAAGCATCAGCCTCGGAGCTAATCAGTTCCAAATATGCACTAACATAAAAGGCTGGTTATGTGACATGGATGCATCTAAAACAAGTCAGAAATCCTCCTCTCCAGTTTCTGCTCTTGCTTGTTAATGAAAAAATTTCATCACGTACTTGCAGAAATCAAGAGCTGAACAGAAGTTTGCAAATTTTAGTTCACTACCTACAAATGCAAAAGAAGGGCAATGTTTTAATTATTCTCTTTCGGAACAACTGGCTACAAAAGCAAGAATCAGGGCACATACACTCATCTGCAGAGTAACACTGTATTCTCTGTAAATACCTGAAAAAAGGAACTTACACAGAAATGAGTACTTGACGGTCTTTTCAGTAACTGCATTTTTGTCTTGCTACACATTACAAGCAAATCCAGATCTACCATGGAAGCAAAGGTAGGTGTAATATCTATGTGCACAATAGATATCTCTATTTAGAAGTCTCTTGGGAAAACTGAAACTTTTGAAATATCTGCAGTACAAGTAATCAGGTCTGTCCAAGCTGTGCCAATGCCATGCATTACAGCATTATGGATGAACTCAGTAATATCAGGAAGAGAAAGCAGCAAGCACTTGGGGTTTTCTTTCCATATCTTACCTGCAGTAAGCACCTATCTCGAAAAGTGTAGCCTATCAATTTGTCCAAGTGCATCAGACACTGATGGTAGCGGACATGGTGGGTGAGGACTGGAAGCATCATTGCGTGCTGGAAAAACAAATGCAGTAACAAAAACATTCAACTTCAGTGTACAGAGAACTCAGTTGACTGAGCTAAAAATACAAACACTTCCCAATTGTCATAACACTTTGTTTACTGTTTTGGTTTAAATGAGGAAAAAAAAAAACAGTTTCCCATCCTTCACTTATCAAAGCACTAATTAATCATTTGCTTTTATCTCCATAGCCCCGCCCAGACTAAAGGAATAAATACATAAACCCAGTCTTTTACTTAAGCCACTTCAATGAGGTAAAAAAGGTCTGGTCACCAGTAACAGCAAATTTCAATAAGCTATGACTGAATACAATGCTATGTGTTTGTATCTTTTCATTAAACACCCTGCTGCTTTAGGTTAATAGCAAGAATGAAGAAACACCGCTTCCCCTTTGCCTCGTTACATTAAGGTAGAAACACTTTACACTACTTTAGCCAGCTTTCACCAAACAACAGCAGCTACTCAGTTCTCAAGCACCGTTATGCCTTGTTTCATTTCCTTCTGAGGAAGAATTATGGGATTTTTGAAATGCTGTAGTCTGGCACATTTAATGTGCTAAAAAATATCAGAAAGGTTGCTGTTTGACTGTCTAGGAAACAGATGATGTTTTTCTGTTGGGGAAAATGTAAATAAAATTGAAAAAAACAACAACTCTATTTTGTAACAATGGCAGTCCCCCTCTCTCAGTGTTTCAAAGAAGGAATTCTACACTGACTTTGGATGCATCTGGGTTGAAATAAGCAAGCAGTACAGTTTATCAGTAGAGTAGTATAGCAAGTATGATATCAACATCACAATTCTTGCATAAGAATGAAAAGAGATACAGGAGAAATGCAGGATTTAAAGAATTTTATGCATGTGACCATTTGTGAACTAATTTTTTCTAATCACTCCTGTTACTGACATGACATGAATATATTCAAAATAAAGGTGTGTTTTAAGGGCATTAAAATCTGAAGGCTGTCACAATTAATTCAGACAGAGGATTGTGTATGATTAGAGGAAATGAGTGTACAGCATGGAAAGAAGCAAGAAAAACAAGTACACAAAGTAGATGATGTATAATTTACAGAATAAATGATGTTACAGATTTCTGCAGGTCACTAACGACAGTACAGCAGAAAATACAAACTGGTGAATGTTACGAGATCAAAAATGAAGACTAACCAATGGCAAGACTTTCTGTTTAAGTAAAAGACCATGAAATTTCTGGGAACTGAACACAGAGCTGGAAGGTAATCACAGAATCACTAATTTTGGAAAAGACCCTTAAGATGATTGAGTCCAATTGCTACAGTAACACTGTAAACTCTACCAACTAAACCATGTCCCAAAGACCTTTGTAAATACCTTCAGGGATGGCGACTTCACCACTTTCCTGGGCAACATGTTCCAATGCTTGATCACCCTATCTGCAAAGAAATTATTCCTAATATCCAATCTTAAGCTTCCTTGGTACAACTTGAGACCATTTCCTTTTGTCCTATCACATGCTGCCTGGGGGAAAGCACCATCTCTCCCTCCTTTCAGGCAGTAGTAGAGGGTGATATGGTCTCCCTCGAGCCTCCTTTTCTCCAGGCGAAACAAGACCAGCTCCCTCAGCTGCTCCTTATAGGACTCACTCTCTAGACCCTTCATCAACTCCGTTGCCCTTCTCTGGACCTGCTCCAGCACCTCTGCCTTGCAGTGAGGGGCCCGGAAATGGACACAGGATTCAAGGAGCAGCCTCACCAGTGCTGAGTACAGGGGGACAATCACTGCCCTGCTCCTGCTGGCCACGCTATTGCTGATATAGGCCAGGATGCCATTGGCCTTTTTGGCCACCTGGGCATACACTGGCTCATGTTCAGCCGGCTGTTGACCAGGAACTCTCCATGGTCCTTTTCTCTCAGACAGAAATAACCAGCTAACAGCAAGAAAAAGACTCCCTGGATTTCCAAGTGGCAGAGAAATATAAAACCACTCCAAACAGAATTAGGAAGTGTAGGTCAAGTTTTATTTTGTTACCATGTCAGTCATTTAGAGTTTTTTTGGGGTAATTTGTACGAACATCCCTTTCATCTCCATATAAATTGTACAGGTGTGCTTCCTATGTGTTCCTTCATAGAAGGAATTAACTGAAAAACACCAAAACAACTGAAACCAAAACTGTTTCACAGGACAACTCTGCTTCCCTGCCTCTATGCTCCACTGTACTAGACAGAAAGAGCCTCCTCAAGCAACATTTAACATTCTTTACACCAATTCATGTGTCCCTGCATCTGAGGACTGAAATACCAAGTTTTAGACTTTTATCAGCTGTGGCGCAGTGAACAAAGAATTGACAGAACTCTGGGAGCACACAGAAGGACTTTAATTTGATTCTTGCAGTTATATTGACAAAATGCTGCTTTCCTGACACTAACTACTTGATTGATTGACTGATTCAACCAACATCCATCATCTTGGACTACGGCTATTCAATGTTTCGGATGTTTTATGTACTTATCTCTTTAGAAGAGATGTTTTTAAAATGTGTATGATTTTAAATATTCTGCAAGTCCTTTTCTTGCTGCAGCTAACATGGCAAGGCAGAGGCTCTCTCAAGTGCCCTCAGATAGTGCCATCATCCCCCAGGACAGCAGATGCTCCTGACCTGAAGCTACTAAGGGGAAGCAGATGAGCTGAAATATTTTGGAATGCATGACATGCTGAACACTTTACACTGCTCTTGAGGGTTCACCAGCAGCAATGGTGTGGGTGGTGTCTTCTCAGCACAGCCAGATCCTGCCACACTGTGTATTAAGTGCTGCCCAGCCAAGCGGCCAAGTACTGCAGTTGATATACCGGGTAACTTCAAGTGAGCTTGTCAGAACTCAGCCATTTTACATTTTTTTTTAACATTCCACTCACCATTTTTTTCTTCTCTTTCAAGCAGTTCATTTCCAAGACAGCAAAGACCAGTGTCATTAAGGCTACATGGAACTCGGAGCAAGTATCAGCTATCACAAGTGACTTAAAAGAGTTTCAATCTTCTAAACTGCAATGCTTTTAAAAGCAGTAATTTTAAATCACTGCACTTTAGCTCTGCCCCCAAAGCTGATTTATGCGTATTCAGTTTTAGTCTTCTTTAATCTGGGAAAAAGCATGTAGCAACAGCAGCAATCTTTCATTTCACAGACATGCAGTTGCCTACTCTTGGCCTCTCAAAGAAATCAAATCAAAGGACCTTCATATCAGAACTGGCTGATTTAGATGTTACAGCTGCAGATGGGCACAAAAATTTTGAAACAGCTTTACTTCTATCATTCTTTGGTGTTTTGCTGTCCTTCAACAACAAAATGAAACAGGAATATTCAAGACATTAGGAGATGAATCACAAAAGATACTATGAATAACACAGAACGGTTTCAAAGTGCCTAAATTGGAAATTTAAACTGTTTACTTAAGCTGTAAAAATAGATACAGTTCACAACAAAAAAATTAGGAAAGGGATGTAATTTTCCTCAGCTATGTGAGAAGATACTGTGCCACTATTCTCCTTCTACTTCAGAAGCAATAGTATAATCACAAGAAATGTTTCAGACAGAAGAAAAGCAATTTTAGTTATTCGCATTTCTTTCACTCTAGAATTTCTCCTTTGGCCTGACCAGACTTCTAAGATTACTACAGAATTTCTACCTATACCTTTGCCTAGCCACCCCCCCCCAATTTATATTTCACACTGCTAAGCTAATATTAAATTGCAAACATTTAACTCTTAAATAACATCTCGAAAACAACAGCTAAAAAAATAAAGCAAGTATATCTCTAGTATAACTATTTGGCTGTTACAACTACTTGAATTTTACTAATACAATATTATATGAAAATTGCACTTATTTTTATCATACCACAAACCTGGTGGCTTTCAACTGCTTCAGAATATGACATGTTCAGAATAGAGATATGTTCCCTGGAGATGTCAAGCATATGAAACAGAGTATCTGAAAGACATCTTTCTACTGAGGCTCACCTGTTTTAATCCAAAAGTTAGTTGTGGGGTTTGGGTTTTTTTCTACTTTCGTTCAAGTAAAAAGATATTTCTTTATGCTTCACTGTAAAATGTGGGGTGTTTTTAAAAGCTATCTAAATAGAAAAATATATTAAAATTAAAATATCTAAAACCAAGCCAGTTGGTGGATTGAGAGTTCCACACAAGACTCAACATTTGGCAAACCTCCAGCCTCAAGCTGGCCATCCCTAACCTCTCTCCCTTATGCTAATCAACCCCTGGCAGAAAATTTTAAATTATCTTTTTTATATGTATAGAGGGGGTGGACAGAACACTAGAATAGTTCCCTAGATCAATAGATATTACTGAGGTATTAATTTCCATTTGGTTCTTCAGCCTAGAACTACAACAAACCCTTGCAAAGGTAAATGGCAGCTATCAAGAAAGAAAATACATCTCTCCGGTTCGGTCACCTGGCAGACGTCAGAGCGTATCCCTGTTTTCCAGAATCCCTGGCTGCTCAACTCCACGGTCACTTCACGCCTCATTGTGTTCTTCTGACGAATTTTCTGCAGTGCTTCCTAAGCAGGGAGAGAACAGAGCTCCTGTGAAGAACTTGCTACAACAAAGCTCAGCAGTGCATACACCAGCACGTTAACAAAACCCATTTAAGGTTCAGTTTTGGTGAGCAGTTTTTAAGACTGGTACAGATCTGGTAACTCCCAGCCACAGACTCCGGCAGATGTGTTGGAATACAGTGTAGACAGGGGATTTTAGTGGACCAAGAAGAGAACAGAGGTGACTACATTTTTTTTACTGCAAATGACAGAACAAACCAGTCCAACTCATACAAGCAAGATGATACATAAGTAAGAAAGGTAAAGTCCTTATAATGAAACCACTTTCTTCACCAGATGTACAAACAACGTCTTCATTCAAGTCCATCACTGTGAGTACTCCTGGTTTGAACATTCAGGAGGAGCAAAACAGGCTTTGCTTTGTCATCTTGGCTACTTTGCAACAGCTCCTGTTCAACAATGTCACTATGCCCAGTCTGGGAAAGGAGTTGGCATTCACCAGTCCTGGAGACTATGCTGATGAAATCTACCAATATTATTTCAATAAAAATTTAAAAAAATATGTTTTGCCTTGACCATTGCCTATTTGTTGTTGTGCAAACAGTTTGTCTCCAGAAACCGTGAAAGGGTCAGAATCGTTGTAAGATTTTGACAGTATCATTGAAAGAAAATATTTCCTGTAAAAAAGGAGTAAAGAAAAACAGATAAAATAAATCAGCCCCGGATCAGAATCTCTTGGTTCCAATACTGTAAAGCCCTGGAATGTGCAAGCTCCCCACACAGCATGAACTAACCGTAAAGACTCCCCTCAGTGCTCTGCCTTCTTCAGAACACAAAGCTCTTCAAAGCTGCAACCTACCCTGCCTCCTTCTCCTTTTCTCTACAGGGCACTTGCTCAAAGCTGTCTCTTCTCAGCTCCCAGTTTGAGGCCTGTGAGCATATCTGGGCAGGAATAGGCTCTGTTTTCTGATTTGCAGAGACTCACAGAGTAGCTCCAACAGGTGCATCTGTCCAGACACAGATTCATCAAACCTCAGACACCTCAATACAGAGGTGTCTAGTGTAGGAGCCTAGTTAGCCCTGGCTCCTTTTATATTCAATGAAGGGGATAAATGGCTTCAAAAATGCATTTCTCCCTCCACTGACTTCAAAGCGAGCCTTCAGGTCCCAATTTATGCACCTGCTGTAAATGCTCGAAGTTAGGTTAGAGGAACAAAGCCCCAGGCACGACCTTGTCACAAATAATATCACTGTACAACCTCACAGTGGTGGATGACTGATGGCAGAGGGAACAGAGATGCTGCCAGCACTGCACCCCTTGTGCATTGTCAAAGGTGTGTCATTGAGTTTTTCCTGAGAAAGGTGCTACAGTGGTTGCCAGACCTGGCTGTATTTCAGTCTGACTGGCTCAGGAGCACTCCATAATATATGATTCATAATCTTTAAAGCCCACATCCCAGTCAGGTACAGACCTACAGCTCCTTCTGAGTTACTGACACCTCCACTGGCAATATATAGATTATCCTCACATAAAGCTTCTGCTGCAGCCCTCTACGCCTCTCTGCTGGCAAACTATTGTAAAACTCATTATCCTATATAATACAGTCTAGAAACAAAAATCAGCAGTCCACACAGCCAAGTGCTAAATAACAAAGGAACGTTTTATCTTCTGGAGCAAAATACAATCACTCCCTTACAAACAAACCACTACAATTTTACAAATGAGTCATCCATTACCCCTAATGAAAAGATGCCCATAAAACAATGATCTCCCACTTGCTCTGAGTGTAGTTGTGGCAAACAAAATCATCTCTTGTAAGAACAAATCTTTTTTTTTCCTTTACAACTGTGGCACAGCTCAGTCACCATGTTGTGGTTTTTTTTAATTAAAAGTAAGGAAGCCAAGGGCTTATTTAGTATCAGCATGAATAAAATGTTTAATAAGACTCTTGCTCACACAACAGCATACTATGCTTTGAAACAATGAAAAAGATCAGGTGCAATGTCATGTGTATCAAACACTTACTGCAACCAGAAGTAATTCCAAAAGTGCAATTCCTGAGACTTCCCCAGTTTATTGGGGAAGTCTCAGGAATCTCACTCCATGATTCTCATGGGTTCTTCCCAACTCAGAGTAGTCTATGATTTTATGAATAATCAGTGTTTCTAATCCATAAATAAAAATACAACACCATTTAATTAAATACCATCCAGTACTCAAGAAGATAATTTCTCCTCTATGTATCCTTTACATAGGTTGTCAAATTAAGAGTGCCCAATAGACAGGCACCAGACAAATTCAAAGCTTCACTCCAAGGGTTTATAGAAATAGATAGGTTGGTTTAGGCTATATTTAGGAGGCTCTGTTTTTCTGGTTTTAATTCCCAACTGGTTGAGCATTTGCACTTAGGAAATGCTTATTGCTCATGACTTTGTGGGGAAAAAACAAAAAGAGAAAAACATCTTGTCTATCATACAACAACCAGATGATTTCAAGTCAAAGATCCTAAGCAATGTCACTATACCACCTAACAAATAATGGTTTATGCACACAAGCGTGGCAGTTTTTATCTCAGAAGAGAAATTTTTAAAATTATGAGCCAGTTAAAAGTACATTATGAAATAAAAAGTCCTTCTCTATGCTAATTCTTGAAACCATTAATGGCAACAGCTATAAAGAAGTTACGGTTCCATAACAGTAATTTCTATAATTGGGTAAAAATCTTGCAGTAGCTTGACAGCTGAAAAAAGGAAAAAAAACTCCATTCAATAACAAACATAGATAAAAATAAAATCTGTGTTAAGAGTCTGGAAAGAAAATATTTTGTGAAGTATTTCTATTGTTTCCATAAACAGGGCAGTCACACGGCTTCATTCCATCCCGAATTACAATGTTAAATTATCAGTCACAGGAAGGTCCAGAATACCTCTCTTTGTGATAACTTCTGTTTATCAGCCTGTTTGACTTTGGGACTATTAGCCAGTAGGTGACGCAGCTTCACATAACTCTTCCACAGCTTTTGGTACCTGAAGGACAAAACCAGAAAACAAGTATTATGGTCCATAAACAAAAGTCTCTCTCTGTTTATCATTAGGAACACACCAGCTGCTAATAATGCACACGACGCACACAAAGAATGTCTACAAGCACCTCTTTGCTCCAGAAAAAAAATAATCTCAAAGCATTTTCTGCGAGGTGACGGTGCCTCGGTAGTTGCTCCAGCAGGGTGGGCCAAGTAGCAGAGAGGAGGCATTAGTGTGCAGAGTGAGAAGAAGAGCAGCAAAGATCAGGGTAGACCCCAGGTCTCCCAGATACCCACCCATCCTCTCCAAAGGGCCACTTCTGCATGCTGAGAAGGCTTGCCTGCAGCTTAACTCAATTCAGGCAGGTGAAAACTCCCTCTTTTCCACACAGTTTTCCTATCACTCACTGCAAAGCAGTAGCACCCTTTCCCAGGAAGTGTCTGTCCTCACACAGGCTCAAACACTTCAGTGAAGCACACGAGGAAGAGCTCTACAAGTCACATGCAACATGAAGCTATTCTGTGAAAAGCGAAATAGAAGTTTTGTTCCCCATGGGTTTGTGCTGAATGGAAAGAGCAATTCAAGTTATTTCTGTGATTAGCATATACTTAAGCTTTCTGGTTTTCTCCAACCATCTAGCCTTCTCTTATTTTGGCCATGCCTAATTACACATGAACCTCAATAACAACTTTTTCCTCGGTGGGAGTCCCTCAGCAATCTAGCACAAACTTCCACCAAACTTGTGAGAACTTACTCCATTTGAAGACAACATCCCACCATACTATATTCAGCTGCAATTGACCAACAGGTTCAAAAGTTACAATGGGAGGAGCAACCAAGGCACCTTGTGTCCTTAGGAAACAACGCTACCTTCCAAAATGCCACCTCTGCAGAGTTTTTTCAGGACAACCCATAAAATCAGACTTTGAATAGGAAGCAGGGAATTAGAGGCCAGAGGAAATAAATTTACCCAAGTAATTTTTTATTTGTATTTACATTATAGAAGAAGATCCTCCTCAGCACCAACTTAGAGCAGTGGTTTTATTAGGAAGTTTTCATGTTAGTGGTTTAGCAGTCAATGAAGCAGCAGCACTTTTACTATTTCATAATCTTCCCAGCATCCCACATTCACAGACACATAAACAAATCTTTTCTTATCGGCATTTTTTCCCTAGCTATTTCTCTGAAGCATTCTTAAATGTATACTCTTTGCCTCTGGAGAGACTGGTATTTTTTTCAGTCTACAAACACATCTGAGATGGTCAATCCATAGATTTTTCTCATGCTCCATTCACTGCACTTTTGCAATCTGTAGAATAGCACATCTATTTTTGACAAATCACCATCCGAAAAAGAAAAATGATTTAATGAACAAATCAACCAAAACAAACAGAACAAATGCCTTGAGGAAGTTTCAGCCCAAAAACAAGAACCTGAAACTGTGATCTACAACATGCATTCTTCTACTTGATAAGGGTGAAACAATTTTGTTATTGCAATTAAGTTTGAGAATTAATAAACACATTACCATTACAAAAAAAATCTGTATTAGAACATCACAAAAAAAAAAACCATATTAGAGGAAAATCTCTTCTGGGTGCACATACACCACAGTTAAGCCTGACATTTATGATGGCACCACAGAGGTCTTTCACAAAAAATGCTTTGTTACTTTGACAAAACAAAACATACCTACGTTCTGTAAGCAGCCCTGAGGTTAAAGCCCAAAACAAAAAGCAAACCCACAAGTAAATTTTAAAGAAAGTTAAAATACAAATGTGTGGGAAGAATAATTTTTTTATCTTTATACTGTTTTCAATGAAAAGTACTAGAACTTTACAAATACTAATAAATTCAGCATCAAAGTAGAGATAATTCTTACTTTTTGAGTCTATTTCCTTTGCATGGACAAGAAAACTAAAAGATAAAGAGGATTAAAACTCATGCTCAAAGCAAAAAAAAAAGTTTTATTATCTGGATTAGCACTCAATATTCCCACTTCCTGCCATGTTAGATTTAAAATTCTCAGCAAGCAGTTGCAAAAGAATACAACTGTCATGCATGCACATGAGTGTTTGGGCCTCCAAACTACAGGTGTGGTGGGCATTTTGCACATAAATCACCCTCTCTTTCTACATTTTTGTTAGTAGTATTGTTGCTGCTACTGTTTGTTTTCTTATCATTGCAAGTTTCCAGTAGCTCATTCTTCTCTCAACCCATGACCTCTGCCTTTTTGTCTCTCAGTGGAAGGGGAAGGGAGCAGCTTGTGGTTCTCTTTTTAGTGGGAGTACTAAATTGGGGAATACCATTCCTAAACCACTGCAATGAGGAAAAAGACAACCTTTACTATACATGCACCAGAGACACACTTTATACTGTAATCATGAAGAAAGCAGATGTCCCAATCACTGGAAGAATTCTCTGAAATTGTCAGAGGTTAAGAAAAGAATTGGGAACAAAATCCAATCATCACTTCTGCGTCCCTTCATCAATCCACAGCGAAACAGTATTTCTTGCTCTGCCTGAAGTCCTGATTCCCTCTAAACTCCTTGTCTACATTCCTCTCAACTCTATCAGGATATAAGTACAGAGAAAAGTAACAGAGGTACAAGAGCTTCCAAGCTAAGAAACCCTATGTAAACATGATCCTTCAGAGCACAGAAAGAGATTATTAAGTAGGATATGGCAGTATGCAAGAAACAAATGTCATGAAGAAATCAAACAGAAAATGGCTATATTATTCCTTACTAGATGCGAGACCTGAATAACATCTAATTAAACAATCAAGTAGCAGCTCTGAAACAAAAATCAGTCCTTTTGTATATGATGCACAACAGTACTGGTTAAGTGATTACCTGGAATCTTCTCCCTGTCAGTAGCATAAAAAGATTCCAACAGTGATTTGAGAAATTTAAAAACATCCATTCAGGGCTGTTTAACAAAACGACCTAAATACATCCTCTAGCTCAGAAGTCTATATGCTACAGACATCAGGAAACTTGGGTAACTCTTTCTCCCTCTCTGCCTTCTGGTTACGCTACTCTCTCTCTGAAAACCCACCACTGGCCTCTCAGAGAAATAACGCAGAGCTTGAGGAACAACCTTTAGCTGGACCCAGAAGAGCTGTTCTCAGGTTAAGAAGTTTCATACTGCACATGCACATGGGTTTACTTCAGCTGATCCTGAATTATGCCTGAGGAAAAGTTATTCCTCATATTTTCTAATCTACAGGAGCTTGTGTCCAGTGTCATAAGTGCTAAGTTTTATATTGGATCCAACTAAGCACATAACCAAGCCCTATTTAAGGCACAAATGACAACAGTAATGAGTTCCTGAACAAAAGAAAGAAAAGCATCTTACTGAGGATCTCCAGCATAACTGAGTTGAGCAGGTCGTATTCCAAAGTGCACAATAATAGGGAAAGTAATTACATCAGGATTGAATTGTTCACGGTCTAGTTGATCAATACGAACTGAGCTGGGTTTCTAGGAGAAAAAAACAAAATACAACTAAATTGACAACAGCTCCATGGAAAATTTACTGCCTCAAGCCCACACTATCTAGGAAATACAAAGCAACAACATTCCAAGCTCAATAAGATGCACATTAAACTAATCATTAATACTATTGTAAACATTTGGCAACAACAATAACTGAAACAAAGTTAATTGACCTAACAATCAAAGAGAAAAAAAAAAGGCCTTTTAATTTTAAACATCTGGAAATTTACTTTGACTATTTCCAAGAACTTAAAACAACTTTCTCTGGTCAAGCATCACATCAGAAATAAAAATTAGGATTAGCATTCTGGCAGCCAAGAACCCACATGCCTGAACAGTTTGTTAAGATCAGGTTACCTCTCTAATTTTAGTTCATTATTTCCCAAAGCAAATGATGGCATTATTAGATCCATTCAATCACACTGACTAAATAGCATAAAAAAATCTGTCACACTACTCTCAGAAAAGGCTCCTAGGCTGATGTGTACAAGGAGCAATACAGTCTTGTATAATGAGGAGACTTTTGCCCTTTTTACAGTTCAAAACAGAAGTTCTTTTTGTTGTTAAAAAGGACAGTGCAAAAGAAGGCAACTTTTGCTTCAGCTCTATAAACACAGAGAGTAAGTAATTGCACATCACTGTAGTAGACATGCTGCTTACAGAGCTTTTGATCACTTATCCAGCATATTTAAAAACTCAGCTGAAGGTGCACAGTTTGTCTCCAAGTAAACAACCTCTCTGTTACCTGTCAAGCTGCTTTGTAACGTGCCTGCTTACTCCCCACTTTGCAATCTACTGGATGAGGCCAATATATTTTGCTTTTCTCAGGTTCCAGAAAAAGGGCATTACTTCTAGTCACCCGCATCTTAAAACTTCTCATTTAGCACTGAAAATTTCTCAAAGATGAGTTTCAGTGTTACAGAAACAGCTCTCACCATTCTCTTCACAAAACAATAAAAACTGTGTCAAGAACAAAGCTTTTACCCTCCAAACCACCTTTGTAGAACTGTTCACAGGAATAATTTTCTGCATGGATAAGCAATGCCAATTCTATATATGGCCACAATTTCAATCTATTCTAGAAAAACAAAAACTTACTTAAAAGCTTGACTTTCAGATACAGAAATATTTTCCAAGGGAAAAATGCTTATCAGCTTCCCTTTAGACAAGACGACTGAACATAAAATTACATCTCCTCAGTCAAAAAAAAAGGGGAAATAATATTTAGGTTAGTTAAGATTTAACTTACTTAAATTAGTTGAATTTTTAAAATTAGTTAGTTAAAGCTGAGGGCTTCACCAGAAAAAAAAAAAAAAAAGGTTTTCCCCACAGCATTTCTTATAAAAAAGGATTAGAACAAAAAAACCCTAAAGAAAATGATAGGCAGGATTTGTAGCAGACAGAATGTTGTTGCCTAAACAAGAGCCTAAAGTCTTGATATTTATCTGGTTTTCAGGGGGTTGCACAAAGCCAGCTCGAGAAGTTTTTATCTTCTCATAAGTTGTTTGTTGGTTCTTCCCTCTCTTAATATTAAAATGAGGAATTTCTCCCATCTCTGTACAGCTTAAAAAAACAGCCTTGATACAACACTCCTCTGAGAATCAGGTCAGCAAAATATAATTAACAGAATATGAAAAAATAATTGCACTCAATACACCAGTTATAATCAATACATTAAAAAAAATACAGACACATTTAAGATAGTTAAACAGAGGCAATGAGATACTCAAAACTGTAAAAATCTTTCACTATGCATATAGCAGGGCCTGTGTTAAATGTGTAACCTCAGGACGAGGAAAAACCAGACTCCTTCTCTTCATTTCCATGACACTGCCTTGCATTTTGTCACTCAGTTACACTGCTGTTCACAGATGGCTGATAGCAACCAGGACAAGAGAACTTCTCCATGACTTCATCACAATTGCTCCCTCACTGACAGTTATGAGAGGAGTGTGGCTGGGCTATGCTTTTTTATTTCATTGTGAACACCAGACTCCTCTCCCATGCCCTTTCTGAAGGTTAAATGAACAAACAGCAACATACAGAAACATTGAGTATAAATTGTGCACCGGCAGACAGGATGCAAGCAAATTAGACGTAATTCTTCCAGAGCTTTATCCCCGTGATCTTTTAAAAGGGCTTTGATAGACTATCCAATAATCACAACCTTGCCTTTAAAGTCACATCAAAACCAAAGAAATTCTAACAGAATAGAGGCCTATTATTTTTGTTTCCTGCTCCAAATCTCATCAACCAAGGCTCAGCTGACATTAAAATACAACATAAAAGAGCATGCAGATGTAGTACGGAAGTATGTTAATATATACACATATATATGTACTAGTGAGAAAACCATCAATATTTTAGGAAGAGTGAAGTAAGAAAGATGACTAAAACTTGTGAACTGCTGAATCTATTCCAACACAAAGTTTCACTGAACTAATGAAACACATGAATAAGCAAAATAATTTTAAATAATGCTGAACTATTGTTAGTTGTTTAAGTGGGATTTATATCCTATCGAAGTTTTTTCCTCTCCTCCATATTGCATATATATACACACCTCACACTGAAAAAAATAAAATAAAACACACACATGAAACCTAGATTAGACCACAAGAGGAATTATCTCTGAAGAGATGCTGAGCAGCAAACCAAAATTTAGTGGTTTTATTTCGTTGTATCAAGTGGATATAATTGAATTGAAAAGTTGTCATTCTTTAAAACAGTTTCATACTGTCTCTCCAACAGAACTGTTTTATCTTCTCATGTTGTAAAATGCATAAATAATAGTTTCATACTCTGTTTTTCACTTAAATTCATAATCAACACAATATGCGGCAATGTACAGGAAAAATCCACAAACTAAGAAGAATGTCACTGCAATCTTGAGAGAAAAAACATGTTCTAATGATACCATTACAACATGACATTTCAAAGTGCTACAGATTTGTTTTATGCTTACATATTTTGATGTCCACGCACATCTCTAAAAACACTGCCTTGTAGAATGCAAAGCTTGCCAGTAAAAAAAAATCACACTAGATCTCAGAATTAACACTACCGCTCACAAATCACACTGCCGTGTACATACAGGTATTTAGAGTTCCATGACACAAGGAAGGAACGTACACGCGTTCCTCCAAGCTAAACAAAAAAGCAAGTTTTCAGCTAGCTGAAATCAGCGTATCTTCAGCAAAATAACTGACGTTATGTCAGTGTATAGCATTCAGATGCTGACAACTTGCGGACCAGTATGTAGCTTGCATCACAGAAACCACAGGCAAGTTAAGGCTGTTCAGGTTTTCTAACAATTTCTATTATGGGATTCTGGTTTAGCAATCATTTAAAGCAGCTGAGGTAGAATTTTCCATAGTGAGAGTTCACGTGTATTTTTGTATTTCATGTTCCCAGAAACAGCCTAATTCTCCTGTTGTTTAGAAAGTTTTACTTCACTCAGAGTGAAATCAAAGAGAAAATTATCTGACCCAAGTTATTATTAGCTTATTAAGTAGTTTACTAACGTTATGCTACCATACTTAAACATATGAACTGGAAAAATATATTTAGCATGTCACCCTGGCTGCAGTCCGGGGACAGGTTTTTCAGCTGAAAAACTGAATTCCTTCTTACGCATGGTACCAAGTTACACTTTTTCTTCAGAAACTAAGAATTTGAGCTACGAGCAAAGGAGAAAAAGGAAGTCAGAAAAAGAAAGGTATTACTACTGAGAAAGCTGCACGTCAGTCTCAAATATTAGGTTCAAAATATGCCCCTACTACTAAGATACCATTTTGCAATACTGACCAAACTATACAAATACAACCCTGCAGTTTTCAGAGGAAATTCATCTATTCTTATGACCCACATTTCTTAAAAGTGAAAGCCAGAATATCGGGCTGAATTTACATAAGCACCAGAGTTGAAAGGAGCTGTGTTCAGAGAACATGTGCTTTAAAATACCAATTGTTCCAAAAATAATAAGGCCACAGGGGTTTCAGACTAGGCACTGAAAATTAATACATGCATTAATTAATGTACACAAAATTCCTCAGTGTGAGTGAGAGCAACACAGAAACAATGTGGAAAAAACTACATAGGCAGAAAACACCTTATCCATATTCAAGGCAGTATTAGGATGGCACACATTAAATAGAGCTGTCAACAGGGGGTCAAAAGAGGATGAGGAAAATAAATAGCAAATAGTTACTATTTCTCTGGTGCTGTTTCTGGGACAAGAGAATGAGATCATGCACATAAAGACTGTCTGAGAAAACAGGAAAGTTTTACACAGATAAAATATAGCTGTTCCTTTTAACATGCATATTGAAACAGTGCCCATATGAAAATACAGACTTCAGTACAGCAGCAGAGGGGACAATTCAGGGTTGGAGCAAGTCCATAAGCTATTCCCCATTGCAATCTGCAACTGCCATTGGTGACCTTTTCCTATTTTAATCTAGCCTGTAACAAACTCTCTGAAACAAGACATGCACACGTCATTGGATTGTTCAAAAAACCAAAAAATTATTTATTTGTTCTACCATGCCAGGGCTGGTAACGATCATCCCTTTGCATTCTTCCGCATATTTCTGCCATTCCAATTCTTCCCACTGAAGCATGTTGGCAATCTCCTCTTCAGGCACCAGAGCTTTACTGCATCGTAACAAGTAGAGAAGAATCTGATGCATTGAGAGTACTTCTTTTCCTCCATCTTAAAACCATAAATAAAAAAAAAACACATTTCAGAGATTCACTCCTAAAGCATGAGCATAAGAGAAAATATACAGAACACAAACCATTTGTATGAGCAAAATAAAATGGAAAATGCTTAAGTGATTTGACAAAGGCAAATGTTTTACTGATGAATACTGCACATGCATAAACACTTTGCTAAACTAAAGCAGTTACAGTAATGGTGGCAAGAGTAACAGTTCCATCGTACTGTAAACTTGAAGTTTCTAACTTGCCAGAACAAACTTTAAAATGAGTAGGCAGAACAATCAGTTATGTTGTCCAGTTGTATCTTCCTTTTCACAATTTTATTATTCTTTTTACAACAGCAGTTAAAAAGCCTTTAGGCATTATGCAGCTTTTTTTAAGAACACTCAAAATTTTACAGGATACTTCTGGATGAATGTAGCAAGCTATCCCTGCACTTTAAACTCATCCGCAGTGCTTACATGCTGTAGCTGCAGTAATGAAGACTAAAGAGCCTCATGCCGTCTTCTGTCACTGAATGAATCAAGGGCATGTGAAAATTACTAAATACCTCTGAGACCCCAGGAAAAACGCACAGCAAAGGCTGCTTGCAACAAAAGAAGACACTATAATCTGACTGGCCTCAGGTAGCCAGCTACAGATGTGAATATGCAAACAGGAAAGGCGAGTGATGGTCCTGACAGATCACCACTCAGAAGACACTGACTATTCAAATCCCAGTATGTCTGCTCATGTAAGTAAAAAGTCACTACATGTTACTAAAATGCTTTAATTTTGACATACATCTCTCCAACTCCCTCCTTTAATAACAGGGTGTTAATTTGCAGGTGTGGAGGAACCCTCAAGTTTCATCCCCACAGAGCACAAATGCTGACTTCCCTCCTCCAGGGAGCAGAAAGTCTAGTTCAGCCACTGAGTATATTCTATTAGCACACCCACAAAAGAGAAATGATAACAAACCAGAAGTAAAACCTTAGAGCAATATGGGGGATGACACCACAGCACAAGGAGTGTGATCCCAGGCACACTGGAAAAGCCTTACAGAGCTGCTGCACAACAGCAGCACTGTGTAAGATGATGTCCTCTACAAGACATGTGAGGAAACAAGCCCTTCTCTTCCTTCAGCTGGGATTACAGCACTGTTGCACAGAAATGATGATGGGGAATGGTGTAACTTGGCCTCTCAGAACAATTAACTCACTTAAACTCCAAGAGGGAATCTTACATGGGGAAGATACACCCCAAACCCCACTGGAAATAGAAAATACTTCTAAATAGCTACAGGGACAGATTTTTAACTGTGCAAAGTTTTTCTTCAAATTGAAGGGGGACTCTGCTTACAAGACTGTTACTTGTCAACAAATAGATTTTACTCTTATGCAAGAGGTAGTCCACACCCACCAATCACTAAAATGAATGTGTATCCTTACCCACTGAAGACTGTGTACAGGCTGCTATAGACAGCTGTGCTAAATGGAAGTCAAAGACCCTTCCTGGGTCAGAATACGCAGTACTTGGGACTGCAAATGTGTTTTTTCTAGTCTTTTGCTCGCTGAATGTATTTATCATCATAAAAACCTATGACAATGAATACAATACAGCAACTGTTCTGCATGCTATGCATCTCAGTACACCTGGTATGACTAGCTCAGAGCTACCCCAAGGCCTGTCTCTAAGTTAATCCACATAGAAAACCCGACATCCCAAACCTCATTATTTTTAGACCATGTTAGGAAAGTAAGAAAAAGTAGAGGGGATGGGAAATCAGCAATTCATTTCTATCTTTAAAGAGACTGCTGATGGATGTGTAGAGATCTGATACACCAACATCTTCTTTGATTAGACATAAGTAGTGTTCTGCAAACATACCTGAAGGAAATAGATTTCCACTCTCTGAAAATTAAAAATCTTCAAGGATATCTCAAAAATAATCAATAAAAAATGAAAGCTTGATTAGAAGAAAACAAACTGTCAAAAAGATGCTAAAAGGCAACTATATATGCAGAAATATCAGGAAAAAGACATTTTTAAAAAAGACTTAGAAAGCTGGGAACCTTAAAGAAGCAGCATACAGGAATACACATCATAGACATTTATCTCTCCCTATCAGTAAATAACCCAACAGCACAGAAAGAGCTGACTTCTAAACTAAAATTAAAATAAAATAAATCAGAATATAAAAACCCTAAACAGGAAAGCACCCTCAAGCTACACAAACCAGGCAGGACAAACTTGTTCTCATTTTGTGATGAGGTCAAGTTAATCAGCCACATGTGGCTTGATGGCTTATTTCGTAAATTGCTTCAGCAAAACCAAATCAATGTTTGCTAGCAAGCCTCAGAGCTCTGCTTCTGATTGAACAGTGCTGTGTATCCAGGAAGGAACAACAATTAGAAATACAGTCATCTAGCCATCAGTACTCTCCACAGTAACGAGCCAAAACTCATTTTGCTCCAGCTATTATTAATATCCCAACTAAGTTTCAAAGCCCAGAGCAGAAAGCACCTCTGTGACCCAGAGCAGGTCACAGCCCTCTTGATGAAGGCTGTTCCATGTTTCATCTGCACCCTAAATCCCGCAGCTGAAACACATCCTTCTGTCCACACAACCCTCCTGGAGCAATCGCTGGCAGGATCTCAGCAGGACACATTTTCAGTGGAGCCATGACATTTACATCAACTGAAAGTCTGTCCTGGTATCTTAGGATGTGTTAAATGCCTACATAAGCTGTTCACTCAAAATGAGCGCAACGCTCCACACGGAATCTTGTCCTTGGCTGGCAGGCCAGGGCCGAACTGCATTGGAGTGATGGCTTTTGTCTTTCACTATTTGCTACAAGGTCTAAGCTTGCATTAGGATAAAGACACAATCAGAAAAACATGTGCTCAGGGGTGCCAATCATGCTGATCCCTGCACACCAAGAATTGTGATCTAACCACGTGGTACCCTGAAGAGAAGGGGGGATGTGAAATGGGCGGGATTAGATAACAGCACTCCTCAAATGGCACAGCTCCATCACAGAGCACGATAAGGAGGACCCAGCACTGCCTAAAATGACTACAGATACAAAAGCTGGAGGCAAGACTTGGCCTGCGCGTCTGAACTCTGGTTCTGAGTAAACCATCTGCACTGCTAGCAAGCACTAAAGACTTCAGGTAGAAGCATCAGATCTCTGCACCAACTGAACCGTTTGACTTGCAATAAGGAGCTTTTTGTGGAGGTTTTTTTCTGGGGGACAGGGCTGTTTCTTGTTTTTGTTTTTTCTTTTTTTAAAGATTTTTAGATTTAATTTGCATAAAACTATGCAACACAAACATTACCTGGAAGAAATCTCACAAACCGCGGCATGAAGTGGTATCTGGGACAGGAAATAGAATCATTTTCAAGTGAAGGACCTAAAATAAGAAAAAAAATACAGACAAGTTATAAACAGCAACATATTTGCAGAAGAAGAAAAGAGGCAACTTTGCTGCAGATTAAATCAGTCAATGGTGATTACATTTGATAGGGTTTAAGTTTCAATCCAAAAAGTAACAGAAAAAGGAACAGAGAAACAACTTGTAGTGAAAGCTTTTACCGAGACAATTTAAAAGAAATCTAAAATAATTTAAAAATAATAAGAACCTAACAAAAAACCCAGTACTTTTAAATAAAACAGTAATACAAAAAGATTGGTTTATATAATCAATTAATTATTTCACTTAAGCCTTACAGTGCTTACGAGCACTAGTTTATTATCTCCTCCCAATTAGTGGGGTGGTTTTTGTTAACCGTAACAAAGACAACATGGAAATTTCCATGGTACTGTTTTATGGTTGCTTTTTTCTTTTCATTTCCTATTCATCATATAAAACCTTGTAAGAAAATAAAAACTAAACCATTAAGTATCTGATGCTAAAAAAAGAAAGAACAATCAGAAGCAGTGATAGGAAAGACAACACTGATAATAGAATTTATTTAGTATAAAACCAAACACTACACAAAATGTGTTAAACCTGTGTGCTCCTCTGTTTAACCGCATTAAGTGCAGAGTGCATCTCCACAGAAAAGACATCCTATAGATACTGAAATGTAATTCCTCTGGTACTCTCATGTCTCTTTTAGACCATAGGAAGTATTTTCCTTTGTTGCAGTCTTCACAGAAACAAGTATTTTCATATTGTCAAAAGACAAAAACATTCAGCTATAATGATAACATCAACCCTCCACAGCTGTCTGTATGACACTGCTTTCTGAGTTGACTGCAGAGAAATACTGTATGAGTAACTTGTTTGTTAGCTTGTAAAAGGAGAGAATAGTTTACCTGACACCTTGGCTTTCAAAATACCATGCACATGATACTCTGTAATATTAAACACACAGTAGTATTTACTGGTTGATTAAAAATAAAAGTTCTGGATTAAGGCAGAAATTTAGTTTATTTGTGAGAATACAGTACCAAGTTTGTGCATTTTCATTGCTACAGCTCACACTCCTGAACTCTAATTTCGTCTTCTTTAAGAATAAATGAAGTTTGTCCCTCTCATGGAAAACAGCAGTTACATTGCTATTTTGAGGACCCTCTCAAAGGCAACATTACCTTTAAGATTCCAATCATACAACTCCAAAATATCTTTGAATAGATATGAAGAGAACAGCTCAAGGCCTCTCACACAAAAATTCTGGGGAAACAAAAAAAGAGAGCAAAATTATAAATATATAATACTGCAATACAAATAATGCCATTCATATATAATAAAACACAATGAAAAAAAAAACAGTGTCTTCATATTTGCCAACCACTAGATCCTGCGTTTTGGAAACAGTATTGAGATATTTGTGATCATCTACTCTAACATAGCACAGTGGTCTCTTCAGAAGAAATTGTCAAGAAAGAACGGTACTGAACCCTCTTCATTCAATGTCCAAATCAACAGTATCGGCAGAAATTATGAATATGCAATAATCTGCCAAGCACTAAAACCCCTTCCACCTGAGCAAGCTAAGCAGATGACACACTTCTGAGAAATACCTTCTTCATAATTTACTTTTTCCCACATGCTCCTATTAAATTTTTATAAATCACCATCTGTGGTATCACTATCACTTCCATAGCAAGTATGAGTACAATATAATTTGAGGATTATGACCTCAATAGGCAACAGAAGAGGAAGAAAAAGGATGAAAAGGAAAAAAAGAAAAAAAGATTCTTTTCATCAAGTGAGGAACTGGCTCATTCAATGGAGGAACTCATAAACCTCCCTGAACAAATAAAACCAGATTGAAATAAATTGTGCATGCATTACATTGACCACAAATTCCAAACTTAATACCACAATCTCTTTCACAAATCATTAGTAAAGACAGTCTGCAAATAATGCTGCAGCCACTTATCCAGAAGCCCCCCAAAATGGTCACTTCCGTATTTTGCTTGGTAGCCATTTGTTGTTTCAGTTCAAGATTTTCAGACAACACAGTATATTCATTAACAAGAAATTAATTGCTTTGATCACATTATTCTTTCTGAGGAATTTCAGGGCTGTTGCATATATTTAAATACCACTGAGCAATAAAAAAAAGAGATAACTAGAAAGAAAA
The DNA here is from genome assembly GCA_013397845.1 of Melanocharis versteri. Lineage (NCBI taxonomy): Eukaryota > Metazoa > Chordata > Aves > Passeriformes > Melanocharitidae > Melanocharis > Melanocharis versteri. The sequence continues at coordinate 420,576 of VZTG01010322.1, forward strand.
ATGTAAATATATGTGCCTAAATTAAATACTGATCCTATCTTTGTAGTCAATATGCAGGGGTGTTTCTGTACCTAAACACACTGTTCCACTGCAGCCATTTACTTTGCAAACTGGCTCCACCAGGCATTAATTTGTAATAAAAAACCCCACCACAAACAGATTATGAACTCAATGGGCTTTGTTTGTATCCACAGGAAATTTGTTTTGGCAACAGCTTATATTAAGTACTGATAAGCAATCTTCAGAGCTTCAAACTTCTGATTAAGGTTCAGCTCTGCCACTGACTTACGTGGTCCTGGCAAAGGAGTACCTTATTTTTGTCATATGCAAGAGAAGGGTAATTCCTAATTCATTTTACAGATATTGTATATAACATAAAATGAAAGGAACCTATGGATATAAGCACTTCTTAGTATTTGATTTTAATATATGATAGACTGGGTAGATGGATTAATGCTAGTACCTGTAAGTGCAAGTGCTGTTTCATCCACTTGTTCGAACAGAACCAGTCTCTTAGAGACTTCACAAGGTGGGATACTGGACAATTTAATCCATTAAACAAATCAACAACTCATAACCCACTCTGACTTTTAGAATAATTATCCATCTTACCTCAGGCATCATCTCCTCAATGAAATGAATTGTATAGTCAATGTTAAACCTGATTACTTTGCATAGAGGAATCTGGAAGGAAGAGAGGAATTCAGCATTAAAAACTATACAGCATCAAATGTATAGTTAACACAACTCTGTATGCAAAGATATTACAGTCTGCTGAAAAGGGCACTTACTGAAACAGTTGCTCCAGGGATCATGCAAAGACAAGAACACAAGCACGTGTAAAGGGAGTACCAGTTCCAGCCTTCACCTCGGTAATAAAACACAATGCTGACAGGAGGGATGGTGAAGGAAGGTTAAATAATGCCATCTACTGGAGATGAAATTTTCTTTAGGAGAAAAAGTACACCTGTAAACTTCAATCAGTCTGTATCTTCTCTCACTTGGATATCTGCAAGTGAGTTTGTTGTTTGTGACACAACATGTCAGATTGATACAGTGATCCGAAAGGAAGGTGTTTTTAGCACACTGCCAATTTTCTCAGCTATACTGTCTTAAAATGCAGTTTTAAGTCAAAGCTACATGTTATAGCTTAGGGATAAATTACAGTTTTATACTAATTTCATGCAATAAATATTCTCAGAATTTCACCTGACTAGCTAGCAAGAAAAACATTTAATTCTTTTTTTTCACCTTTTAACGGTCCATAATTTGCTGAAGGTGTTTCATTTTTTTAATGGGATTTTCAGAGAAAAACAGCTGAATTCCTCAAGGACTACAAAAATGCCTAATTATCCCTTACACATCTACAGCTCTTACCAAATTGTACTACTTACTGGCCTCAAAAGTATAAAAAAATGTTAGAACAATTCCATGATCTGTGAAAGTGAAGCAACCCAAGGCTATTTTACATTGATAAGCACACAAATAAATATCTGAACAGTGTTGGGGTTGCAATGAAATCAATGTACATAGCAGAGGTGCAATATTCTGCTTGCATCTTCTTACAGCCTACTGTCAAACATTTTACTACTTTGACTACAAAAACCTATTGATATCTGCATGACAAATTAAGAAGCTGCACCAAATGACCAAACAAAACTGTATTTCTTACAATTTCATACAGTATTAAATGTGAGTATAAAACGCCCCCAAAACCTTGGAAATTAAATACACCATTTAGAATCTGAGCAGATGAAAACTTGTCACACTTAAATCAGTGAGGCTTTAAAAAAAGTACAGGGATTGTTTACTTACTTTCTAAAACATAATTTAAACTAGAAGTTGAATACTTTAAGAAGTGACCACAACTAAGATCTTCATGAACTGGAGTTCCAGATACACAAGCAAATACACAGTAAAGGAGCACATGGTTGGCACTGTAAAATTGGTTTGGTATTATTTATAACATCAAAATTATAATTTTTCCTATGACTGTACTAGCCATTTTCCCTAGTACTTGAGCTGCTCAGTTGTTATTCAGTAATAACAGTAGTAACTCAGTAATAACCGTAACTGTGCAAACCTAAGACTTCCTACTATAGAAATTTGATTAATGCAAAGATGTTGGTGTTCATATCTCTATTTTTTACTACCCTTTGCTACCTCCATTTTACCAATTACATTCCAAAGTGTCCCTCAAAGAGCGGGTTTTATGCTGTATGCCAAAAATCACGTCATGACATCAAGACACTCCTTCCAAAGGGCTTTATGTTAGTAACAGGAATTGACACCACAGTGTGGCTTTGTATTCAACTCTGTAAAAAAGTAATCATTTGTAGCTGATCACCTTCCCTATCTGGAATGAGAAAAAACATACATTCACTTTACAGTAAGCTTAATAGCTTCACTAACTAGTCATATCAAAGAAGAGTTTTTCTTGTTGTCTGTATATTAAAGATTTCCGTAACTGTCTACCTTTCTGACACACAGTAGACACAAAAATTGTAAAGAGAAGGGTGTCTCTTTATTCTTTTAATGTGAATAAAACAAAACTGCTCCTTTTTGCTCATTTTCAAAGTGAAAACATAAAGCCTGGAGATAAATTTGCCTTGAACCCCGAGTTAATGCTACTAGGCAGCAGTGCTTCCCATTGCCATGTCAGAGGCTGAACTCCACTCTCTCACCGACTGGTCAACAAGAGTCCCTTCCCCTGACCACCAAAAGTAAAGTGTTATCATATCCATTATGTAAGAAAACTCTCAGGATCAAAGTAATTTCTTCTCAGTGCCTCTCAGTTCCAGTATCCTTACATCCCAGTCCTCTACTGCTACATCCCAGTCCTGTGTTCATAACCTTTCTTACACTGAGTTGTGGCATTGGTGATGCTGAAGGTATAAAAAACATAGAAATTAACACACAACTGAATTTTCTGAGAAAACCTTGAAATAACCAAGATAACAAAAAATCTTCAAGTGTACAGAAATTAAGCATTTGCATATTTTCCATTCACACCTGGCTAACTTGGCTTATATTGGAAAAGCAAGGCAGTCAGGTACCAATCATGTCCTTTTCTTGTTACACTTGCTCTAAACCACAAAATTAAACACCTGTACATACCTACAGCTTTTACTAAAAATCCTAACTTGCTCAATCCTGAAAAAGCTGAACAGCTGTTAGAAAGTATTGGATACATCTAGGTAAGTTCTGAGAAGAGAGAAAACCTTTTAGAGTGGATCTCTGAAAAATTTCATTTGTCACTTGAAAGGAAAATATTTCTTTGTTGTTACTGTTAGTTTTTTTAAACTTTGCCAACTTAATAAACCCACTCATCCAATTTAAACCCAATTAGCAGTCTTAACAAGTTGTTCCATGGTTTAATTCACTTCCAAATTGTGAAACACATAAAAACATTACTTCGATGCACATCACAGCCTCAGCCACAGTTCAAAGATGCTGCTTACCACCATCAGTCAAGACAAAACTTGAGATCCATTAGCACAAACATCTTTCCTCTGTCCTCAGTGCTGGCAAGATATTTGTAGGATACATGTATTGTTGTTTTAGAGAAGTTTTGCTTCAGGGCAGAATGAGAACCTTCTAAAGAAACCCTTTGTATGAAACCTAAAGTATGTAGCAATGACCATACTTACATTTGTTAGTGGGGCATGTGCAAACATGGAGAACCCTTCAAAGATATATTCATGGTCATCATACTCAATAACAGTAGGTCTGTCTGTCTTAAAAAAGCAAACAAAACCACCACGGAGTAAGCAAGAAGCAGTACGACTTTTGTCACCAAAAACAAAATCAGAGTCCTAGTTCGAATTATTTATAAAGTACTTACTAAGAAATTTGTGGGAGGTGACACAGTAATTCGATAGTGGTATAGTCTTCCAGCATTGTTGGTCATGGGGCGACATGGTTTAATGGGCTTAAAGAAAGAGATAAGTAGAATTATGTGTAGAGTCAAGGCGAATTTAGATTAAAAGAGAGAATAAAGCATTTCTAATAGCCATGAAATATGCATTAGGAAAAATTAAATAAAAGCAGGTAGTCATAATTAAGCATTCCGGGAAGGAGGAAAGTGTGGCTTTATCTCCATTTTCACTTACAGAAATATTTTTAAAGTTATTCAAAAGCAAAAAAAGGTGAATTTTTTTTTTCACTTTCCATTTAACTCTCCATCTCTCTTACATACAACAGTTAGCTATTTATGTTCCAGACTAATTTCCTCTCCTATATAAATTTGTTTCAGGAAACACATTTTAAAAGCTTATGAAGAGGAGCCTGGACATCACACGAGAAGATCTCAAGGTACATTATCAAGAGACAGGTATTGGCTCGCTCATCTGCCTGGGGGAAATCTGAGGCCTGAAGAGAAGACATTAGTCTATCACCAGAGAGGTAGCTCTGGTACCCCCACTCTATCTCCCAGGTTGTAATGCTTGACTTTGAGGTCCAAAGGCAGCCAGACACCTGGGATTTCACGTTTCCTTCCAGCTTGCTCTGAAGCAGTTGTGTGTAAAGACCTAAACTCCTCGACAGTCAGACAAAACCAGTTTTTCATATGCCCTACATACAACTTACTGCAGTTTGGTGACTGCCACCAGCCTGTGTGGAACACACTGGGAAAAAGAATAAAACCACAGCAGTGAGCAGGGTACTACTCTGAACTGCAGAACAAAAGTTGGCCTGCTTCAATGGCAAGACAGCTACACCACTAGGCTGCTCTGGCCACTTTGCAAAACTTATGCAGTAAGTAAGGTGATTTCATTGGCTCTTCAGCCTCAAAATAAGCTTCCTACTGCTGTGACAATACAGCTGCAAACAAGCTAGTTCAAAACTAGGCAGTTTCATCTGCAGGACATTGTGAAAAGTAGTATATCCTAGGAGATTTTGTGAAACCAGGGATTCTCAGATGGCATTGCTCCAGGGAGCAGCTGCCTTCATGCAGCAGGTTTTATATATAATAGCTTTCTCCTCCTAAATTTTCCCTCTTCTCGGCAAGAAGAACCCTAGATGTAACATGGGGAAACTTATATCCTGAACTGGAGAAATTTATAGAAATCTTCAGACCAAAGCCAATTTTCTGAACTCAAATAATTCAGAGAAACATTCATAACTCTCTAACTACACAGAAATAAAAGATTGTTTCAGTAAATATATGTAAGAAGGCCCACTGAAAAATAAAATTTTTCAAGAAAAGGTACAAAGATAAATTGTAAAGCCTACACAATAAGGCAGGAATGCCTCCTGACAAGCCTTCTGCTTTATTCAACAGCAGAATCACTATTTACTTTTTCTTTTAAAGCAATCACTTCACAAAGTGGGCCCTTCACAACATATTCATCCAGTTGAAGATAGCAGATCTTTGACCACAAGTTCTTTTCTATTAACACAATTGTGTTTCAGAAACTTAAAAAAAAAACAACAAACCAAACCTAAAACTAAGTAAACACAGGCAAAAGTTTTCTATCATTTTCAGGGGGATTTCGTTACCAGCACTGTATTTTAAATATGAGGTTACATAACTAAGTGATTTAAAGTTGCATGAGTTTTTTTTACTCAGCCTGTAAATCATGGGAAAACCCCTTCAAACCAATCCAAGTAGGAATTTACAGCTGCAAGTTTGTATTCGTAATTGCAATCCTTAGAATTACTAATACCTCTTCGCCAGGATAAATGCCATGTCTTATTCCCGTTCGTCGGGCTTTAGCACTGCACTTGCACAAAGGTCCATCATTCATCTGTCAAAAACAAAATAGGATTCTGGTTTTACTGAAAAGTGGTTTTGGAAAAGTATGTTGGTTTTAATGCCCTGAGAGCTGATGCTTCTAAAAGCCTGTCATGCTTAGATTAAGTGGATGTTCTTAAGCCAATAAAACTGAAAACACTGTAGACTAATGTAAGAAAACTGCACAACAGCATTAGGACTTCATCACTGTTTCAGAAGCACAAGATGGAAAAACACTCTCAGCAGAATTCTACCAACCTGCTATAATATACCTCTTTTCCATTGCTTATACACACAAACAGCATGCTGACTGGCTAAAACGAAATTCAGGTCCTAAACATGCATGTGTCAATATTTACATGCTGGAATCTCCATATTCAAACAGCTCCACTGAGTTCTCTGACTGAAAACCCATCCCCAATTAAGCCCTTTGCCATGGAACAAGGCTATCCCCTGAAATGAAGACCATTCAAAGATTTTACTTGGTACTTTAAAGAACTAATGGGAAGACTTCAAATCCATCCTGTGAACAGATCAGTAAAAAAGATAAAAGAGAAAAAATACCCACTTGAGTATTCTGTATGGGTGCATCAAGTGCTTACACCAAAAAGGGCCAGTGCATACATTATAAAGCTGGTGTCTTTCACTTTTATGACCAAGATCAATGCAGACCATCAACTACTACAACAGCCTAAAGCTTTCTTAACATTATGCTCATTGCGGAAATCCAACAAAAGAAGCCCAGAAACAAACCAAGGAAACAAATTAAGTTTCCAACCCCAGGTTTTAATCAAAGTTTGAATCCAAGAAGTCAAACTTCTTTTAGACTTAAGAAACCCCAAACAAACAACAAACTTGCAATGCAATAGAAAAACCAGCAGAACTTTCCAAGCTGTTACAAGCAGTCTGAAAACATAGACAGCATCCACAGTGGGGTTAAATAGCATCATCACACATTAGATATAATGAGAAGATAACACAGGAAGAAAGAATCACTAAACCACTGTTAATGTCAGCTTTAGGCAGTTGGGATAGGGATGCAACCTTTCAGTTTTGATGTTCACCTCAGTTTCTTCAGACTGGCACAATGCATATGTGCAAAGGAACATAAGAAGCAGGGCGCTTCCCTACTCCTTTGGAAACTTAGTCACACAGTCTTAACAATGGAGTGACATGACAGCTTGTTGCTCACACAGTTTTTCCCATACTCTGAAACCCTCGAGGAAAGAACAGGTTCAAAGAAACTGAATCATGTCCATAGGCAGAAGCATACTTCCTCACTGGCCTGTACAGTGACAAGACAGAAGAGAGCTAAAAATGCGGTCAAACAGCTAACTGCTCATCAGTGCTCCAAAACGAAGCGTCTACTGAGGCTCTTTAAATAATTATCACGTATTTTTGAAAATCTCGTCCTTAATTCTTAGAGCTGTTCAGCACAAATACTGCCTCTGTTATATTAAATGCACAGGCCAAAACTGAGAGAGATGTGAAGTACCTGTAAAGCACAAGACTTGAGAAGCAATCAGACACGTATCTATCTTGTCCCTAACAACATTGCTCATAGAAAAAAATGCAGGAGAGTAATCATGAATTGATGGTAAAATGATGGTAAGAGATGACAAATTTACGTAGGCAATGACTTCTCTGACCAACAGAGCAACACAAACAAGCAGATCACATTTTTAAGGCAAAAGCCACCGTGGTGGTACTGAATTTAACAATTTATTTTCTGGCAACTGTTGGCAACCACCAGCACTGCTGGTGATTATCCAAATTAACAAACAAGCTTCTCAGATTGAAGGGTTGGGAAGATCCATCCTACAAATCTAGTTCCATGTCAGACACTGTACTCGTACATGTCAAAGTGCATGGCAATCATTACTATTTTATTTATTCACAGAAAGCATTTTGACACACCAGATAAATACCTATGAAAACTTCAAATGTTTTCAAATAAAATCTACACAGAAGGAGTACAGCAGTGACAGGCTCATCATGATTGATTTTAGCCTTTTCAAGAAAGATGAAGAGTCAGTCTCAAGAAAATTCTTGGCAAAGAACGTTTTTCAGCAGGAAACTCATATACCAAACATTCCTGAATCTATTCCTTCTACAGTTATTCCTCTTTATTTTTCCGTTAATATTCTTCATAGAACATTACTTTGAAGTGTGCCCAAGAGCTACACAATTTTTTCTGTTAAATATCTAAACAGTTCGCTAATTTTGTTTTCCATACAAATAAAAACAGCTAGCTATGCTCAATCATTTTTTCTTAACTAGAAGCATAAATATGAATCTGTAATAGAATATTCAACAGACTTTTGAATTACCACAGTGGAAATATACATTGCAGTATCTCTTCACATTATGATTTGTTGTATGCTTAACTCATACATCACACAAAGTGCCAGAAAAATAAATTTACTGAGGTGCCACTTGAAATGAGAGAATAGACTGTAAAATATTTAAGAAAGATGAAGATGGTGAATTTGCAAACAAAAACTAGTCTTCTGTGCAATGTGTACATTCAAAATAGCACTTCATGAGCTCAGCAATTACATATAATGAGAACTACAATCTCCATGCAATTACAAAAGAGCCATTAGACAAGAAATTAGAAGCATTAACTGCATATTTAAAACATTATTCATCATTATGAGCTGAGAGCTTAAGGTGAAAAATTTGTAAAGGATGTAAACATATTGCTTTTTCTCCATCACAGAATTCAGTTGTGTACCTTTATCTCAGGGCTAAAAGGACAGCATTAGCACACCGCTAGCAATTCGGTTTTTATGAATGCTGTCAGACATGATTCCAACTGAATAATCCCCAGGATTAATTAGCTGGAACCACACTCTTGAAATCAAAGGTGAAGTGCTTTGAAGTAGATAAGAGAGAAAAGAGAAAACAGGGGTAAAGAAAGCATTTTGAAATAGAAATCACTCTGCATATTTGACAACAAGGCAAAATTTTCAATTTATTGGGAGAATGACCCTTGGACACCCAAGCACTTTTTCCTCACACCTTACCTGTCCTGGATCATTGTACCACAATTCTTCGTGAAGACGATCAGGGTGTGCTTTTTTACGCTTAATTTCTGCAATGACGTCAATAACATCCGAATCCGAACTGCTGGAGCAGCTGCTGTCATCTTCAGAGTCACACTCTGACTCACTGGAGCTCTCTGATTCACACAGAAGAAATAAAGACTATTGAAAAACACTTCCACATGCACTCTTCTCCATAGCAATGCATTCTCTAACATGAATTAATGTCTGGACTTAACATTAAAAAAAACCCCCCACACAAAACCTTGATCTCACATATCTCTAATCTCCTATGGTACTTTGAAGTGACTCCCTTTCTCATGCACGTAATTTTAGTCACTCATTTCCACAGATACCCTCAGTTCCAATTTAAATAAATGCCTTCATAGCCAAGATATATACCAGGATGAAAGTAAAGTTTATTATTCTTGGAATAAAATGCAATGTTTCTTCAGTTTTTTAAGTTTTGACTTAAGAGAAAATATATTACTATATTGTCAGTGCTTTCAAATACTGTGAAACTAGGGTTTTAAAATACAAATTTTTACTGAATACAAGACTCTCCTTAGTTGAAAGAAAAAGGAGAGAGAGAAAATGAGATAATATCACTAGGAAAATGGGGTTTTTTTAAGTCAAGATGTATTTTTACACACCTCATAATTTGGCATAAGGTGTTATTAAAATATGTCCTTGGAACACATGGTTAACATAGGTCATCTATGCTCAGCTGAAACTGAGTTTCCTCACGAAGCGTGCACATGTGTATTCCTACAAATATTCACAAAGACTTAAGTTTCAAAAGTTCTCTGATACACAACTGATTAATACTGAAGTCTATTTTCAGGTGCAAAATATGCAGGAACCTGTGAGAGTAAGCTGGAGTTCCAAAAGACTAACACAAAACTTTTTGATGTCACGTATTGAAATCACAGAATCATAGAATGGTTTGGGTTGGGAGGAGCCTTAAAGACCATCTAATTCCAGCCCCTTTGCCGTGGGCAGGGATACCTCCCACTAGACCAGGTTGCTCAGTGCCCCATCCAGCCCGGCTTTGAACATTGCCAGGGATAGGACATCCATAATTTTTGTGGGCAACCTGTTCCAGTGCCTCACCGCCCTCACAGTAAATAATTTCTTCCATCTTCAGCCTTCCATGACCAAAAAGTGCTCCTGGAGTGCACTGCTATCACACCGCAACACACAATTACTGCTAACATGAGCCAGAACAGACACAGCATTTACTGAAGTACAAAGTCAGACAAACTACTAGACACTACATGGCTGTAGGAGAAGCTGGCACAAACACCAAATTAGCCCAGGGGAAGAGTGAATACATAGAGCCTTCGGGTTCTCCAGAAAGAGCGGAAAAAGAAAATGCAGAAGTTGCCCTTGGCCCTATCTTATTTTAGCCTGGAGCAGCAGGCTTTCTTCCTCAGAGATCTAAGGAACGAGGGCTCTACACAGGTATGTTGAATGTAGCAGTCATGTCCTTGATTCATCCACATGAAAAACACCTCCTAAAAAACCCTACAGCTAACTTTGCAAGTGATTCTTGAAGGAGTTTAAACATATGCAAATTCACTGTTCAAAAAAATGTGAAGAACTCCTTTACAAAAGTGAGTTCACATTTTATTTCATCTGTATTTATTTTTCTTTCCTCTTCATTGCATTCTTTCATACCGTCAGCATGTAACCATGCCATTATGCCTGTATTTCAGCCCTAGAATTTTTGATATGTGACTTTTTAATGAGTTACTAAAATGAGACCTGAGAGTTTGAAGCAGCTCACCCGGCCAACATGAAGCAATAGCTAAAAAGCAAGCCCAACAGAGTACCAAAATTACTGGGATATGCCTACAAATTTCTTGAACTAAAGCAACTGACTAAAAAACACACTATGAAACACTGAAACGCTGGAAGTATAAAAATAACAACAGTTTTCACAAAACAAACCAAGAAAAATAGCTTTCACTGACTTCTGAGTAGACAAATTGCTATCTGCCCTGCTAATTCAACCAGTATTTCCCCAGCATTCGATGCTGCTGGATGTATTTCACTGTCAGAAGATCTGTATGGGTGGGACAAGAAAATGCAGATAATGTATGTCATGAAAACTGATACTTTTACAGAGGTCTGATCATACTAAGCAGAGTTGCAGAACAAAAATACAATACTGAAGAAAAACTGAGATGTTTGCTTTTACGGCACTGAGTCTATCGCCACTACTCTTGCTTGCTCTTTACAAATGTAAGACCACGAGCTCCTCAAAGCCTCTTATGTGCCATTCTCTGGACTATCTCATCATACTCAGGGTGTTTTATGCCATGGAAGAAACTAGCATTTGGAAGTGCTGGATACTCTCCATTTTCCCCTAGGCTTTCTGGGTAAAGAATCCAGCTCTACTTCAGTCAAAAGCCACAGTAAAACTCCCCTGGATATAAAACACAAAGGAGGGATTTAAAAAACAACCACCAACATTATTAAATACACACAACTGCTGAAACAGGTTAACTACAGATTATTCCATTTCAGAGCTTTGTCATCATTTCAGCCTACCTAAATCTTCATCCAGCTTGGTTTTCGGTGGCTCCCATGGTGGCCTGGCGGCTTTCGCCTTTGCCTGTCGCTTTCCTAGCTCCTCGTCAAACTTTTCATACAGATCTCGGAGCTTGCTTGTTCCTACCACAGTAGAGTCCCCCTGTTATTAAAAAAAATAGAACAACAACAGAACAAAAAAAGGACAGTGTTGAAATAGCACATGAACTCAACATCTACTAGCATTTCATGAAATAAAGGCAAGAAAGTGGGAAAGATGGATCTTTCAGTGAAACATGCTAATACCTAATAAGGCTTTAGCATATCATTACATTGCTTCACCAGGTGAAGTAGCAGAGAAATTATTTTATTTGCTGGTATAGCACTTCTCCAAGGTTGCAGGAATATCTGGTGCTTGAGGCATCTTTGCTCAAACACAGGTATAACAGGGAAAAAATAGATCTTTCCCTCCTGGAGACAAAAAAAAAAGTACCCCTCTTCCATGTACCACTAATCTGAATGCTAACAGACAGAAGGAACTGATGAAAACAGAGAATAGCAACGAATGAAGCCCCTAACAGGGTTAAAAGACTGAGATGATTGGGAAGAGAGAAGAATTAAATGACACAAAACACGATCCTGCGGAAGGGTTCATATTATAAAGGACTGTCTGCAGTCATTTTAGAGTTCTCACTGACATACCACTTGATCCATAGGGTCATTGGAATAATAGCTTTCAGAATGGGTACAGCGAACCCAGACTGGCTTAAGCAATTCCTCATCTTCCTCTTCATTTTTTTCAGATGCATTCTCTTCTGATTCTTTGTCTTTGACAGCAGTATAATTTTTCTCTTTGCTGGAGTTCTGGTTCTCAGACCACCTTTCTCTGTCCTCCTCCCATCGGGTTCTCTTTCTCTCTCTGCTTGGAGACCGGCTTAGTGGAAGAAAGCAAACAAAAGCAATTACCTTTATTATTTTTACAGTGACAGTTTTAAAGTGAAAAACAGTTTGCTTCTGATCTGTACATCATTCTATCATACAAATTGCAGCAAAATCTAGTTGCCTTTCCAGCTTTTAACTTGCACCATAAAGAGTACAAGAGTAATTTGTAGTTCTGAACTGCCATAAAAATGACTTAAAATTCGATGTGCTTTTTATTTTAAGCCATATTCAAGAACTAAAATAAAAAAATACATGCCATCTTAAATTAAGACTCCCACGTGCATTCTAGGTGAATTTCTTTTAATTTTACTTCTAAGTTAGGAACTCATTGGTAAAAGCTAAGTCACATCACTCACAACTAGAAATTACAGTAAGAAGTTTCAAAGGATAGCCCACAAACTATTGGCATGACAAAAGAATTTGATTTTTATTAAAAGGATTATACAGAACCCACTCTTCTGTTACTCTAACACGCCTTCATACAGCACAAGGTGTGATATTCCTTATGCATCACAAGAGTTAACGCTTTCAAAAGATGAATAAGGAAACTACCTCCTTTTTTTTAATCTCCTCTGCCTACAAAACCAGTAATGTTGCAATGTTTTCAACTATCCAGCATTCAGAAAGGAAGAGCAGTATAAGAAAAGCCTCTAAAAGATAATCTAAATATACAGTAACTTTAAATAATTTTAGTACTTTACAGACTAGAAGATTTAAGAGAAAGTCTTTAGGACACAGCAGTGAAACTCTCTCTCCTGAGATTAATCCTGTTTCTAACCCTACAAGGTCTTGCGATAACTGGTATTTGCATGTATCAGTAGATGACAATAAATTTAAGACACTCATTTTTTCTGGGTTTCATACGCATACACAAAACCTCGCATGAGTGGACGCACAGAGCCTCAAATGCTCAAGAGACCACATGCAGCCTTCCTCACCTTCCTGCTCTCTTGTAATCCTTTTTGTAGGATCTGTCTGGTGATGGTGATCTTCTGCTGTCACGGTGCCGATGCCTCTCCCTCTCCCGCTCCCTTGAAAAGTTCAAAAAATAAGTTAAATGAGAAATCTGGCATTTCATACCTTCTACACCTGAAAGGAACACAAAAGCAGCCTAAGGTAATGTTATGCAAAATGACATCCACATGCAGACTCCTAAAAACCCAGACGTTCTTAACACTGACCTTCCAGAAACTTGTAAAAGACAGTCACGTATCCATGTCCTCCACCTTTGTCACAAAGCCATCTATCCCAATACAAGAGTTAATTCACACCATACAGAAGCAACATCTATGAATTCACCACAGGACTTATTACCATATTTCCTCTTCTCCTGTTACGAATGGCAAAGGGTAAGATTATTGTATCTATAACCATTCTAAATGCCTCAGGAAGGAAAAGAAAACCTATTTCAAGCACAATAGCTTTGTAAGGACAGCAGTTATTCAAGTGTTTGAGGCAAGGCCTCTCTTCCTTACCGCCACCTCAAGCACACACAAAAACCAGACAGACACAGACAACCTGCATGATGCTGAAACTATGGTTCTTATCTACAAGACTCAGCTTGCACATACACATAAAGAATCTGACGACCCAAACACATTTCTGGGGTCAAAGAGCTTTAAATTGACAGAAGTCTTCTGGAAGAGTGGCTAGAAAGCTGTCCAGCAGAACAAAGGAGGATGTCGGTCACAGGCAGCTGAGTATAAGCCAGCATAGGTGCAGGTGGCCAGAAAGGCCAATGGCATCCTGGCCTGTATCAGCAATAGCGTGGCCAGCAGGACCATGGCAGTGATTGTCCCTCTGTACTCGGCATTGGTGAGGCTGCACCTGGAATCCTGTGTCCATTTCTGGGCCCCTCACCGCAAGGCAGAGGTGCTGGAGCGTGTCCAGAGAAGGGCAACGGAGTTGATGAAAGGTCTAGAGAGTGAGTCCTATAAGGAGCAGCTGAGGGAGCTGGGCTTGTTTTGCCTGGAGAAAAGGAGGCCCCGGGAAGACCTTGTTGCTCTCTACAACTGCCTGAAAAGGGGGTTGTAGCCAGGCAGGGGTCAGCCTCTTCTCCTGGGTAACGAGCAACAGAATGAAAGGAAACAGCCTTAGGTTGCACTAAGGGAGATTTCATTTGGATAGCAGGAAAAATTTCTTCACTCAAAGGGTTATTGAGCACTGGAATAGGCTGCCCAGGAAAGTGGTGGTGTCACCATCCCTGAAGGCACTTAACAGAGATGTAGATGTGGCACTTAGGGACACAAATAAGTGGTGGAGTTGGCAGCATTAGGTTACAGGTTGGACTTGATGATCTTACGGATGTTTTCCAAACTAAATGATTCTGTGAAATTACTGTATTTATTAGGCAGGAAAGATCACACAGGCAGTTTTTATACTCTGCTAATACCTGGCAACTCATTGCGCATCTGTTAAAACTTCTAGTCTGCTGATACACTAGCAATTGTAAACAGGTGCCTCAAGCGGCTTGGTGGGTTAACAGAATGAGTCAAAATTATTTATGATCATATATATATGTTTGTTTCCATGCTCATAATATGAAACAGAATGCAAATTTACAAAGAAAAAAGTTCAGTTAAATTATCTATTGTTTTTCCCCTGCCCCATTCATCCTTGTTTGTCGGTGCCTTGCTCAAGCCCGGATTTCAGTCTTCAGAGAGAGCATAGTCTGTGCCATCTGATTTGCTTGGGAGACGGATGCTGCACAAAAAAACAACCTCAAGTCTGCCAAACAGCCCTGAATCAAAAGAAGTAGATACATTATCAAGTAGATCTGGAAGCTGTTAGCCTAAAGCAGCAATCCAAAAGTGTTTGAGAAAGAAGCTACTGAAAACATGCATTCTCAAAATTTAAAACTGAAGCTTGAAATCATGCAGCAAAGAGGACAAAATTCCACAAGCACATCAAACAGAAAAGGCCAGTGCCTTAATGTCAGCTGCATTTAGCTTTAGGAAAATACTCTTTTGAAAATCGAAGTAAACTTACTGAGTGTGAGGCTTGGGTTGTTTTTTTGAATGCAGCTATCTAAGGTTTTGTAATTTAGTCTCGGCATATCTAAATCAAAGGGGCTTCATTTACGCAGGCTTTATGCATAAATTCATGTTCCACGCTAGGCATGAAAAAATTCTGAGCTTTTAAAATTAAGAGCATGTGATCCAGGAGCCTTGATAAATACTTAACTTTCCAGTAGCTCTTTGAATATTTTGGCAAAGCTCATTAGACACATAAAGAGCTACAAACAGAACAAACCTAAGACATAAGAAAGATTAAACTGATGATGGTTTGCTCTAAAACATGCCACAGCAAATTGCATCAGGTCAGCTCATAATTTCCAAGCTATTTGTGTCCATGAAGAAGAGGTACAGACACTTCATGATAAATCCCAAAATAAGCAGTGCACACTCATCCATCTGAATCACATCAGTGAAGCCTACAACTGGCCCATACTCATTTTCACCTCAGTCCTCTCTTGAGGTCACAAGCTGGCTTGCTGAGGTCTTCATCCTGAACATAACACACTTTTCACTAAAACACCTCACAGCAAGTATTAGCTATGGGCCCCTATGAGACTATAAACCCCACCAAGTCAGCATCCTCTACAAATAAAAGGCTTACTGAAAGAAAGTAACATCTGGCACCCTAACTCCGGTACCTAAATCTTGAAATTCAAAGCGCTGGGGCTTAATTGTTTGTAAGACTCAACTTTGTACAGTCTTCCACACAAAGTTGTGCCGACTCTTATTTTCCTGCCACATGCGCATAAATTTCTACAGTAAATACGTGGAGCATTACTCAACAATCTACTCAGCGGGATGCAAAGAAGCTCTTGTTTGAAAACTGTCTCCACGAACACGAGCAACAAGTCTGCCAGCTCACAAACATGAGGCAAAGGCAGCGTATCTGAAAGGTGTCTAAGCGGTAACCTTTCCATAGGACCTGACTACTGGCTACTTCCTGAGCTAGAAGGAAAAACAACGTTGAGGGAAGAACATTGATGCAAACACATACTATGGAACAAGGATGACATCTCTCCCCGCAGGCAGGTAATACCTCAAATTACCTGTTTCGCTCGTAACTTCTGTGATGAGGTGATATCCTTCCTCTGTCATAATCTGTCCGGTGCCGACTGCTTTCCTGCCTCCTCCTGTCCGGACTGCGGCCGCGATCCCGACGATCCCCATGGTTAGCGGACCGATGCCTGTCGCCGTGAAGGTGACCGTGCTCGCGGTGCCGGTGCTCATCGTAGTGCTTGCTCCTGTCTGGGGACCGCCGGTCACTTTGGGACTTCTCTCCCTGGTACTGCCCCGCGTGCCGGAAGTGGCTGCTGCCGGCGCTGCTGCTGGCGGTGCTGCTCGGGAAGGAGCCGGAGCTGTGCTGGTAGCTGCTGAAGCTGGGCGGCGGGAAGGACTGCTGCGAGTACCCCGCCGAGTACACGGGCTGGTAGCTGACTTGCTGTGGCATGACTGGCGGGGGGGGAGGGTGTGGTACTGTGGGGGGAGGCATCATGTAAGGAAAGGTGCTCTGTCCGGCAGGTGTTCCTGGCACAGGAGTGTTGCTCGGATTTGGCACTGGCGGAGGAGTGGGAGGGAAACATGGAGGCACTGGGAAGCTCTGCCTCATCTGGTGGTTTGGAAATGGTGGCCTCATGGGACACTGGCTGATGGGATTTTGAGTGGAAGGGGGCACTGGAGGAGGATAGGGCACAAAGTCTGGCCTGGGAGGCATGTAACCAGTGCTTGGAGGGTTGGAGTAGGTTGTTGGAGGGGCAGTTTGCTGCTCATACTGGTACTGTACGGAGGGCTGCTGTGGGTGAAGCTGCCGGAGGTTCTGAGGGCGGTAGGTCTGTGTTGAAGTTCTTGCTCCTGGTCCCCCCTGGCCACGGGGACATCCCCGCCCAGAATGGAAAGACATGGCTCACCTTTATTGAGGAAAATAAAAATCTAGCGTCACACAACTTTCGTCAGACATCCTCAACGCATCCGCAGGAACTACTAGTAAAATGCTGAAATTGCAGTTTCCTTTAACAGAAGCAGTAAATGATATCCCCTTTCACTGGGAGCTCTGTGCTCCTCAGATCTTTTGTGCAGGTCATTTATGCCCCTTCTGACTCCTTTAGGCCTCTGATCCATGAAAGCACTCTACTGTCTTTAAGCCAGCACCCAAGCTGGACCATGCTTCACAAGTTAGGGTAATGTTAGTTTCAACAAATTATTGTTACGATGACAGGTCAAGGATACAAGCACCTCTACCAGTACTTAGACACTTCGATATAAAACCTTCAGATACCTCACACCAAAGAAACCGCTTATTATTAACAATTGCAGTGGTCACCCAAAGTTGCGTAACAAGGAGTTCTTTCTAGAACACAATTCTAAACTTCAGGCAGAATGACTTGACTAACACCTCACTGCATATTACCTGGCCCAACAAATCATGTAAATTTTAAATGAGATACTAGCAATTTACATTCACTGTTGAATCCCCAATTTATTAAAGGACTGAATTCAACAGACCCTTCGAAAAATTTTAAGTGAGGTACGTATATTTTTGTGGAAAAACAGCTTACAAGTCTTACAAGTTATGAAAAAAATTTCACGTAGACTGTGCTATTCCTTCATTTTCATTGAAATAAATGGTTCCCAAGAAATCCCTCAGCTGCCTTCTTGGCCCTGTTACCCCTGAGGAATTATCACTGCTTCAAGTAGGCTTAAGTGTTGCTTAGAACTATGCATGTATTTAAGGCATAAATGCTTATAAATGAAAGCACTGAGCTTTAATAAAGTTAAAACTGATTCTTTAATTACAATGTTAAGTTTCAAAAACTGAAAAAAAGAGAAAAAAACACTTTAAAAATTTATGGCTGGAATGGAAGAAAAGGGGGAAAAATGATCTAAGCCCCTCCAGAAGTCAAATCCTGTTTTCAATAAGGGAAAATGAGAAAGAAAGGGGAGACACACACCTAATTGGAAAGATCACCAGAAAAAGAAAACAAAGTCTCCCTTTCACTGAGCCTTTGCTGATGCTGAAGTACATGCACAGAGTATTCTCCCACCTGCTACAATGTAACATGGCCAACCTGGACTGCTCAGAGCACTACTCTCAGCTGCATTCTGGTGCCACTGCAGCAAAGGATGCAGCTCTTGCTGAGAGAAAGTAGACGGCGTCTGGTGAACTGGAGGGAGAAAGGAAAAGAAACACAGGGCAAAAGGACTGACATCAAAGAGGAGGAATAAAGAGGACTCTCCTTACACGTGCAGAGGGGCTTAGTGGGAGCCACTGGAATTGGCGGCGGTCATTCCCTCTCCAGAACAACCAATGGCCAATGCAAGTAAGAATCCCACTGTTTTAGGAGACAGCAGCCAAGATGGTATAAAGCCACTTGTTCTTTCCTGTCAGCCTGTACCTGCTCAGTACCCTTCAACTTTGTAAAGGCTCTCAAAAAGAAAAAACGGGAGAAAAAGAGAAAGTCAATGTCCATTATTTTGTCTGGCAATAGTGCACCCTTTAGACATTATTAACTACAATCCACTAGATACTGAATTAATTTTGCTTTAGTTCTCCTGTTATGCTCTTACACAACTCAGGCTTGTAACAGAAGACTGTTTTAGACTTTGCTAACATTCACACACACATTTTATTTAAACAGGCTGTACCACAGTGCCTTGTCTTTAAGTGTGTTTCTTTCTAACATGTCACAGCATTCAAACAAAAGGTCTTGTTTAATCAGCTCTCAGATCTTCCTAATGCCAGAGAACTGGTCTAGTTCTACTACTTTAATTTCAGTTCTTCAGAATGCAGAATCACAACTAGAAGAAGATTCAAAAATACACAAAACTATTCTATGTGCCCAAATTATCTTAAAGCTCCCTCTGCTGCAAATGCAAGTCACATTCAATTTTCATTTAAAGTTAAGTAAGTTTGAAAACACAGAAAGGACAAACTCCCCTTTCCCTGTCACATAAAAAGGAAATTTATTGCGCTGACGGGAGCCATTGCATTTTAAAGCAGCACTGGTCCCCTAAAAAACACCGAATAAACTCGCCTCTCCCTGCAGATGCACTGCTGAGAGCGAGAGGGCACGGACACACCGAGAAGAGAGCACTGAGAGGGGACATCGTCGATGTCTGTAAGTGTCTAAGGGAAGGCAGCAAAGAGGATGGAGCCAGGCTCTTCTCGGTGGTGCCGTGCAACAGGACAAGAGTGAATGGGCAGAAACCGATGCACAGGAAGTTCCACTTGAACATGAGGAAGAACTTCTTTAGTGTGCGGGTTCCCGCGCACTGAACGGATTCCACAGAGAGGCTGTGGAGTCTCCCTCACCGGAGATACTCAAGAACCGCCTGGATGCAACCCTGTGCCGTGTGCTCTGGGATGACCCTGCTAGAGCAGGGAGACTGGACCAGATGACCCACTGTATCCCTTCCGACCTGACCCATCCATTGACACCCGGCCTCACCCCACCGCCGCCTCCCGACGGCCCCGGGGGGGCGGGGGCACGGAGCGGGCGCGGCGCTGAGCCGCCNGGCGCTGCAGGCGGAAGCACCGCCCATCCGGGGGGAGCGGCGGCATGAGCGGAGCCGAGCCGGGGCCCCGCGGGGCTGCCCGGCGGCATTACCCGGCCCTGCCCGTGTGGGTGGTGGAGGACCACCAGGACGTGAGTGCCCCGCGCTGGGCTGCCGGGGATGGGGACCCCCTCGGGTGGGCCATGGGGAGGGGCTTCATTTGTTCGTGCGTTTGTCCGCGCGTTTCTCCGCGGCGCGGAGGCTCAGTGTGGCAGATGGGAGCGAGGAGAGGTGGCGGTGCGCTGACCGGCGGCCTCCCCGGGAGATGCGCTTTCCCGTCGTGGGGGCGGGTTCCCCGGGCGCTTCCTTGGGAACGGCCCTCCCCTCCGCGGCCACGCACAAACCCTAAACGCTGCTGGAACACCAATGGACTTCAGCGCCCAGGTGACTCGATTTTACTTCTCGATTCAGCGATTGAGCTACTTATTGCCATGATCGCATCTGGGCATCTTTTAAAGTAATTGTTGCTGACGGTTTTTTCTTCTTTGTGTCAGTAATTGCTATGGTTAAAAGGAAATGATACCTACGTTACACTGCTGTTATACTTTGCTAGCTATTAGTGGAGCGCTTGGAAACTCAACCCTACCCAGTGTATGACATGTCAACAGAGGATAAGTAAATGTAATCCCATCCGAGCAAGTAGGTTAACTCCCACTTGACGAGAAATGTTAAATCTGGAGCTTTGCTTTTTTTCGGTGAGTCATTGAGAAAGGGAGTTAAGAAGGAATTGCTTTTGAACTGCTGTTACTGGTTTCTCATGGGGTTTTTTATGGTAGCATAAACTGAGGCTTTAATCCTAAAATAACAGATTCTTTACTAGATTCTTTGCAAAGAGAAAGTATTAGTGTAGTAAAGTTTACTGAAGAAAATAATGTTACAAATTTGTAAGTAGTTTAATGCAGTTCATTTTTTCTAAGACTCTGAATATATGATGCTGCGATAGCTGATTTTTCATAGTAGCCAAAGTCTTGGAGTGTCACTGTAGTAGGAACTCTGAGATAATGCCTCTTAATGATCCTTCTTTGTTTTAGTCTCTATATTTCTGTTTTCAGTTAGCTTAAAGTTCTATTAATAGTAAATATTTGCACTGTGTTTTCAGTATAGGAGTGTGGATGAATTGGTCTATCATGCATAAAATATAAACGGCTTTTTGTCCCAAAGTGTAAGAACTTCACAGAAAGTTTTATATCAGCCTTGCTGACAGTGATGTTCCTCCAGAGCAAGTTGTCAGTAGCTGCATCGTGCACTGATTAATAATAACAGCTGTCATGAAGGAAATTTTGTTCTTAATCCAAATCAGGAGAACTTGCAGT
This sequence comes from Melanocharis versteri, assembly GCA_013397845.1. Lineage (NCBI taxonomy): Eukaryota > Metazoa > Chordata > Aves > Passeriformes > Melanocharitidae > Melanocharis > Melanocharis versteri. The sequence goes on from VZTG01010322.1 coordinate 441,712, forward strand.
GTTATAGATCTTAGTCTCTCATATCTCTTGCAGCCTGTAGTTGCACTTACCTGAAGTGAAGTTTCAATTTTAATTGAAAAGATTGCAGGTTGTTCAGTAGGCCAGATTGCTTCTTTTTTGCAAAGAAGTAAAAGCAATGGGTCAGGGAACCCATGTTATTTTTAATCTTATTTTATCTACTATTGCAATAATATATAAAACATATGTTTTACAGTTATGCCTGTGAAGTATGCAGGGTTTATCATCTTAATCAGTTTTATGCCAAAAAAAGTAGCTCGTTGCTGTTGCAGTGTAGAGGTCACACATAATTTTTGTTGCTTCTTCACATTCCACGTGTAATAGGGCTGTGATTCACAGTCCTTGTTGGATTTGCTCTTACAGCCAAGGCAGTTGATGCCCTCTAACTGTGGGAGAGACTCTGTGTACTGCAGTTCCGAGTAAGGTATCTTGAACCAGCCATCAGTTTTCTCATTTTTACCACCCTATGTTATTGCAGTTCAGTAGTTAGCTATGCTGTAGATTGGTGAGTTGCCTCATCTCCTGTTTTTCACACTCGTGAGTGAAGAACTGCAGCAGGGGATAAAGTTGGGCACTTGAGAAAGGTATTGCAACTGCTTAGTTATATAGGGATTAGGAATTAATTCTTCAAGAGGGATAGGTTTAATGGTCAGCTAAAGTTTAAATCACGGTGGAGTCAGTTTTCAGTCTATATCAGTTAACTTATAGGAACACAAGGAACAAAATGTTTTTATCTCCACAGCACCCGTGCATGGTAAGGAAGCTTCATAGCATGGAGAAGGAAATACAGGGACAATGATCTGCAGAAGAGGAAAGGCGTTCCTGGGGCTTACTTGTAAATGAAAAAAAAAAAATATCTAGGAATTGAGTTGAATGGCTAATGAAAACAGCTGCTGCAAACAAGACTTCCTATTAAGAAGGAAAAAAGGTGTAAAGCTGTGATTCTTCAGGAGTTTCTCGTTTGGAATGCTTGGGCTTATAATGATTACTGTTTATGAGTTGTCTTGCCACTGGAGTTATTTCCCCTTTGTATTGTTTTCTTTCTTCTCCTCCCTCTAATCCAAATTCTAAAGGAATAAGAGTGGTACTGGTGTTTTTGCTGCTAAAGCCGTTGCATTTTTCAGCCCACTGGTTACCATTAAAATGCTTTCATTCGTGTTGCTTTAGGTGCTGCCTTTCATCTACCGTGCCATTGGTTCAAAGCATCTTCCTGCCAGTAACATCAGTTTTGTTCATCTTGATTCCCATCCAGACCTTCTTATTCCTGTGAATATGCCTGCGGACACCGTATTTGACAAAGAAGCTCTTTTTAGGTAGGTCCTGGGTACTGCATCAGAGTAGACTTTAAGTCTACTTCTTGCTGCCTTTGATTCACAGTGAATATCGGTATTACTGTGTAGGAATGATGAGCAAAGGAGGCATAAGTCAGATTTGAGTTGTATCTTCTGTCTTTTCACTTTTGCTGCAACTTTATTTTTTTAATGGCAAAAGTTATGCTGCATATCAAGCAATTTAACATGTATATGTTTGCTTTGTGTATTTGCTCAGTAGGATATGATGGTATTGTCCCAAGAAATACTCTCTGAGTAACATAAAAGCACACTGATGCTTTGCCTGAAGAGCTGTAGTTTTAAAACAGTCTTTCTCTCTTCACTCTGAAAAATTTGCTTTGACATTGAAATAGCATATCCTTTGTTGGCATGCTGAATATGTGAAGTAGAACAAGATATTCCTGTTACAATCATAAAGACCAATATTTCCCCCCACCATCTAAGGTAGGTAGGTAATAAGCCACAGTGATATCTGCTGTTGTCTTGCTCTTCCTGTTTTAGAATAAATGTTATTTCCTTCAGTATTATGGTGATTTACAGCAATTACAAGCTGATGCATTTGATGTGTAAGTACTTGAATCATCATAGCCATAGTCAATATTTGTTGCATCGGCTGAACTAGCAGCTGTTGTTCTTTTCTGTATCAGGAGAAAAAGGGAGTAGAATCAAAGAATCACAGAATCATTAAGGTTGAAAAGGCCTCTAAGATTATCGAGTCCAACCATTAACCTAACACTGCCAGGTCCACCACTAAGGACTTTATAACCAGAGTGCCATGCTAAGAGTGAAGCTGATTCCACTCTATGTGGACACCTAGTACAGACATTGTTAATTTGTCTTATGAATAAAGATTTACCTATTTTTCTTTCTTTGATGATGTTACCCTTATATGGAGTACTAATTTTAGATGATTTGCATGGGGGCCTTCAAGATGTGGAAGATGTTTGTGGTGTTCATGACCATTTTTATTTGTAGGGAAAGTAACGTTGCTATCTTCTGTCTTTCTCTGTTGATTACAGCGAATTAAGTATTGAAAACTGGATTATGCCTGCTGTTTATGCTGGCCATATTTCTCAAGTAGTATGGCTTCACCCACCCTGGGCTCAGCAGATCTCGGAAGGGAAACACAATTTTCTAATTGGGAAAGATGTATCAACAACAACAATCAGGTAAATTGTCTGCTGTCATATGCTGGTAATATAAAAGCTATCTCTATGGCTTTTCATTAGAATTGTTTTTTGTTTTCTTGAATAAAGATGAAAATTTAATTTGTATTTATAATTTCCTTAGGACCTGATGCAGTTATAGTTCTATCAATTTAGTCTTAGATCTAACTAATAAAATTGTTATTTGGTATCAGCCATGACTCTGTTTTTCTTGTTTGGGGTGGTTTTTTTTGTTTGTTTGGAGGTTTTTTTTTGTTTTGGTTTTTTGAAGTTAATCTAGTGAAACACTGAAACAGGAACTCAGGTAGTGAATTCTCCATCATTTGATAAAGGATGATTGACCTGAGCAGCCTCATCTAGCTTTGAAATATAGCTCTGCTTTGATCAGATTGACTAGAGACTTCCAGTTGTCTCTTTGAATGTTAATTATTCTGTGATTCAAGTTTGAAGCCCCTCATCATTCTGCAGGATGCAGTCCATAATAATTTTGCACTCACCATATTCACTGTGTTGTGATTTTGTACAGCTTTAATGGATATTTGCAAATCATGTCTCTTGTGAGCGTAGCAGAATAGATCTTTTGAAGCAAGTTTAACAGAAAACAGCAGAGAAATGGTTTGTTTTACCGCCTTAAACAAAACACTTAAAGCTCTACAGTTCTGAATCTAAAGCCTAAAGGGAACCTAGATAATTATTTTAAAAAGCTAGTGCTTTCTGTTACATTTAATCATTTAGCCAATGTATAGGAATACTTCATGATGGTTGAGTAGCTCTCTGACTGGTGGCCTTAGCAATCATGAAAACAGCATTTCAGGCTTCCTTTTGAAGGAGTACATTTTCTTCAGGTTCTAGGCTTACCAAAACCATGAAGGAAGAAAGGGAAAGAGTCCTCATAAATACAAATGTCCTAAAAGTTTTGATGACAAGAGATGGGTAGGCAATTGATACAGCCTCTTCCTTAGTGGACACTAAGGCACTATGAGCTCATGTTGAACCCAGCAGAATTTCTGAGAAGATGTCCTGTGAAGGCCTTGTCAACAAGATGGAGTTGTAATCCAGCCTCTCACCTTGGCAAGCCTCAGGCTAATCCATCCACGAAACACTGGGCAACTGAGCTTCAAATTTCTCCTGCTTAGGAAATTATTTGTCTTTGTGGTTGGTTGATGGTGATACCTTGTAATCAAACGAGGCCTTACCACAAGCGAGCAGAAGTTCACACTTCTTAATGTTACTTTTAATTTGAGTTTATGATGCTTAAGGCTTAATGTACTGAAATGCAGCTTGAAAATTCTATTTAAATTTTCACTATGAGCAGAGGTTTTATTGTTGGTTTTGGTTGGTTAGTTGTTTTGGGCTTTTTTTAAGTGGATTCAATTGATAGTTAGCTATTTATCCTCTGGTTACCATCTTTATCACTTAGGGAATCTGTTGAGGGTAAGAAAAGTTAAATTCTACCTGTGAATTTATAATATTGTACTTGCACTAAATCAATATTTATGCATTTCAGGGCACTTCTCAAACCCAAGTGTCATAATTTTCCTGGAAAATTAGAAAACCAAGACAAAATATCCATAGCTTTGCAATCTTATGTGCCGTAGTATTGATAATATCTCATCAATTCTGAATGTTGTCTTTAAAATGCAATTCAATTTCAAATTAATCTTAGTAGCACATAATGCAGAATCTTTTTCTTATCCATTAAAACCTTGTAGGGATATCATAAAAAAAAGAGTGAATTTTAATATATTTATTCCACAATAAAGAAGTAGAAAAAACTTTAATATAATTTAAACCTGAGGATTAAAAGGAATAATTATGTCTACACAGTTTTATTGTTTTCATTACCCATCAAACATCTATTCACTCTTCTCTGCATCCCTAAAGTAAAAAATGCTTTTTCCTAAGCTCTTTGTCAAGATGTATATTAACTGTGGGTTATTGTCAATTGTAGGGTTACAGGCACAGATCATTACTTCTTAAGTGATGGTCTTTATGTTCCTGCTGATCAGCTAGAAAACCAGAAGCCTTTAAATTTGCACGTCATTCTCGTCAATCCTACTGAACCATCAAACAGCCGTGAAGGAAATGGTGAGGTAGCATCTGCTAAAAGACTGAAGCTAAATACAGATGACACAGCAAGTGCCACTTCTGCCTCTTCAGTGGCTCCTGCTGACCTTGATCACATAATCCCGAGTGTGAAGAAAAAGGAAGTACAAAATACAGGTGCCCTCAATGGGGCAGAAACCTTGGCAGAGGGCTCAGCTTCAAGCTGTCTCAAAGACTGTGAATGCCCAATAAGGGACGTTGTTAAAGATGTCTGCCAAGTACTGCAGAAAGGGGATGCATATGTTTTGGACATCGACTTAGATTTTTTTTCAGTTAAAAACCCATTCAAAGAAATGTACACACAGGTGAGTATGGAAATCGAGTAGCGTTGTACTGCTCACAAAAGAGTTCCAGCCTTAGTATTTATGTCTGTGGAGAAACTCTCATCTAAGCTAAATTAGCAGATTAGCTGATCACGGTTAATGATTCATGGTAATATTTTAAAGAGATATTTCCATTTTAAAGAAATATTTTCAAGGGAGTGTATGTGGTAAAAAATTACAAACACCAGATAAGGGGAGTTTCTTACACTTGGTATCAATATTGAGTGTACATTCAAACTCAGGAGTGTACTCAACTTCTGCTTGTTGCTTGGGACATAAAAGCTATGCTTGAGTTTCCAGAGGTTACCTTCCAAATACCCACAGCAAGATTCATCAGGGAGGGTTGAGAGATTCTGTCTTTTTTTACCCTCTCTAACATGTGCTTAGAAAGCCACAGTGGTATCAGGAGACTGCCTTTCCAAAGGTGCGGTAGTTTTGATTATCCAAAGAGTGGTAGCTTGTCCTGATGAGAGGCTATTATGCTTGTTATTGTCTGCAGTATTGGAGTAGGGAAATGATCTTTTTTTGAAGAAGGAAAGCTTTGTGGATTTGGTTTCTCATTTGAAGAGTCATTTTCTTCCTCTATTTTTTTCTTTTTCAAAGACGGAATATGAGCTTTTGCAAGAGCTGTACAATTTCAAGAAGCCACATAAAAATGCAACAGAGGTATGATGCTTCCTTGTGGAATGTATGAAGGAATGATTCTTTTTATTTACCCAATGAAAATGAGTTACGACAACAGGAAGGAACCTATCAAAGGTGCTTAATGAAGTGGTCTCACATTAAGCTATGCAGCTGAATGCTAATCAGCAGCATCTTAGGATTTTTTTTCTATTAAATGTTTTGATTAAACATGTGAATTGCATAAATATTTAGCATGAGTGTGAACATTTATTTCTGTAAACAAATGGTAATTGGCAAGGAAGGAATGAAAACACGGTCACCAGCAAACTTGTCCTTTTTATGGCTTAACAGGGCTTAGGTGTGGTGGGGTGTTTCTTTTTGGTTTTTTGGTGGCTGGTTCTTTTTTCTTTTTTTTTTCCTACCTCCAGGCTCTCCCCTTCCTTCCCCTGTTGCTCTTTGTTGATATTCAGAGCTGTGATGAATGTGTGATTGGTATTTTACCTTTTTGTTCAGATGTGGAAAGGACGGTATTATGCCACTGTAATGTACTTCTCATTTTATGTACTGTGTGCTTCTAAAACATGGAAATACAAGCTTTCATAATCCCATCTGAACACTAATACAGAGAGATTCAACACATTCAATTATCACAAATAAATGAAACCTGATTAATATATGTGAATAAAGAAATGAAGATATGTTGAATATTGGCAGATCGATTTTCATATTTTTTAGTCAATCAGGAATAAAAACAGGTACATATTTAAAAGGTGGCTTTTTAAAATTTGTAGTGGGAAAAACAGAGCAAGGTGAGGTGATTTTTTCTAAAGGTATAACAGTTTCTGCAGGCATTTGTTATGATCCTCTTGAAAAGATGTGCAGTGGGAATGAATCGGTTGTTTCTGATTCCCCACTTCCAGTAGATCAATCATTAATGAACTTAAATCATAGGGTAAGTCATGATGGTCTTACCTCTTTTTTTTCCTAACATACTTTCATATATGCTTATTTAAAGGAAGACTTGCTGGATTGTGTTGAAAACCGTGTTCATCAGCTGGAAGATCTGGAAGCAGCATTTGCGGATTTGTGTGACAGTGATGACGAAGAAACCCTACAGAAATGGGCTTCGTATCCTGGGTAGGAGATTTTTAAGTGGCCTAAATTGCAAACAGAAGCTTGAGAACTGATTAGTCCAGAATTTTGATAACAGAAAAGGATAGAATCTTTGGAGGTATACCATATTTCCTTTATTTCTAGAGGAGAAAGAGACAAAACAAAAAGAAAGGACAGTCTGCTGTCTTCAGTGCCACTGTAAGCTTTGGAAGCTCAGTCTTGTACAGGTTTATGCAAGTTCTGTTGTCTATGGATGGAGGCATGTTTGGTGACTAAAATCTTAATCATCAGTGTGTAGCACAGCTCTCAAAAAATGCAACAAACCAAGGAGGACATGGAGAAGCAGTTCTTTGGTGCTCCTGAAGGTTCTGCTTTCTTTGGAAAAATGGAAATTAATGGAAGTGTATCGGAGCAACAGTCTCCACTAAACATCTGAACTGCATCACTCTGCTTTTTAACTAGATGTTTTCAGCTGAAAAGTTTTCAGATGAAAAGAGATGGGGAAAGTCTGAGCTTTTCCTTGGTAGGAAAATCACTAATTTTCCATATCAAATGCAGCAGTTATTGTCTGACCTCTGTAATAGTGACAAGAAGTATTTCCTATAAAGTTCATATGACTTTTGAGCTACAACAGCTTCTCTGCAGATCTACCCTAAAAGAAGCACAAGGAGGACTTGCCAGAGGCAGGTATGAGTATAGGGAGAAAAGAAAGGATATAAGAAAGACCTGGTGAAACAGTACAATAATACTGATAATTTCTGTTTTTGCAGGTGCAAGATGACACACAGGAGCAAATTTCATTTTCAAATCCTAGGCCATAACTTCTACTTTCCTCTTTTTTTTTTAACCATTTAAGGTGTATATATATATATGTATTTCCAACTGTAACAAATTTTGGTTTTGTTTTAATTCCAGAATGAAGCCACTTGCTCAACTAGTTCACAGTTTGAAAACCAGGATGGAAAGCCCAGACTACGAAATGGTAGGTAACAAAGTAAAAGAGCAGAAAGCAGACAGATGTCAAAAGCGTAGCTTCAGCAGGGAAGGAGAGTCATACTTTCTTTCAGACTTATTTCTTGGTTCACAACTTTGTGAGATTTCAGTAATTTTCCTGGGGTTTTATGTCTTATTACTTAGACCAGCTTTTCCTTTCAAAGCTGCTAAAATTCTAGTCTGCTTGTCTGTCTATATTTTGGCAACATTAGTGTGATCTTCCAGGACTGTGATGTCTTGGGCTGCATCCCATGAATGGAGGCTAAATTTCACCAGTCTGTTGATCTTCTTTGTAGAACTTGAAATAATATACCTATTTGTAACGTATCAGAGCTGTATCATCTTCAAGGGCTGCAGCATACTCTGAATTCATAAGAAGAGGTACAGTGTACTGGAGATAAGGAAATAATCCATACAACCTCCAGAATTTTACTTCTTTAAAGAACAAGCTGGGGGAAAAAGACCCACACCTCTTACTGTCTGAAGAGGTGTAAGTTACCTGATGGGCTAGGGATCGTATCCTAAAGACTTTATACATGCATAAGCTGTATTGCTAATTCATTAACAGAAATTTAGTCTCTCTTTAATTTACCCACAGGTCCATCAAGCTGGTCTGACCTGTGATTATGTGGAGCTTCCTCACCATGTTAGCACTGAAGACGAGATCGAAGGCCTCATACAATCCATTAAAGTTCTGCTGACAGATCTGCCCAAGCCCACACTGGTGACAGTTGCTCGGTAAGACTGTGCAGATACTTTCATTTTAAAATGCCCAGACTGTGCTCATGGAGCTAAATTATCCTGTCAATATAGCACTGGTTCTGTCTTAAGTTCTGTTAAAGTGGAAACCTTATGGTGTAGTGAAAATTGACATTTGAAAACATTGATCATAAAGCAGTGAGAGCATCTACACAGCTACGGGAAAGTTCTGCACTGATGGCCGGTTTTAAGGGGCTTTAGAGTAGCTGGCACAGATTGCAAAGGCAGTGAAAACATGATGACTTAATCAGCTTCAGCACAGGTTATATAAAGGCTGTGATTAGGCCTTGTGTATGTTGGGATTGATAGCTGTCACTGGAATTCATACATCTCTACTTGCATTACTTGAGCTGATTAGAGCAAAGCTGGCTTGGGCTGAAATCCCACCTTCCTTACTCTTTTGCTCTAGGGTTTATTGTACTACAGATAGGATTTCTTTTTTCAGGGAAACTTTTCCTGGAAGTAGTTTTCATCTAGTAGGCTGAAAGGGGTTTACATTCTTTAAAGCTCTAGTAAAACTTTGTTATGAAGTAAAAGTTACGCTACCAGGACTGTAAGGGTGTTATTTAGAATAACAGGATGAGGCCAGGGAGCTGGGAGAACCAAGGATCTGTTCTGAAAAAATCTAATTTGAAGACCACAGTGTACCTCTTGACAAATTATTGCAATTTAATCATTCAGAAATACGAATTGTGCCCTTAAAGGTCCAGCAACAATAGCAGAAGCTGATGTGAAACTGGTTTTGTCAACAAGAGCTAGTATGGCTAATGCCTGCAAAAAAGAAAGCTCTATTCCCTATGCCAATTGCAGGGTTATTATCCACTCTTGTGGAGAAACCAGAATCATCTCTGTAGATCTTGACAGATAAAAATTCAGGAAGTTCGCTCTGCTTTTTTACTAGTATCTGTCTGAAGTTCATTAATAGATACTATAAAAAATGCTATATGCCAGATACTGTGAAGATCTGTTTTTCAAGTTTTCCTACCTACTCTTCCAGTAGCATTTGAATTTTTCAATCCTAATTTTCCACATGTCTTTAATTAGATCATTTGCTTGAACTTTAACTGCCAGCGTATTCTGTGTCAGATTCAGGAAGAGGGTAGAACTGGAAAGATTAGGTCATGTTCCTGATCTGCTGCAGACTTTCTGTTAAACTTAAAAAGTGGTGAAGAGAAGCACAGCACTATGCTTCAGAGGGATACTGGAAGGCAAAACTTGCCACAATTTGAAAGAAGCTTCAGCCTAGCCGCAGAGCTGCAGGAACACACAATGTGGTCGTGGTGGTGATATCTGTATTCTCATGCTTTTTTTCCTACAGATCAAGTTTGGATGACTACTGCCCTTCGGAACAGGTTGACATCATTCAAGAGAAGGTTCTCAATTTACTACGTTCACTGTATGGCTCTCTGGATGTGCACTTAGATTACTCAAGCACTTCATCTTCTTCGTGACCTTCCTTCATGTGTTGCTGTCTAATGCAGAGGAATTATTTAAATTATGGAGTAGCTGTGATTGCAAAGGGAAGACCGCTGTTATTTCAGCAGGTGGCACTAGAACCCAAGCTGACCCAGCCAGGGTTTGAGTTGCATTGCTTTCTCCAAGTCGGCTGCATCTGAACTGACGGTTACCTGTTTGGCTTTGTTCAGATTAGTTCTGTAATTATTATTTTTAGTGTCTTGTTTCTTGACACTGGTGCAAGAGAAACGACTTTTTGTCTCTAAATTGAGGGGGTTTGTCCCATTTCTTTGTGTCTGTAAAAAAAAATAAAATATATAATTTCTTAAAATGGCTTTCTACTGTGTATGTTTTTTGTAATTCGGTAACAGGTTTGCTTCTGAGTTGTATTATATCTTTTAAAAAATGATCTTAAAAATGCCCTTCAAACTGTAGGTCTTCGTAGTGATCTTTCCTAACTGTTGTGCTTGAGATGACCCTCTCATTTCTCTAGAGCAGCTCATGGCTTCTGCCCCATCCACAGAATATCATTTATGTTTATTTTCTGTTTCACTAATACTGTCTTATTTTGCTTTAGAGTATTTTATTGGTGGCTTAGATAATATCCCTAATGTACAGACATTGGGCTTGGTATTTTCACTTTTACATAATTTTGAGGATAAAAAGTATGTGTGCATGTGCATGCTTTTATCTTTTAAATCCTGTAAGAAATTGATGGTTTCTTCAGAAACAAATATTTTGCTTCACTGATGTCAGCAGCAAAACCTTCTGCACCAGGTTTTCACTCATTTCAGTATTGCTATTTAGGAAATAACAGTTTTAGAACTATTTAATTTAGAAATCAATATAGTTATAGAGAAAACTGGCACATTCAGAGGAAAAAATGCCACAGGATTTATTGGGAATGAAACTGGATCAGGAAAGGGAAAATGCCACCTAGAATATTGTCTTTTATTAGGAATAAATTTTGCGTGTAATTTCTTCTGAAATAACGGAGTTCATTTGCTGACTTTACTCTTTGATTTACAGACACTGTGCACTTTTACAGTTTTTGACTACTTCTACTGTTGATATAAATGACTATATTATAGATTGTAAATATATAGTTCCTTTAAAATATTTGTTCCAGTAGAATAAATTCCATGACGATGCATCCATTTTATTTGCGTTTTAGTGACATGTCTGTCACAAGCATATGCCTAGCCTTGAAGCCAATTTCCTTAATACTTCAAAAATTATAAACAGCCGTACATTGCATACAGCACTGGAGTGCAGTCAGATCATGTGCTGCTTGTGTAAAGATTGGGGTTTTTTTTAAGGTTAAAGATCTTTCATGCTGGGCTTTGCATAAGGTTGTAGAAAACAAAAAAAAGCCGTGTTGGGGCATGGCTGAGCCCCTCCTGGGTGGGCAGGTGAGAGCCCATTTTCCTTGGGGAAAGCCTGGGGAAGGGAGGGCGAAACGCTGCCTGGCAGCCAGGACTGAGGGATCCAAGTGGGACAACCTTTAGTGTGGACCAAACTTAACAGTGCCTGCGTTTCTGCCTGGGTGCTGCTCTGGGGTGCCTTGTTTGGTGAGGCAGCAAAATTAAATTTACTTCTTTGCATTTTTTCTGTGGTCTTGTGTTTGTTCCTGTGCCCTGCCTGTGCTGGCTCATGCATACGTGTTCACCGCGGTTCTGCAGAATCAAAGGAACATCCTGAATCATCTATTTGTTATCCAAGTTATTTAAGAAATCTTCCTTTCAAGCAAAGTTATTGTTTATGAATGTCAAATTGTTATAATCTGAAATGTCTGACTAACGCAGGTTGTGTATACAGGCCAGAAAATGCCAGTCTTGCATAATAACAAAGACATTAATGTCTACATTAAGGACATTTGCAAGGTTGTTTTTTACTTTGGTGGAAAGTAGTCAAGCCAAGCCAGAAACAGGTATCTCTTATTTCTCGCTTCTGCCCTATACAGCTTATTTATTAACCAGATGCACAAATCCTCCATTCCCTGTGTCTGCCTCATTTTCCTCTCAGCTTATTTCAGTGTGTATTATGCAGTATGTATTATGCAGTGAAATCACAACGCATAACTCCTCTAATCAGCGCTGTAAGGATGGGACATGAAGGCCCATTAGAAATAAATTCACTTGAGGATATTAGCATAGCAGCACCATGTAAGTCAGCAGCTTCATGTTGTCTCTTGTGTCTAGATGCCTCTGCCTGCTCTGCTACTCCCTTTGGCAGCACAGAGGAGTAAGGATGCCCCCTTGGGAGGGCCTTTGCAGATGTTCCTCAGTGGTAGAGATAGTTCTGTCGTAATTGTGGCTCAGCCTCCAAGATGGACCATCAACCTGAGCATTTTGATATAAACAGTAAAACTCATGCATTTGTGTGCAATATGAAATAGGGCCTTAAACCAGATATGCTGAGCAGCCTGTCTTCCCTATCCCTCACCAGCTCTGCACTCCAGCCACAACACGGATTCCCAGCTTGTCACTGTGGAACAAAATGAGCTTTTCCAAGAAGAATGAGCAGGGGATGAGTCAGATGGTGGAGGTTACTGTGTTCTCTGTTACCATTTCTTCCCCTCTTTGAGGCTTCTGTCTCTGTGGCAGCTCTGTCCCTCCCTGTCTGCTGGTAATGGTGCTGTGAGTCAATCACCCTAGCCTTGGTCAGAGCTGGGCTGTGGGGGCTGAAGAGTAAACTCCGTATTTTCTTTCTGCTGCTACTGAGGAAGAAGAAGATAGTTCTCCAGCAAGATCAGTCTTGGGGGAAGAGACCCTTTCCTGAGGTATTTAAAAGATGTGTGTATGTGGCACTCAGGGCTGTGGTTTAGCAGTGAACTTGGCTGTGCTGGGTTAATTGTTGGACTCAATGATCTTAGAGGTATTTTCCAACCTAAACAGTTCTATAACAATTTCTAGGAGACTGAGAATATGAAACCTTTCTCCTTATGCATCCAAGGAGCAGCGCTGGAAGGTCCCCTCCTGTCCTGTTTGATGGCCCTGTTTGTCCCCATCAGTGCCACAAACCCTTTGTAACTCCCAATCACTCTCAGGAGGAAGGATGAAAGACATCAGTTTTCTGCCTTCAGCTTTCAGTGTCTCTTGCAGGAGGAAATCCTCTGTCCCCACAGCAGAGGTGCAGCTCCCACACCCCAGTGTAGATAGCAAGTCAGGGACCCAGCAAACCCAGTCCCAGCTCCTGCTTTGGCACAGACTCCCTCGCTATCATCAGGTCCAGGCACAGACCAGCCCTGGGAGGGAGGCAGTCTGGCTTAGTCTACAATGATCCCAAGGGAGAACCGTATCACCCCACGAAGGTGTATCAGTTCCTTGCCTGTCTTTGAGGCTGTGGACCACTGTCTGCCCTGCTTCTCTGTCACAAGCACAGCTCTCGAAGGTGCTGGGTCCCTTTTGCTGGTGCTCATGTCCCTGTAGACTTACAGGGACTCCCACCTCCCCCCTCTCTCAGATAAGGGAGCTCTCGTCTGCAAAGGAAAGCTTTACTCACCATATTCTCACTCAAGAGGTGGCTCTGGTCTGAACTTTTGTCTGGTTCTGTGTAGTGGCTGGGTATTATTTTTAGTTTAATTGCGATTTACTTTGAGCATAAATAATTTCAAGCAGGGATACTTACCCTCTCAAGGAAGGAGCCATCTCACTGGAGAGAGACAAATCATTCCAGCCTTCCCTTGCTAAATGCTAGTTACATATTTCCAGCAGCTTCCATAAATGTCCTAATGGTTTTGTTTATCTTCTACCACAGGGGATTGCACTGTCTGCCAGGCTGCATTCTTAAGGATTCTATGCCTTTAGCAGGATTGTTAGCATACAGTTTTACTCAAGGTCCTTGGCAAAACAAATAAATACTAATTTGTGTTTGTCTTTCACTGCTTTACAGAATTAGGTCCATTATTGCAAACTTAGGGCTAGATCTTCCAAAACAGGTCTAAAATACGTCCATTCCTGGCCTGCCCTAGGCAATACTAAATCTTAGATTTATTCAATATACAGTGTCACAATGTACAGTCAAGAAATATCTCCCAGCAGAGTTACTAATATGGAGCTGAATATTATACTGAATATCACTGTACTACATTATTTTCTAGTGTTTATGTCCTTTGTACTCTGCTTGCTACCCAGCATCTCTTCTAGCCATTCTTGTAATTGTTTCTAACCATGTTTTGGACAACACAAATTTAATAAGACTCCAAGGTGCACAAAAGCCTTCTGGAACACTGTGCCCTGCACCAGGTGGTCCTTCCCTGCTGCTTAATTTTGCTCAGCTCTGAATACTAATGGCCAAGCAAACTCAAATACTTGACTTTAATGTATCAAAGCCTGCCTTGGGACTTTCTTCTCTTTACTTCAGCTTAGTTTATTTTCTTACTGTAAGTACAGGTCACCAGCTACCCAATTCCCACTAACACTGAACTTCTGATATCATTTGTGTAATTCCAATTACCCAAACTCAGATGCCCCCTTGTTCCAGTAAAATCACTATCTTCTCTGAGTTACTCCCTACTTTGCCTCTGGGCCAGTCATTTAGCTGAGACCTGACTGGTCCTCCTCAGTAAATCCTGACTTATTTTTTTAAGTGGCATTTTAGAAATGTCTGTAACTGAAGTCGGAATATGGATGCATTTTGTTTCCATACCTCTAAATGCTATTTTATTTCAAGTAAATATGGCACTGCTCAAAGCTAGCTCATTAACGTTCCTGAGAAGTGCAGGTCAAAAGCTGATGCATTAGTGACTTCCATTTCCCAGATAGTCCAATAGTGTCAATGCAGGTAACAATATCATGTCAGACAGAAATACTTCACTGATAAAACTTTTGGTTTCCTTGTTTATAAGTTGCAATAATAGAAATATATTTATAAAATATATATGGTACACTGGTTTCCATAGGAAATTTGACAGAATAAAATCTGCAGATTAAAAGTTCTGCGTTTCGTGAAGTTATGGATTCTTTTCTAACAAGTCACTCCATTTATCGTTAGACAGTGCAGAAGTATAGAAGTAGTTCCCTTTTTTTCCTTTTTCTCAGATTTCAAGGAGGCTAGCAATCCTAGTAACAAAACTCTGTTCCTTCCCCTCCCACCTACTCATCCTTGGATTTTTCTGATCTACTTCCTTGCCTTGGTTCTCTCCTTTTTTCCTTCTAAGCCTTTAATTAGTTTCATATTTTTTCTCTCTAGCCAACAGACCAATACTAAGCTTTAAAACGTGTAAGGCACAAAACACCTCTAAGCCCTGAATGCTATAGTATTAAACATTCTACTTTAGCCACCTCTAGCGCCAGTATTACATATCATTCTTTAAATCATAACCTTGTGCACAACGCAGAGTAAGTGATGCTAAAATCATCAAAAACAATGTCTTGCTAAAGAGCTATTTATACGGCTGTGCTGCTTACACCTGTTGCCAAAATGTCCTCATAATTAGGTCCAACGGCTGAAAAGAAGGACCATTCAGTGGACAAAATGCCTGGGACTGGCCTCATGGAGAAGACACACTTTTAATGCACTGAATGCTGTTGGGGATGAGCTCCCACTAATATGAATATTTTTGCTGCTGCCTGTGATTCCTCAGGTTTCTGAGGAAATCCTGGTAAATGTCTGGCACAGGTGAATAAATGTTTGACAAGTGACTGGAAACAGAAGAGAGTCTGCTTACTTAAAGGTATTTTTAGGAGAAAATTCCAAATATAAATGTGATATATACTCCCTTTCTTTTGTGTCTTATGTCCTTCTCCAACCTGCCAAAGATACTTCCTCAAATTTCCATTTCTCTCTTTTGTGTATTTTGATGTCTAATTTTTGATGCCTAATTTTATAATCAATAATTGGAAATTATTATTTAGGTAGATAAAAAAAATCCACCTCCTCTTTGATTCACTGGTAATAATGAAACTTCAGCCTTTTTATCTGTAATTTTATTAATCTGTAAAAATTTTTCATACTCGTTTGGTCAACACTTGATGTTTTTAATGTATTTGCTTCAATGTGGAGTCTTTGATTTTTTTTAATTAAGGGAATGTATGAATACAAGTAATTCCATCTGAAAAATTAAATATACAAATTGAAATAAGATCAGAATGTTCCATCTTGCATATTTCAGAAGAAAAAGTCGGTTAAAAACAAAAACTTCCTAACAGTAGCTAAGAACAAGAGCATGGCTGGGACTGCTGACCTGAACTGGCCAAAGGGCTATTCCATACCACAGAATGTCATGCCTGGGATACAAACTGGGGGAGTTACACACAAGAGAGTCTGATTGATGCTCAGGAGCAGGCTGAGTATCAGTGAGCAGGTGCTGAGCAATTGGATTGTGTATAATTTGTTTCTATTGGGTTTTAGCTCTTCTTCTCTTCTCTTCTCTTCTCTTCTCTTCTCTTCTCTTCTCTTCTCTTCTCTTCTCTTCTCTTCTCTTCTCTTCTCTTCTCTTCTCTTCTCCTCTCTTCTCTTCTTTTCTCTTCTCCTTTAGTATTATTGTTGTTGTCATGATCATTATTATTATTATCATTATATTTTACTTTGTTTGTATTATTGAACAGCTCTTATCTCAGCGTAGGATTTTTAAATTCTTATCCAGATTCTGCTCCCCATCCTGTCGTGGGCAAGTGGCAGCACTTTTATACCTAGGTACAAAAAGAAAGTGATCATTTTATTGACCACCGTTTGCAACGTGGCATACTAAGAATCAATTAAGACAAGTAAATATGTGATTTAACTTGTAAACATAGGGCAGGAATGACAAGTCTCTCATCAGTGTCTTCAGAGATTTGCTCATAGAAAGCATTATAAAGTGTTATTAACAGCTTATTGGTCTCTGCTCCTAGAAGAACCTGTAGCTAAATTCTATAGGTGGAATCTGTACAATGCAATCCCTGACGTACATCAGTGTGCACCTGTAACTGTACTCACAATCTGTAATGACACAGTGCATAGCTGTGCATCTTTTATTTAGACTAATTTTAGACATACATCAATCTTCATCAACCTGTACTTCATTGAACCTTCACAATCACAGTGAGTGTTCCACTGAGTAAAGGAGAAAAGGAAGAGGGAAATGTAATTCCACTATTTGCCATGTTTGTTACTGCAAAATTTTTGTATCTGTGATTCTTTGTGTATTTGTGATTTAGCAGTGAAAACACAGGATCTAGTAAGTTGTTTATGAACGAGTGACTACTAAGTACCTTTGACATTACCTCAAATTTGTTTATTCTCTGAGAGTTCTCCCCATGGCCAGTAGGACTAATGCTGTGGCTATGTTTTGATAGTACAATTCTAATTTTCAGAACTGTGTATTTCCTGAGGCTGGAATAACATTAGTTGTGATCAGTCTGCTGGTAAAGGTCAAGTTGTATATATTCTTTTCAAACAATGCTAGCTATAAAGAGGGAAAACATATTTATTTTCTTTAGATGATAAGAATGTAAAATGAAACACAAAAGGAAAACAATGTATTGTTTGTACTTGGCACATTTGGAAAACTGATTTCCCAGTTGCAAAGCATAAGCCTGAGAAGAAATTTCTGGACAAAACAATTTTCTATTTTTTCCCAGGAGCAAGAATTCTATATAGTCACACACAGAAGTCACATTGGTATTTGTTGGGGCAGAAAAATAATCCCGGGTATAGTCTGGAAGCTTTAATTACATCATAAACTGAAGAAGATTTCAGGACAACAAAGAATGTTGGTAATGATTCTCCAGTCCTGGAAGGAAAAGAGAGTGACAAACCTACTTACCTGCCCTGTGTAATAAACCATCATGCAAAAGGATGTGAATTAGCACTTTAAACCCTGTTCATCTGTAGATGGAAGACAGAGAAACAATTTGATCTGGAACAGAGCTAGAGAAGTTCTCAAAAATGTGTAGCCTTCTAAAGAAATGAGTCATCTATCACCTCCATATGGTGGGAGTGAGTGTGACTATTGTTCTCCATCTTCCCTGTCCCCAGATGACTGCTGGCTGGCTCTGTTGATCTGCTTCCAGTAAACTCTGGGGTGGATTAGCATCTTAAGCTTGTCAGCCTCCCACTTTCACAAGCTCTGTGTAAAGAGCAAACTAGGAAATGGGAAGAGACATTACAAATTCTCCCACTGAGGCAGCTGCATGAGCTGACTGTCAGGCTCTAGACAGTGCACGGGCAGAGCTGCTCAGTCTCTGACACAATGGCATCACACACAAGGCACAAGGAAGGAAGCCTCCTTTGCTCTGGTTGATCTGAACCCATCTGATCTTCACCCAGACTGCCAGGGCCTGGGATAAAGCTGTCAATCTCAGAGGTCACCTTTGTGCATCCGGAGTCAAACACAGCGAGAGTGGACGCAACCATGAGAAGCAATGCAGCAGTCAGAGGTGAAAGGGAAATTTATGGATTAGCAAACTAGAGGTTTTTGGAACCAAAGACAGCCCCAGAACATCTGCAGCAGGAAAACACAGTTAAGATCAAGATCAGCAACAGCACGTGCAATGGACGCAGCTGTTCTCTGATACACAGTTTGCCCAAGATAAGAGACTTCCGTGCAACACTGAGCCTGGGAGAAAGACACGCTTTGATGACACTTATCTATGAATATATTTTTACTAGGTTTGGAGGTTTTCCTAACCATTGGATAGTGAGATGCTAGGAAAAAATGTGCGCTCTTACTCAGTGTTTTCCAGGTAATCTGAAACTGATGAGTTTCACATTGCTGGAGATTGAGAATAAATTGCCTGAGGAGAATCAAGAGAGTATGCATCTTGGGCATCTTAGCAACAGCAGCAACAAAGGCAAAACCATCTGAATCAGCCCTTTACTGCAGACAAGTTATTTTCTGTGGGTTAAATGAAGGTCATAACCAGCATGAACCTTTTGCAAATTGAGCCATTTTGATACTTTAGAAGGCTTTTTATGGTAAAATAAAACAGCTGCTAAAGGTTGTCTCACCAGTTCATCTTGCAAAGTGAAACTTGGGATTTCAAGAAATTTAAAAGGGCTGGACATAACCTCCTACAAAATTAAGTAATCAGTAATATGTATGTACAGCAGGTTTCATTTCCTCCAGTCTTTAGTTGCACACGGAGACACAAAACTTGGGAAGTGATTGCAAAAATTATATAACCTTTTTTTCTTTCTTCTCCTGGAGTATTAAATTGTTGCACTAGTTTATGTCAGGCTTTCCTCTTTCAGTCATCTGGAAGGTTCTAGATCTGTAAATAAAATTACTTGATTTGGTCTTATATATTCATATACTTCTTTGCTGTCTTGAGAAAATGAAAGGCTTTTGTGGCTAGCTTAATGCTTCATTTACTTTCACTTGCAGTGCTCAGTGTGCCATTTAGTGATGTCTAGGTAGTCAGTAATTGCAGTCATTACAGTACCTGCTGTAAGGGCAACAGCTGCTTCACCCAGGGGATATGATGGGTTTTTTTTCCATTTCCCCAGTTCAGTGTAACTAGTTATAGCTCTCTTTTTGGTTTTTTTACACTTCATTAAATGTGCTTATACTTTAAAATTTCTCTGATAAAAAGGAGATAGCATGTTAAGAATGGCAACAGACCTTTCGAAGGAGATGCCCCAAGCTCTGCTTCTACTGGGTAAATCATATAATTGAGGATTCAGGGAGTTCGGTGGGTGGATTGGGAGTTACAATGCGGCAGAAGTGGTGTTTAGTGGCTGTAGCAGGTGGTAGCTGATGAAGAGGGTGTGTGACATGGTGAGAAGGGAAAAACAAGAGGGTGAAGAAGCTGTGGTGTGCGGTCTGAGGAGCTGCTTGAAAGTCAGCTTCCTCTCTTGTTGAGTGGAGTGAGGGAAGAAAAGACCTTATGTAAGTACTGCTTACGTGTCCCACCCCTGGGAATGTTCAAGATCTGACTGGATGTGGCTCTGAGCAACCTGAACAAGTTGAAGGCATCCTGGTCTTTCCAGGGGTGTTGAACCAGAAGACCTTTAAAGGTTCCTTCTAACTCAAAGTATTTTATCATTCTATTCCATGAGTAGAATTAACATGAGATTGTTTCACAAAAGTTTTTTCATGTATTTGATAGCTAAGACACTCGATGTCATGTACCACTAAATTCCTGATAAAAAGGAAAAATGAGCTATTGTTGCAAAAAACGTGTGCATTGTGCCCTTATCACTGACATCTTTCTCATATTAATTATAATTAAGTGAGGTTTTATTTCCAGTATTCCTTCAGCATTGTTGGTCATAAATTGCTCTGCCTGCTTTTCATGTCCTTGAACAATGGCATATACTCTTCACTTCTACTGCTCACTGTTCGTTAGGGGACTGGCCAGTGTTTCTGAAGTAAGAGAACTTCAATAATGCAGAGACTTTGCACATGAAATCCTCTGATTCCTGATGAGATTAAATGGTACTTAATGTTTGTCTTCTCAGGCAGAGGTGCTTTAGTGTACAGGTTACAGTGGGGTAACATAGCCTGGAAGCCCAGTCTGACTCCAGCATCTCACTACAGGAGCCTCCAGGAACAAAGACACCCCAACACCGGACAGAAAGAATCAAGTTTTTTCACTGGCCTCCAAAAGAGTTGAGGGAGAACTGCTAGGTCCTCTAACCCAAAATTTCTTGGGGAACTAGCCTACAACTAATGAGAGTCGTAGGTCAATGTCCAATGTGCAGCTCAATGTCCAAGTGGAGACCAGTCCGGAGTGACACTCCTCAGAGGTTGGTATTGAGACCAGCACTTTTTAAGATCTTTGTTGGAGACATGGACAGTGGGATTGAGTGCAGCTTCCACAAGTTTGCTGACAACACCAAGCTGTGCAGTCGACAGCTGAGGGGAAGGAATGCGACCCAGAAGGACCTTGAAAGGCTGGAGAGATGGGGCAATGAAAACCTCATAGAGTTCAAGAGGACCATGTGCAAGGTCCTACACTTGGGTTGGGGCAATCCCAAGAAGAGATGTAGGCTGGGTGGAGAATGGATTGAGAGCAGCCATGAGGGAAAGGAATCGGGGGTGTTTGTGGACTAGAAGTTAAAGGGAACATCCCACGTAAGTTCCACGTTTTACTTGCCTCTTCTGACAGCTGTTCAGGAGGTGCTCCCAGGCTATGAATTGAAATGCCAGTGAAGTAATGAGGGTGAGGGTAAGAATATCTATTTCAGATCAGACAGCCACCTCCACAGATTTGCAAAAATACATTGCACTCTGAAATCTTCACTTACTAGGTCTTATAGACTTTTCTACTGGACCTGGAATATCTTTAACTTCTTGAAAATTAGGACGCCTACCTTGAGAAAATGTATATTCATCCTGTTTTCTCTCATTGCTTGTTTCCCTCTAGATGTGAATGTCAGCGAAATATATTCAAGGGAGATTATTCTGAGTGAAATTTCAGGGTGTTTTTAGAAAGCATTTTCTCTCACTATGTAGACCAAAATTCTTTGAAAGATCTCAGGAGATGCCTCTTTGTGCCAAGAAATTTTGTCTTGTACTAATCTATCCTGGTCCAACTGTGTAAAATGGTGAAACTTTGAGAGCTTTAAACCCACCAAAACAGACAAGTAAACTCACCAGGAAATATGGTAGCTTTCTTATTTTTTAAAATACGTGTAAGTACTGGTTCAGACTGTGTTCAGCTGAAATGGCTCAAGAACTGGGAAAGAACTGTCATGATGTAAAAACATTTCACTAGGAAACATTTCTCCTGGTACCCATTTATTGAGGCATTTGTCCCCGCAGGAAGTAATATCTTCAGAGACAATTTTAGCATTCCAGGTTAAACAGTTCTTGTTATCTTTGTTCACTGCTCAAGAGGTTCTGATCTGAATGCTTACGAGAATAAAATTATACTAGAATAACTGCAGCAAATTGCATTCAAATTGGAATGTGAAGAGTGTAGAGTAGCTTGAGATCGCACGCAAAAATTGAATTGCTCTTTAACATTCATTTAATTTTCATTGTTATTTTGAAATCCATCTATACTGAATCTCTCCTGTGGAGACAGGTTGAATGAAGCTGGCATTTCTCAATTCTACAGTTACTGTACCAACTTACTCTCTTCTCTGAGATAAATTATTCTTCAGGATGAAGAGAAAACTGCCTTTAATGCTTACCAATTGTTGCTCAGTTTCAAGTAAAAGCAATTTAAAACTTCCCATAAATTCTGATTTTCTGAAACAGAGCAAGTATGAAAATGTTAGTGGAACCTATAAACTCGATAGAGTAGGATTAGATTTTCACAAGAGAAAGAGAAATTCAGATCTGTGTTGCTTGTTTGAAGAGCTACAACATCCAGAAAGAGGCTATAGCAATTAAATAAAAGAATAAAAATAGAAGGTTTTTTTTCCAGAAATATATGGAAGGGAATAACATTTTTAAGATGTGCTTTTGGGCTGTAGAAATAGAGAGAGAAGAGTGTACTGCAGAGAAAAACTAAAAATGAGCTATTTTCACTCTTCTTTTTGTAAAAGCTGCCGTTGCATGTGAATTGTCTATTTAATTGGCATTAAATTCAACAGTGGATTTTGATTTCTCCAAGGTATAAGTTAGCATAGTTCTTGCCCTGGACAAAACAGCTTTATGGATTTTGTTCTCTATATGGCTGTTCATGCTATTTCAAAATGTGGTATGCTTTCTGAGTTTTGGAGCAGGGCAGCAAGTAGGAGCAATGTTGTCTAAATCAGGATTCACTGCCATGTGGATAGAAGTTGACTCTGGGCATAGTGGCACTAGTGCCAAAGGAAAAGAAGTCAAACGTCCTGGAGCTGAAGGCGATTTCCCAGGCTAGAGGCAGTTCCCAAGTGCCATGCTACAGTGTTAAACCCTCAGGGTGGTCCTGATCTCTATCCTTGCAACCTAGAGTGAGGTTAACGATTTCTGACCTGGGGATTCTTGTATCATCAATCAAAAAATGAAATTAAGGAGGGTTAAAACAAAATCTTTTGAAGTTGTTTTTGTCTTACTGTGCCTGAGTAAAATTTGTTCAAAAAAATTCCTGTTCAGGCTTAGATCTCCCAGTATCCAACCTGTCAGGAGGGCTATGATAGCTGGCTGCAGTTATCTTTGGTGAACAGGGTTTTCTTCACTACTTTCTGCTTAAAAAGTTCTTCAAAAATATATCTGTCCACTGTTGCATATCCATGAAACATGTGTGATAAACATTATCTTGTAACAATTAAGCAGCAGATGTTGCTCTTGAAGATAACATGGTATATATATCTGGAATCTCAATATTTCTGTGCATGCCCTTTCATTAGTGTAAATACCTCCCTCTCTCAAATCTGTGAAGTTTCCCTCTGCAGTTAACATTCCTTCTTCATTTCAGGAGTTGGACTTGATTATCCTTTTGGGTCCCTTCCAACTCAGGATATTCTATGATTCCTTTATAAGTAAGGAGAATTACGGAATTCGGAAAACTGTCTCTACAAACTCTGAGTTCGGCTGTGCAGATCTCTAGCATGCAGTCAGATACACTGTCACATTTCTTTATCTAATTTTCTCCTGTGCCAACAATGGGCTAGTCTCTACTTTCTAGTAGTTTATCTGTGCTGAAACCCCGCCCATAGTACCTTTCTCTTTAAAAGCTTCTTTGCAAATTATCATCTCCTTACTCCTACCTCTGGGATTTTTTTTTTCCTGTGTAAATTTTAGGAAAATTTTCAGCCTTTTCCAATTTTACGCCTTACAGTAAAGCATATGGTTCAACAGAGTAAAAACCATTCTGCACTTCAAGCTGCATCTCAACCTGCATTTCTTATCCCTTCTTATCCATAAGTGCATCTTTTTTAAGATGTGTACTCTGTGCATGTTAAGAGGTCTACCAACTGCAATATGAAGGACTGAAAGCAGGAAGTGATGGATAAAAGTGGTAAAATGGTTAATTTGCTTACATGAAAGTGAAAGGAAATGTAACCTTTACTATCAGTAACCCTCACTCTCACTATTGCAGCACAATCATTGTTTTGGTTATTGCACAGAACTTAAATCTCAAAGTCAACGATGCAGGGAGTGGGTGAGCTGAACTCGGGAGGTAATATATGTGGCATTAGCAGTGGCCTATAAGTGGCCTCATTAAAAACATTACTAGATGTGAAATGGATTGTTCTTTCCTAGGTATAATGTTCAAGTAATAGACTGGTATTAACATTCGCTTTGGAGGACCAGACATGACTCAAAAGTTAATTGACTGTTTAGTAGCCTGTTGTATTTGAAAATCTGAAGTGAATTTTTCCTCACACTTAATGAGCTAGAGCTTTTTTAATTGGAAAAATATTTGTTAGTGCTCCAGCTGTTAATATTATAAATGCCTAGGGCCGCCTCTGGTTTAATTTGTTATGCTCTCATTTAAAGTTCACCTGAATGCATTTTAAATAGTGAGATGTGAACCAAGGGGGAAATAAATCACCTCTCGCAGAAGATTGTCCAAAGACTGAACAAAACCAACTTGCAAGCCTTGACAAAACTATAAAGCAGACACTAAAAGCAGGCTATTGTCTAGGAAGGGGGACAGATCTTATGTCAGAGACAAACACCCCAGTTTGAAAAAGTTATTTATTCTCTACAGAATCCATCTGCATAAGGGTCTTCATGCAACAGGAAACATATCTCTGGGATGCTGCAGTTGTTATTAGGTTGGAAGGGCAAGGGGAAAAAATTGTATTTTGGTTGTATTCCAAAGTATTTCGGTTATAATTCTAAAACGTGTCCTTGCTTCTGTTTCTCTTGTAAAATAAAAATGTCTGCAAAGTTTCCTTTTTTCATTATCTTAACTTTGCAAATGTTCAATCGGGGTTTAAACCTGAAGGGAGCTAAAATATATGCAAAATGCTGTTGAGAGGAATTGATTTTTGCCACTTATCATCCAGTTCTTTCCACGCATCATTATTTATTACAAAAATAATTATTTACAAGCACACCTCAAAAGTCCTCTTGTCTAGGACAGACACCTGTGATTGAAACTTGTTTCACACTTTTGGCTCTTGATAAAAAGTGGTGGCACAACTAAAGAAATAATCCAAGTTGTCAAAACTCCAATTCGTCTAAATTTGTGAATTGTGCTTCATAACTAGAAACTTCAGGGCAAAATTTCTCAATATTATCAGAGCATTTACTTGATCACAGAGAGCATAAAAATGCATGGCTTTGTTTAAATAGTAACGTTGTGGTTCAACATGTGTGCTTACAGCAGAAACATCTGAATCTTTAAGTTTCTGTATCTTGTTTTATCCCTGTATGTTATTTTAAAGGAAAGAAAAGTGTTACTCATAGTGTATGTTTAGGAGGAATGACTGTTTTACTCTCTTGAGTAGAACCCCCAAGCCAAATAAGTCCAGAAATGCTACGGACTTTCCAAAGAAAGTCACAAGAACACATTGAGTAAAAGAATACCTTATGTATTTGCTGTTTCTGCCAACAACATGGTAACACTGTGTATCCATTCATGGCCCTGACAGCATTATAACCTTTCTAACTCAGCTGATACGTGCAGTGAAGAGACTGCGTAATCCCTTTCTTTTCACTGTGTTAATCTCCCCTAATATGGAGATGTTTGAGCAGCAAACATGGGTGTGATTTTGATGGGCTGGAGCATGGGTTCTTCAGCACACATTAAAATGCAGAAGATCAGATATTTAATTTCAATAAACAAGATTATTAAGTTACAGGACATCTGTTTTGCAACATATGCATTCCCTTTAAAATTACTGTGCTTTGTAATGCTTTGCTTTTAGCTGTTCAGTTGTGGACTTACCATTATTAGTTGCTTTGGAGGGAGTAGAAGTCCCTCCTGAAGCTAATTTAATCAAGTGTCACTTCAAACCTCTCGGCAGAAGAAGTGACACCATTTTGTAGCCAGCACGTTCCCTTGAAATGTACAGGTCATCCTTCAATTCTCAACCTTTTTGTCACTTGATATATAGCAGAATCACATATACCCATGAGAAACAAAATTAGCAGTAATCCTCAAGGGCAGCTGAGTATGAACTTGTATTTTTTTATTCTTTTTTCTTTTTTCTTTTTTTTTTTTTGTGGAAAGATGATGGCATAGGTTCAAGAGCCCATTTCTAGAAAATAATAAACTGATAGTGGTATTTAGGCACAACGGAACACAATTTTTCAGCCATCATCCTTGACAGAAGGAGTTGTGTTGTCTTTACGGGGTCAGATATCAGAAGCCTAAAGCAAGAGAGTGTAATCAACTTGGTACGATTTATTCATTCAGAAGTAAGATTCTACATTATAGTACTTCAGTGTGAACAGACTGAGACAGGTCATGTCATTGATTTGTTTTTCTAATGGACAAGTAATAACTGTAGGTCAATATACTTCAGCAATGGATGACTTGACTTCTTACTGAAAGAAACTATTTAGGAATGAGAACCCGAGGCTTGTTGAGTAGATGAGTCTGAAACCTATTTATTATTTCTGCAGAAAAATACAGGCCCCTAGCAATCGTATTTGATGTTCTGCTATGTGGTGATTTGTCAATGCCATGACAATTGCTTAACATTTTTGGGATCATCAGATGTAATGTACGTATTTCATCATTGCACACAATCTGCATTGAAAAGAAAATTGTGTTATTACAATGCATTGAGCATGTCCAATTTCAGGCAAAACCAATTGTTCTAAACATACTTGCTTCCCCTTGTAATCTAATTTTACAGCTACCTCTGGGTATGTACTGGAAAGTGTCATTAAAAGAAAGGGGAAGAAAGGGTTCGGTTCTAACCAAATTCTCGCATTTCAAACTGTCTGTTTCAGAGAGACAAGGAGGGTTTGTAATATGTTGCTGAACTTAAAAAAAAAAATATTCATCTTGCCAAGATTGCATAAATAGATAATAAACTGTAGATATATTTAGACATAAAACTGTTTGGCATAAAAGCATAGAAAAGTGCAGCATGAAACAGATACAAACCAAAACTATAACCAGATGCAAAACATAACAGAAATCATAAATTATATCTAAAACACAGATTGACAGAGATAATGGATATATTAGAGCTTCTTTTCCACATCCTATGGAACTTGGAATTAATAGTGTCTCTCGCTAGTCTCTGAGAATCTGAAATATTCATGAAAACAAGTATGCTACATGTCCTGTGGCAATAGTGTAAATTCTGTAAATCTCATGACATATTGACTAGAAGATGTAACCACGAGAAATTATCATGATTGTCAAAATGTCACAAAGGAGCTTAAAATTTATCATCTATAAGTGGAGGTTTATCAGACCTTGAAAAATTAAGGTGTGTTTGGACTGAGAGCTTAGCAGATCAGTTACCTAAAATTTTGAACATTAAAAGGTTGTTTCAGTCTTTTCTAAGTGTATTCACATGGCATGTTGTGGCAAGCAAGGGACAAAAGGTCACCCCAAAAGTCTATTCATCAAGTATCTCAAATGTACTGAGACAGGGTATCATAATTTTTGTTTCTAACTTCCCATCTGAACTCTTAAGTTATGTGTCAGTCTCTCAAACAAGTAAACAAATGCTGCATTTTGGTTCATGTTGTCACCGTAACATCCAAAAGCACTAGGAACTTCTGGAGCCTCTTGGAAAAGAGAAAAATCCTATGTTGATGTCTCCTTGCCAAACACCTTAGATCTAGATTTTCTGTTGCGTGAGCTGAAGCTCCCTGCCAAGGCTGGAGAACAAGAGCATGATTGAGAATTGACCCTATCATTCATTAAAAATGTAAAATTCCATCATCCTGCCCTTGGTATTCTCAGGTTTCTGAGCAGAGGTGGTAGAAAAGAAGCCATGTCAACAACTTCAAATGTCTTTAAGAACCATTTTAAAAGTGAGTTTTACTGTTATTGTCTTTGGTAAGAAGTTCTTCTCTTAAACTCTAGTAGTCCATACCATACTTCCAAAGGTTCAGGGTCAAAACATGATTGCAATGGAGCTTTGAAGTCAGGGAAGAGGTTATATTACTGCATCAGGAGAGGTAACCTTTGAAGAGGTGAAAGCAGAGTATAGATTCTTCTCATGCACCCTGACAACTCATCACAAGTGGTATCAAGACCATTTTTGTGTAGGGCTGTGAAAGAAGGACATGTACCTTTCACCACTAGAAGAGAGCAGTGCTGTGAGTGCGTTCATGGTTCTGCATTTTTTAAAAGTCTGAGATTTTTCCCATCAGAAACTTCTGGTAAATCAAGGCTAAATAGAGGTATAAGAGCCTAGTGACTAGACTTCTCTCAAACTGATATCTGAAGAAAAGCACATGATATGATTAAACTATCAGAGGCATGAATTGCTGTAAAAGGCAGCTTTTGGCAAGTCATCAAAACTGCTCCTCTGTTTTCTTTGCATTTCTGAGGATGTAGCTGTAATGATGAGGAATAGAGATTCTGAAGGCTTGCTTTCCTCCTGCATATTCCTCTTGCAGCTCCGAAAACTGGCAGTAAAATGCTCTCTGTTAGCATCTCACTCAGTTCCACTAATGAACAGACTCCCTACTTCCCAATAATGGTTGCTTAAGAATCAATTGATTGGGCTTCGTAGTGACGCATAGTGCCACCGCAAATTCTACCAGCCAAGAGGTTTTTGGCAGCTCTAGTCTGAAAATCTAGATACCTTTGTAGGTCTTTCCTGACGGTTCAGAATGCCTCAGTGAAATGAAACAAGCTCTTAAGAATTGTTTAACTGTCACATCTCTGTACAGTAAGTTAGAAGTCCAGTGGAGCTGGATATAGATCTGTCAGTTTACCACAAGGAATAAGTTCTGTTAAGATTTATCTTTACAGTTAAGACCCAGATAGAGTACAATATTTCTTAACTACAAATTAACACAATGGGTTCAAATTCAGCTAAACCTGTGTGCTCATACATTTGAATACACTTTCTGTACAGCTGTAAGGATCTGCTTTCTTGGTTTTAGTAGAATTAAAGTCAGGTTGTCATGTTTATATGTGTGTGATATGTACCAAAATTATTGACAATAGATGAATTCATAATGATCTAACAAATCAGTAGATGCTACACAATTAATGTCCTGTAATTGTGAACTCTCTGGTCTTCAGTTCAAAAATAATTTGTTCTAATACATCAAAATAAAACATTGAGAAGACCACATAGAACTGTTATATTAGCGACCTAGCAGCGCTTTCTCACTGTCCCACCAGTGGGATGGGGGGGAGAACCAGGGAGATAAAAGTGAGAAAACTCATAGGTTGAGATAAAGACAGTTTAATAGGCAAAGCAAAGGCCACATGCACAAACAAAGCAAAACAAGGCATTCATTCACCAATTCCCATGGACAGGCAGGTGTTCAGCCATCTCCAGGAAAGCAGGGATTCATCACTGGTAGCAGTGACTTAGGAAGACAAATACCATAACTCCAAATATCCCCTCCTTCCCTCTTCTTTCCTCAGCTTTTGAGCATTTCCCCTTATATTTTGAGCATGACCACACATCGTCTAGAAGGTCCCTCTGATCATTAGAGTCAGCTGTCCCAGCTGTGTCCTCTTCCAACCCTTTTGCACCTTCAGCCTCCTCACCAGTGGGGTGGGGTGAAAAGCAGAAAAGGCCTTGGCTCTGTGTAAGGCCTGCTCAGCAATAAAAGACCCCATATCTAGATTTTCAACAGTGGTTTTAGCACAAATCCAAAACACAGCTTCCTACCAGCTACTGTGGAGAAAATGAACTCTACCCCAGCCAAACCCAGCATAAACACCCACTGAGTAAATGCTTACTCTGAGTTATTTCACTGGGTGTACATCTCTCAGATTAATCCAGGTAATCCGTATCATAAACACACAGATATTAATAAACCAGAAAACTGTGGTTTTCTCTGTCATTATTAGCTTCTGTCTGTCTGCTCAGCTTTCAAAGGCACAGACATATGGATCACAAAAATATACTCTAGCACAGCTAGTTGTTTGATAGCTGAAAATCACTTGAAATAAAATAACATGAAGTCTTCAAATCCTAGTCCTTTGGCCTTCTGAATCACATAGTCTTAGCCAACAGGTAACATTTCAGCTACTTTATAACTTCAGAAGGATGTGAATTTACTCTGTTTTGCCAGTACATTCTTACCCCATGTAAATCTCAACATTTGACAAGATCTGTCCACTGTTGCTTTGTTGATCTAAAACTTCTAAATACGTAAGTAAATGTACCTTATACCTGTCTGACACAGCTAGGAATGCCAGGTAGTTGGTTTTTTGTCGTTTGTGGCTAGTTTGGTTGTTTTTCGTTTTTTTTTAATTTATCGTCATTTTAAAAGATCTTACATTGTTCAAGAAAAGCCTTGTATCAAATCTTCAGGAAACAGAATTTTCATTATTATTCTTCCCTGTCTGTTGTTACTTGTAGAGCTTGATGAAAAGTGACACAGGGGTGAGGAAAACACTTTATACTCAAACTTCAAACACCACTCTGAATGCAAAACTATGAGAATTTTCTTCAAACATCTACAAAATTTGGGCTAGCCATTTATCTAATAGACTCAAAAGAATTGCCTAGCTATGGCTTAAACATGCTGAGCTGAGATACCAGGGATCCCATCAGTCTCAGAATAGATAAGGAGTACTTGGTAATTCTTCAAACCTATGAAGAAGATTTTGACATATCAGGCAAGCACAGAGCTTCTCTCACAATGAACTAAAATGAAAATCAATTGTCACAGAGCAATTCTGGAAGTGCAGCTGTGTCTGGAAAAGTATAAAATCAGAAAGGCTGTGTTGCAGGTGAAATAAATGATATGCAAGCAAGATGGACTTAACTTTAAAGTCTGGTAAGTTCAAAGGTAAAAAATGGTGTTGGCTCTCCAAGCTGATTCTACATGTTCACCTTGAATAGATGTTCTAAGTGAACCTTAGAAATTCAAGTTATAGATTAGTCTAAATAGAGAAATGGAGACCCTGCCCGTAGTTCACCTTTCAGTCTCTGCAAAAGGAGTTATTTCTTGCATGCATTGTAATGACCTTTCAGTAAACTTGAAGATCTTGGAACAAAAGCTGCCTTTGTTACGAAAGCTTTGTTACTGTGCATCTTCACTGAACTGCAGCATGGGTGATTCTAGGTACTTTGTTTATTTCTGGCAGTCAAAATTAATCTGGTTGCTATTGACAAACTGTGGTGATGGTGGTGAACTCTCATTGAGACCAGCATTTGTTGGAGTCTAGTTCTACCAGCTAAATTCTCTTGTCTGCATTATAGTTAGAACCTGTATACCTGTTCACATGGCAACGCAGGTCAGTTCACAAAAGCTAATTATTTCAAGTTCAGTGACTGTGAGGTGTCAATAATCATGCAGGGCTATGGGTGATTTACTCCTTATCACATAGGCCGAAAATCAGGAGGAGAGATTAAAATGCATACATCAGCAATTGGATTGATAAGTTCTTCTGAAGTGTCACCCAGAAGCCGCAGTTAAACCTTTGAAAAGTTAATCTTGTTGTGAGACTTTGCATGTTCTTCCTACCCCAAAGGCACCACTGGAGTTTCAATATCCTCCACACAAGTCTCTCGCTGAGTGGCTGCTGAGGCTTGGTGCAGGCTGCTCAATTCTCCAGTGGATTTTTTGGCACCAAGCTGGTCAGCAAGGTTAGAAGCTGAAGTGCACACATTTCCTAAACTGTCTAGCTTAAAATTATCAGTTATCTCAGCAAACAAATAGAGATATTGGGGGGGGGTGGAGGGGTTTGTATGGAGATTTTGTGATGTGGTTTTTGTGGGCTGTTTTGTTTTGTTTCATTTTGTTTTGTTTTGTTTTGTTTTGTTTTGGGGTTTTTGTTGTTGTTTTGTTTGGTTTGGTTTTTTGTTTGGGTTTTTTTTGTTTGGATTTGGTTCAGTTTGGTTTCTTGTTACGTATTTTTGGGGTGTTTGTGCCTTTTCTTTGTGGCTTTTTTTGTGTGGTTTGTTTGTTTTGTGGTTTTTTTGGTTTTTTGTTTGTTGGTTTGGGGTTTTTTTGGTGGCAACTAAAATTAACAAGCCTTGTTTTGAAAAGAATACAGGCTCTGTGTTTCATGTTGAGATGCACTGTTGGCCACAGTCCTATCAGTGAAATGTGAGTTCAGAGCTGAGGCACCCTGGTATTTCCAGCTGGCGCTTCTCCCCACTGCTACAGCATGTCCCAGGAAATGGCAAGACACCCACAGCAGGAGAGGACCCATTTGTCTCCATCTGGCATCGTTCCGGATGTGCACCCTTGCCTTGTGCCTGTTACAGGGTGGCGAGTGCAGGTCTGGCTGACACACTGCAAACTGCAGTGCTTGGTGACACCTGCAAAACAGCTTTTTCAAGTCAGCTTTATTTAGGTTCTTAGTTAAGTAGAAAACTGTTCTTCCTTTGTCTCAGTCCCTTCCTGAGGCAGGGGAGGCATCTCATGCTTGGCAGCTGCCTTGCAGCCCCAAGCCCTGGTTCTGTCCCAGCCACTGTCCCCCGTGACTGCCAAGCCTGGCCTGGCACCCACCACACCATCATCTCACCAGAACATTGGGAGCCCTGCATATAGGAAAGGTCAATGGGATAGGTGTATGGGGAAAGGAGCTGAACTGCATCCCACTGAAAGGGATTTTCAGGAGAAAGAATGTCTCCTTTTTTTTCCTGACACCTTCCGCTCTCAGCAGATGGGAGTCTTGTTCAATCTTCCTAAGCAAGTCAGCTGTCCTAGCTCACCATCTTTTCCTTTCTCCTGCCTGGATAATACTCACAAAGACCACAATATGCAACTCATCATTCCACTGGAAAATACATTCAGGTGGCTGTGGTTGGCTGCTTTGTTTCCCTGCTTTCTCAGAGTGAGAATGAGGGTGCTTTCTCCTCATAATCCAGAGGGAAAACAGCCAGAATTAGTGGGAAAATGCCATCCTAACATCTTTCCATGCCATCTTGGGGAGTGGGAGGATCTTGGCTTCAGCACATTAGAGCTGCTGCTCTAAATGCCCGTGTGGGAAACTCATGAGTTGCTTGATCCACATGAGAAGTCTCATACACAAAACTATGGCTCTCATTTTAAAATCAGGATGAAGGAACAGGTTGCTGTTGTACTTCCTTATCAATTATTTCAATGACTGTTCATTGCCTGTGTATGTGGGTTGACTTTTCAAATGAATTGCAGTCACTGGAAATACACACATACTCACAAGTATGCAGCTAAAAAAAAAAATATTTTCCGCTACTGGCCAAAGGATTATGTAAATACTGTGCTTGGCGCATGCTGATGCAAGCTGAAAAAAACCAGACTGCTTTACTGCCGTGGAGGAAAAAGGCCGGTAATTACACTTTCTAAATGAAGTGCTGTCAGCCCAAGTTACAGCTTTGCAGCTCTTCCACAATCTTCAGACTCAAATTTCCAGATACGATTGACCCTTTGATATTCTGAGCCTGCATTTCAGAATGCCCAAACTGCTGAAAAGTAATTGTTCTGGTTTTGAATTGTCTCACTCCTGAACTGGCTGTGAATAAAAACACTTCACTAATACCTCTGTTTACTTCTAGTATTTAGTATCATCAGGTAGCTCAACTGAGAAAACAACCAGAAGATGGATATTAAACAGCTACTGTTTTGCAGAAAGATATTGAGAAATACTCTGAGATCAGATTCTATCTATTTTATGTTTCACTATGATAAAAATTTGCTGGATTGACCATCTTCCTTGTTGCGTTCCTCAAAAAGTTTTGAGACTCTCTTAATAAGACTGATTTTTCAAGCATCACTTCTCATAGCAAAAAAGTAGAAAACTCATGGATTGTCATCTCTCATGTTCCAGTAACTATTCTTCCAGGTAGTAAACTTCATGGATTTTTTCCCAAGCCTCCTAAGAATCTTTGCAAAAGAGCCACTTGAGGAGATCTCTTGGAGCTGTTCCTTAAAGGAGTATTGCATAATAAAAGTTGAATTTATAAATAGTATTAATGTATGCTTGTAACACTTCAGTATGGCTGAACAAAATGAACCACTGCAAAATTATTACAAGAGTTCACAAAAGAGTTATTTTTGTCATTTATGGACTCAAAGTAGAGTTTTGTTGATGCATTCCTTTTGCTTTTAAAACTTTGGACATAATTAGGATCATTGTACAACCACAACGATATTGTCTATGAGACAGTTCTAGAACAACCAACTCCCATTGGTGATAAGCCTCCAAGCTTCTTCTGTGACACCTTGCTGGCCAGAAATATGTTAAATTGCATGTTTCTCATTTCATCCACTTTGGTGTATTACATCAAATAGCTCTGGAAACTACAATGTCTGCTCTTGGGCCTGAAATGTATTTTGTAGTTCTCCTGCCAGAGCAAAGGTTGAGAAGGAGGAAAAAAGGAAGCAAAAGGGGAGAAATTAAATGTATTATATATATGTAAAATATATTTTTGTCTTTACTGGAATTCCTAATGACTTTACAGGGATAATTTTGCTTTCATTTATTATGTGCTTTTATAGAGTTGACACAGATTTACCTACAGTAAATGGATATATCCTTTTTTATCATAAGCATACAATTTTATGTGACAAATAAATGGAAGGACAGGGACAAGAATTAATCAAAGCTGTAGAAATGAAAAGACCGTGTGTGTGATGCATATTTGTTCATTTTTAGATAGTTATTGTTTGATATGGTTATTATAATTCTAAATTGTACTGGGAAATTCAATTTCTTCTACCAAAGATCATGAAAATCTGTTAATAGTATCATGTACCAAGAGACGAAAAAAATTCTCTTCTGCTTAGCCATTAAGTATGTTTGAAATTAGTTGCCTTTGTAATTATAAAGCTTGATGTCAGACTATCAAGAAGGCTATACATGGTGAATTGAAGGAATATATGGTGAGGTGATTGATTCTTTGGATAATTGGACTTCAGCCTTTACAAGTAGTTTGTATGGCTACATGTAGAAAAACCATTGACTGTAGCCTCAGTTAAGATTATATAGTTACTACTGTTCATAGAAAAAGTTACTATTGTGTGTACAGCTAATGTGTAGTTATTCTACAGCCGTTTTTTCAATGTTGCTGAAACATGAAATCAGGAGAAAAATCACTTGCTGTGAAAACACAGATCCCATTTCCTGAAACTTTGGAAAAACAATGTCCCATATCCTTCATTACCATCATTCGATCTTCACTGGATTGGATATAACAAACTTTTTAAAAATACAGATGCTTCTGTCAACCATCCTGAAGTCTCTCATAATCTTCTGTCGTTATTCAGTTACATTTTAAAAAGAAAGGAATAAGCTACCATATCAATTTTAAAGGATTGCATATATCCATTTCTAACAGTTTTAAACTGAAGTTAGCTCAGTAAAAAGCCTTATTTGTTCCTATGTGCCAGGCCAGGAATAATATTTTCCTTTTTATGCCATTCTTTTACTATCTAAAACTAAACTGACTCTACATGTTACTATAAGTCCTAGTCTTCATTATGATTAATTTCATTGTTTTCACTCAAAAAAATGTATTTTTAATAAATTTCTGTATAATACAGAAGGCAGTCACATGGTTTAAACTGTTTACAAAGCATCTTAGTAGCAAACATAAGGGTGAAGAATGACTTTAGGCTGAATATGTCGGTATTTTGCTATAAGCAAAGACTCTCAAAGGGCTCCACAATTCTACTTTCCTAACTACAGAAGCAGAGAGCTTGACTTCCCTAAGGTGTTGGCAGAGAACAAAGCACACGAGCAGCCGTGTGAATGGCAATAACTTAATTCACAGCTGATTCCAGTCACTGCCAATGGAAAGATGGACATAAACAAAGCATTAGCAATTTTCATCTGTTAGTATATCTAGTGTTTCATTCAGAATTTCTCTCTGGGGAGGGAAAATGTGCTGGAAATTTTCTATCATTTGCTCACTTGGCTTGCCACACATGCAGCTGCCTGATTGACACTCAGCTTGGCTGCAAACAGAAATAGTCATTTATTTGTAAGTCTCATCTGTTTGCAAATGTGACCCTTAGCTATCACTTTTCTTGCAGGTTAATGCTATGCTGATGTAATGGAAAATGTTCATGCACCCCAAAGCTCAGCTTTTCACGGCAGGACAAAATTGCGGCTGTTTATGTTTGGAAGGTAGTCTTTGCAACCAAAACAGATAAGCAGTTTTCTCGTTCATACTTACATATTAAGAAGGGACAAGATTTATATAACATCAGGCAATTTTAAGTTAAGAGTAACAAAAATAGATTGTTCATGCAATTCCAATTAATCTTTATTTATAATTCTTAAAGCAAACTGGTCGTATCCTGCTTTCAGCAGGACCACAGGCTTGTTGTGGCTCTAGTTTAGAATATGAAAAATGGAGTTGTAGTGAAAAAAATCTGTTGGATGCAGTTCCTATTTGATGCTTATTTTGGAATCCATATAGAGTAAGACTCGAAGGAAAAAGTTTTTTTGGTTAAAGAGGCTACTAAAAGCCCCTCTGAAGATTCTCATTCTGTGGCAGAGTTCTTATAAGGTGTTAGGAAATTTCTTCAAGCATAAGTATTTTTGTGAATATTCACTAATAGCATGTTCCCTGTATTCTATATGACTAAACTGATCCAGCTACATTAATGCTAACCTGAGATTCTCTAGAATTAAGAAGATTTTGAGCAAACCCAAAACATATTTTGCATAATACAAGTGTTCATAACAGTACCAGAAGTATAGACAGCTGCAATTGTTCATAGACTTCACTTACAAGTCCCATTAAGTAAATAAAATGTGTAAATAGTGTAACAAATTAGATTTTTCACTGATAGGGGTAAAAGATGTCCGATACTTTTAACACATATTATTCTAGCCAGTTATTTCTGAATGTTCTGCATCAATACTGATGGATGCTCAAGGACAGACCACACAAAAAATTCTGTTCCCAATCATATAGTTCACTTATTATCAAAGATATTCAACAAAGATCTTGTGGCTGTCCTCCCAGTAAAAAGGAACAACCCTGATATGAACAACATATGTTGGCTGAAATTTTCCACAAATGATATCAGAAGGTGCTTTAGAATCTGATTGAGCCCAGCACTAAAGACACCAAGAGCTTATTTTTCAATATATTATTCACCTGCTCAACTGCCGCTCCTTACATGGAATATTTATTAAATTTCTGTGGTGCATCAGCTATAAAGTGTGAATTATCCTAATTTCCTTTAGAGTATTGACCTTTAAGTTTGTATTAATTAGAAATCTTCTTTTCCTTTATTTTTTTTTTATTAATACTACTCTCTTTTGTACAGCAGCCATTTTTAAAATACTACTTGAAATAGAAGATAATTAGAAATAGATCAGGAAGCAAAAGTAACATGAAGATTGTTAAATATTATTTCTACTATGTACTACTAGGATTTCAATTAAGAATCGGTGCAGAATATTAGCAATTGGGAAAGCCAAACTTCTGAGACTAACTTCACCATTGCAGCAGCTCTGTGCATGTTACCATGGAAGCATATTTGAGAGGGAAAACGCAGCTGCGGAGAGGGAACTAACTCTCTCAGTACAGCTGAAAGTAACTGTTACAATGCTGATCTCCTTCTTCTATAAAATTCTTTGTAAGATCATAAATCCAGACGAGTAACCCTTCGTGACTAGCCCCAGCCGTGAGGGCAATAATCAACCAGCTGTCTCTAGAATTGAGCTCATTCTATAAAATGGATCTCAGACAGAAGGCTCTCATTTGGGCCAAATAGGAAAAACCACTCTAGCAGAAAGGTGCAATGCCAAATGACACAGAGAAAACAGCATGAAATGACAATTTAATTGGTGAGATATTCAGGGCAGGGGTGGGTGGACAACATATGTACCAGAGAGGAGTAAAAGGTGCTTTTGTCATTTGATTCTGTCTCTTCATGGTTTCAGTCAGCTTTGATCTTGGAAAATTTCGTATATCTGTACTTCAGTAGTGTCTTTATGTTGTGGGGATCTCACACTTGAGACAAATTCAATTTAACCTGAAAATTAAGAGGGTATTATATAGATAATTATGCAGAAGTACACTTAGCAAGTTTTCTTCAAAAATACAGTAATAGTTAGGCTTCTTTGTGCTTTGAGATGACTCCACTGCTAGTCCAATGGAACTTTGAAAAAAGTTAAGACACAGTTGGATAACTGCTCCACAAAAATGTTGCTGAAAAATTCAGTTTTGATTTGTGCTGGTATACTGCATTTCTCGTGTGTCATTTACAATATTTACTAAATACTCACTAATCTTTGGGAGGTGCTGAGTATATTTTCTCTAGCATGGCTATCTTAGCTGGTAAACCTGACCACTGCTAATGTCTCATCATATAATCCATTATCTGAGCATTTTGTCAAGGGGTTTGTAAATGACTCTTACTTATTGGAAATTATTTACTCTTAAAAAGCCTTTTCCAATACAGTCCTGTTGTTTGGAAGTTGCAAAAGAAGTCCATTTTTGATTCACTGTGTATATCACCAGTGGCATGAACATGTCAGGGATGAAATCTATCTAAAAGATGAAGAATTTATGGGAAAGGAAAGAAGCGTAATACTTAGTTTCCATCGATTAATCCAGAGTGTATGTAGTATCATCCTGCACTAGTAGAGACAGATCTATGTTCCCCAGTAAATCCAACCACACATCCTAATTAAAAAAAAAGACTTTTTTCTTCTGTCTATATCTTTTATAACAGTGTGTTTGCTTGTCTGGTCGGAAAACAGGACAGAGCTTAAATAACTACAAAGAATTACTTAATCACCTTTATAACTTCATCAAGAGGAACCAACCTAGGCAGCCCATTAGCAAAGACAAAGGAATCACAAGCCAAAACTTAAAAGAACTGAAATAATGAATAATAATAATAATAATAATAAAAGATACATTTCTCTCCTTACCTATAATAAACATAAGAGAGAATAGCTGATGAAGTTCGAGACGTTTGGTAACTCAGAGTATCTTTCTATCTTAATTATTGTCTCTGTTCTGATGTTTCATTCCATTCATTCTGAGTCTATCACTAAAGCTGAGTTAGGGGTCCTTGTGGCTCACAGCATTATCTGTGAAAAAGAATTAAAAATGAACTTTCTATCTGGTGGCTGATGCTGGCATAGCTTAATCAAATCTCAGGTCACAAACCGCGTACTGAGAGTCATCCAGATCAACCTCCTGCTCAAAGCCAGGACTGCTGCTGAGTCTGGATCAGCTGTAGCTACGTCTAACCAGGCATTCCAAAGCTTGAACGAAGGAGATGCCACAGTCTCTGCATAACCTCTTTTTGTGCTGCACTACTCTATCAGTGAAAAGGCGTTTGAAACCAGAGCCTGTGAAGTAACAATTTGTGACTGCTGCTTCCTGA
This sequence comes from Melanocharis versteri, assembly GCA_013397845.1. Lineage (NCBI taxonomy): Eukaryota > Metazoa > Chordata > Aves > Passeriformes > Melanocharitidae > Melanocharis > Melanocharis versteri. Next base: position 480,809 of record VZTG01010322.1, read on the forward strand.
TGTATCATTCGGTGCTGCCAGGAGGCATTTGGCCCCATAATCCTGGTTTGGCTCTATAAATGGCATGACATGTCCCTTAGTTCCCTCTCAACGAATTAAACCAATTCAGCTCCCTCCACCTGTCCCTACAGGGCACCTGCCCACGGCCTCTGTCCATCATTCTTGTTCCCTGCAGGACCTTTTCCTATTTCTCCACATCCCCTTTTAGGAGGGAGGCACAGGACTGCTTGCAGTCTGCCAGGGCAGTCTCACCAGTGCTGAGCAGAGTGAGGATAAAAGCTTTCCTAAGCCTGCTGGTCATCTTTCTCCTTATAGAGCCCGGGGCTTGGTTTACATAATTTTCACTGAGCTTAATGTAATACATAATAAACTGAATAGATTCAGAAGAATTTCAGTATGGATAACAAGAAAGGAACTCTAAGCAGCTGTGTAAACAATAATTAGGATAACAGTTCAAGAACAAGAGATGGGTTTGGCAGGAGTTTCAGCTAGATGGAGTAAGAGTGGCATCTGCACTTAGAAAGTGGCAGGAAAGGTATGAAACAGAAGTGAGGAGACAGAGGAATTCACTGAGATAGGTTATTAGAGAACTTTTGATCAAAATTTGCACAAGGCAGCTATTTAATTTGAGTGACTCCTGTTCAAATCATGAAAGTGTAAACAAAAGAAACTAGATTAGTCAAAACATTCTCAGTACAGGAGGTTCAGCTTTTTTTAACCTGGAGACAGATCACTGAAATAAATGTCTTTAATATTTTGCCATTTTATAAGGTCACTAACTACATGATTATGTTGATTTTAGGTTGGGCTCCATTTGCTGCCTTCTATTCCTACATCCTCCTGTGAAGTGGTTGAAAAAAAGACAGGGAGAGAAAACTCACCAGTTATCATCATCAGCAAAACAGAATTGACTTCAGGGAAATTAATTTAATTTATTACCAATCAATTCAGAGTAGGGTAGTGAGAAATTAAATCTTAAAACACCTTCTCTCCCAACCTCTCCTTTCTTCCGGAACTCAACTGCATTCAGAATTTTCTGTGTCTCCTCCTCCTCAGTGGCAGAGGAGGACAGGGAATGGGGGCTCTGGTCAGTTCATCACAGGTTGTCTCTGCTGCTCCTTCCTCCTCATGGGGAGGTTTACTCGCAGTATTCCCCTGCTCCAAGGTGGGGTCCTCACTGGGCTGCAGTGGGTATCTGATCCACCACGGACTTCCACGGGCTGCGGGGGCACAGCTGCGTCACCAGAGTCTGCACCACGGGCTGCAGGGGAATCTCAGCTCTGGTGCCTGGAACACCTCCTGCCCCTCCTTCTACACTGACCTGGGTGCCTGCAGAGCTGTTCCTATCACATATTCTCGCTCCTTTCTCTGGCTGCAGCTACTGTGTGTTATTTTTCTCCTTCTTAAACCCATTATCCCACGGCACAACCATGGTCAGGGTTTGGCTTTGGCCTTGGCCAGCAGTGGCTCTTTGTTGGAACCAGCAGGCATCGGCTCTGTCGGACATAGGGAAAGCTTCTGGCAGCTCCTTACAGAAACCACCCCTGTAGTCTCACCATCCTCTCACTATCAAAACCTTTCCATGCATCCCACTGCAATGCAAAATTAACAAAATATAGAAAAATATCTGCTCCCCATCTCTTCTTTCTCTATTCCATTTCTACCTAACCAAAGATGACATGAACAATGCACAGACTATATAAGTTTGGAAAAGCAGAGGGAGAAAAGTTTGAACCCTTGAAGTGTGGATGTGGGATGATTTGCTGTCCACAGATTCTGTTTAGCATTATGCCTAAAGTTTGTGTTGAGCAGAAATCCACTCAAGACCGTGGGTGACAGAGGTATTGGTAAGATTCATGTTTTCTATTTAACTGCAATGAAGGGCCAAGGGTTCTTCTACCAGAAAAGTGTAGAAGGTGTTTTCTGGGTCATAGCTCACCACGCATCTCTACTCTCTTAACAGAGCCATATTTACAGAACTAGCTACCCCACAGGCAAAAAATATTCAAATAAGCAGTCATTGACACCATGAGTAGCCTGATCCCACTGAATGCTGGAAACAGAGAGGGAGTTGCTAACACAAAATGTTTGCATCTTTGCTTTGTTGTTGTTGTACTAGTTTTTTCACCCACCTGAAGCCTCTTGAATATTAATTAAGTGCTTTTGCTCGACAAATTCAGTGTTGAGCTGTTTGAGCTGGATATACAGAGCTTGATTAATCTTCATTCACATTTAGTCAAGAGTTGAGCTAATGGTGACTGTGGCATTGAGATTATTAATTCGTGTTTACAAAATGTGAACCAAACAGCTAGATTTTTCTACTAGGTTTTTCTACAAATCACATACTTTGGAGCTAAGAGTTATTTGATACTGAAAACAACTGAAGCCAGTCAGGTAGAGATGCTATTATTTTGCTTCCTTTTATCCAGGTATTCTTTCTTTTGCTACTATCTGTCTTCTTGACTCTCTATGCAAAATGCCATCTGAATAAACAAAAGGTAGCCAAAAGTTCATGTGTAGAGACTAAGACAAGATAACAAATAAACACTTTGAAAGAGATTACTCAGGGGAAGTGAGACAATAGTAGACAAGACAACAGCTTCACCCTCACTTGTATATGGAAGGGCCATTGATTCCAAGGAGAATTATGAGGCAGGATTTGAGTGAGGCTAGTGAAGTGGAATTAGAGCTCCTTCCACTCCATGGTGCCAGTGCAGAGATAGAAGATTGAAAATGAAGAAAATTTGGTAACAATAACCTTCCTGGTGGTACAGAAGACTGGGTGATTTTCAATATTTTTCTGTATAACACTGTATCCACTTAAGTTAGCCTGTGTCTCTGCCCTGTTATATAAAGTATAACAGTGTTTATCTGAATCAGGTCATATAAAGTTTAATAGTTCTCTTTCAATAGAAGAAAAACACAAGTGGGTAGAAATGTATCATTACAGCAAATGAAGCAAGACCAAGACTAGCAATGAGTACCTAAAACAGGAGCAGGATGTGGGTTCCTCTTAAATGACACAGACTGAGTGTGCGTTGTAATGGGTTGTAATTCAGCAGAAGCTTTCTGCAGCTGAGACAGCACAGTCTTTTACAGTCTCATATTCTCTTCTTTTCCAGTTACTTATATGGATGGCAGTGTGCCAGGACAGGAGCTCATCTGTACTTTCACAAATATTACACTCTGCATGCAGAGTCATGGAAGAGCTTGTCTGAGCACTGCTGACAAACCGCACACCATATCTAATACTGCAAACGTTGTGAAGAGTCCAAATTGATTTGGCACTTCCAGATTTCAGGAGCCTGTGCTAACTGAAATAATTTGAAAGGGAAACTCCTTTTTACCTTGACACAGCTTGCTGAAGAGGCACTGGGGATGAGACTTGGGCAAAGAAGCAAAGCCTATTAAAAATCATTAAAATGAACAGACTTGATGAGGAACATATTGCTGCTGCGAGCTGATGAGAATTCACTGTGTGGGAAGAAATCTGTGATAAAGCAGAAGATAATGTGTTCTTAAATGGGAGATCAGGAGTCTGCCTATTGGAACAGGTGATCAACAAAATTTGACTATTAATCTTTGAAACTTTTCTCACTTTGAGAACAATTTTCCATATGTGAAAATGCTCCTCTACATGGCCCATCAAGGTAGAAGCTAAACCCTTCACTCCTCACTATTATAAGGAACATTGCAAGTTTCTGTCCTGGTTTCAACTGTGATAGAGCTAGTTTTCCTCTTAGTAGCTGGTACTGTGCTGTGGTTTGGGCTTAGGATGACAGTAGCATTGATAACATACTGATGTTTTGGCTGTTACTCAGTAGAGCTTATCCTAAGCCAAGGATTTTCATTTCCCCGTGATCTGCCAGTGAGGAGCTGCACAAGAAGCTAGGAGGGAGCATGGCCAGGACAGCTGATCACACTTAGCCAAAGGGATATTCCATACTGTAGAATGTCATGCATAGTATACAAACTGGGGGAGTTACCCAGAACAAGGGCTGATTGATGCTCAGGGGCAGGCTGGGCATCGGTCAGCAGGTGGTGAACAATTGTGTTGTGCATCGCTTGTTTCTCTTGAACTTAATTTCTCTCTCATTTTCATTAAAATTATAATTTATAACAGCAGTAATAGTAGTATTTTATTTTAAAGCATTCTTATCTTAACCCACAAAATTTTCCCTTTTCTTTCTTATTCTACTCCCCAACATGTGTGTGGCTGGGGGTGTGTGAGCAAATGAGAGGCTGCGGTGCTTATTGCTGACTGGAGTTAAACCATAACAGTTTCTCACCTTGCTTCTTGAAAGCACAATCTGGGAAAAAATTTACTGGGAAGGAGCATAGTTGGGTAAATCAAATCCATTCTGTATCAGATCCTGCTGCACAGCAGAGTCCTTTTGCCACCTTCTTATTTATCACGGTGCACTAACAAGAAAAAGATGTGTTTCCCTCAGGCTGTATCTGTTTGGGAAGGAAGGTCAGATTAGTTCAAGACCTGAGATTTGGCGATGGACAGTTCTCGTTACTCTCTCTGCTGCCTGTCAGCCTCCCTTACCCACGTTTTCTTGCAGGAATGTCTGTGCCCTGCCTTTGCATTGCTGACCCCGACTTTGTCTTGCCTTCCTCTTTTCCTGTCTTGAGAGCTCACGGCTGCAGCTTCACCTGGCAATTTCTGGACTGCAACTAACCCTGGGCCCCAGCCATGGTACCAGCCCTCCTTAACCTTGGCTTACTGGGGCATGGTGGGGCTGTGCCTCACAGGAGAGGAGAGAGGAGGGTATGGTCCTGCTGTTGTTGGCATCTGCTGCCCCAGCTGGCCTGTGCCCCATGGCTTGCGCTTAACTCTGACACCCACCTGCTAGCAGAGCTGTTTGTGTGAGCTTGTCTTAACCAGCCTAAGAAAAAAACAGAGGAATTATTTCAAATGGGGAGTCTCTGGTGATTTGGTTCTTCCTGACTGGTCTCGTTCAGGAGAACAGTGAGCTCATCCCAAGGAGAGCAATGCTCCCTTGGATGAGGAAGGTTGGTGAGCAGCTGGTGGTACACTGGAGTTGAAAGATGTCTTCACTGGCACACCCTTGCCAAGAAGAAGATGTATCCATGCCCTTATCCTTTCCTGGCAGAAGGTGGCTTCTCAACTGCTGCCTAACCCAAAGCCAGCTGGGCAGGTGTGTTCCCTGAGCACCAAATTCCTTCTAAGCATGTCCAGAGCTGCTCTACTGAGAGCCACTTGATGCTCTCTTATTTAGACCTGGCATCCTGATGCTCTCAGAATTTAGACCTAGTGCTACAGTTCCTAGCACAGGTCCGAGATGTTCCTCTGTATCTCTCCTCAGGGTCCCTGTCTGGATATTATTTTTACTGTCAGGGGTATCAACTAGAACACACAGCTCATCGAATGGAGCTGTGACTTATTCTTTTTCAAACCACAGGCAACTTTACTAAGCATAACACTAGAGCATCAGGTGATGAGGTCGAAACTTACCTATGTTCCAGTGAGAATTTTTCATTCCTGACCTCCAAAAAGTGGTATACAAAGATTGCAACTGTGTCACCTTCTATTAATCACTTTTAAGTGTAAAAACAGTGGTGTTTTTTTTTCTTTTCTACCATCTTACTACACCAAATAAGATTAGTTCTGGCAAATCTGAAAGTAGACTCTGTTTCCTGGTATTGTGTAAGAGTTTCAGAGGCTCTCAAACAGGAATGGGCAGAGTGCTTATTCTCAGTGATGCAAAAATGCTATGAAGTGTGAGAATTGGGTCTCTATCCCCAAAGGAATATGTGTGAAGTGAACTTCTGTACAAGCATCTTGAAGCAGAGTTTGTGATGTATCATCTACTGGTGCACAGCAAAAATAACTACTTTCATTTAAGCTTCTTTTCGCAATAGAGACGTAACAGTGCTCCAGTGTATATTCTGAAAGAAATATGCTGAGAAGTTTTATTTTATTCAGGGGTGAGACTCATATGTTTCTTTATTTTGAATATCTAATAAAAACTCTTTTCCCACCTTGTTCCATTTTAATATCTTTCAAATAATTTTCGCTGTTTCAAATTCTGCCACTGACTTTTTGGCCAAGTTTCATAATAAAATTCAAGTCACAATGAAATATTTCTTCAGATAAATAGGAATTGAAAACAAGTCTCTCTGTTGCACCAGTCCTGCACTCTGTCATAGGTATAACTACTGTGTTTAGATGTTGTTCAGTAAGATGAGAAGTCTAAAGGGAATAATTTAATTTCCATTAACAATGATTTCCAACTGCACAGAAGTGTATGCAGTTTTTCAGCTGTCTCACCAGTAACAAAGGAACTATCAATAGAGCTACCTCAGCGAAGATAAAACACGACAAAGGTCTACTGAACCAAAGTCAGTCAGGTTTGTAGAATCTTTGTGCATACATACTTGGAAGTTTCTACATTATTAGCACCTACTGCCTTTCATTCTTTGGCATACAATTTATGTAACTAAAGTACAAACAAATTATTCATTGTCAATATTCATAATGCACTGTTTCCAGCTGTTTTATACAAAAGAACACCTACAAACATATTAGCCTTCTTCAGCTTTTTATAAGGTGAGCTTAACTCTTCAGGTAGCAAACAGTATTTTTTTGTTTACTCTCCAGTGGATGAGCTATTGCTTTGTGATAACTGGCCAATGTATAGGGAATAATAAAAAAAGCGGCTCTCCTTCAGCTCATTGGTGTAAATGTTGAGTGTATTGCTATAGCAACAACCTGAAATTAAGAATTCATTAGTTCCTCCCACTGGCATCTCTTAAATTACTCAGTGTTTTGGAGAGGAAGGAGATGGATTTTATTGGTTTTGTTCAGCAGCAGGCTATTAGCCCCTTTGATATGATCCAAGATGGGCTTATGCATATTAGCGCTACCAGACTTCAAATTAAGACACCTCCGAAAGCAATCAAGAGCCCTGTGACTGCAGGGCCACCACCTAACCCCAGAGAAACCCAAGGCTTGTTAAACTCTGCATTTGGTAAATGCATGAATAGATGAAGATTTGCAGCCCTGAGGAAAAGGATGTAGCTTCCCCATTGGCACCACCCAGGATGATGGGGCTGCTCTGGGTCATAGAGTTATTTATGCAAGAGTGTTGATGCAAATACACTTTTTCCCCTGGCTTAGTACAGTCACCCCTCCCGCTTCTGAGGATGCGTCAGAAGCCTTTGTGAAGAAATACTGTGCTGTGCAGGGTTGACCACCGCTCTCTAGAGAACTCATCTGCTTCATTCACTGGAAAAATGAAATATTTGAGGTGGTTTGACTAGACACCTCAAGACAATTTTCTCAGTCTAGCATAGTCCCTTAGTGTTATATTTGGAGATCTCCATCAAAATGAGAAGCAATTGGAAAACACAAGCATCTGCTGATTAATAAATCACATCTTTTTCCTCACTTCTTTTTAAAATGCCCATCAGCAAGATAGTTGTAAGGCACATAGTTTAGAAAGGAGAAAGAGGGGGGTCAAGATTGTTAATCGGGAAAGAAATGAGACGGCTATAGCTCAGAATTAATGTTTAAAATCAGTACTTCTGATTGACTTGTGTCATATCTCTGCTCTGTCAGGAACACTGATGTCAGATTCTTGAACGAATCTTGACTTTGCAGGTGCTTTTGTTAGTTGAAGTTATCCTCTTCCACTATCCACAACCTGAAGGTGAAATCTAAATCAATAGAGATAGTAGTTGGACCAGAAGTTTTCTAAGTCTTTCCATCTTCCTTGAAGGAAAGAGCATTTAGAACTCCATGCAAGGGCTTCTTTAAAAACACCTCAGGAAGTGGATTCAAACTTGGACATGAGGTTTTGAAAGACATATATTCCAGTTTCAGTTTAGTATAGAAGCACTGACTCCAAAAGCATCACAGTGGCGAGGAGAGCAGAAATCCATGTTTGACTAATCCCTGGAGAGTAGGAAACTGCTAAGTACAAGACTGTTGAGAGTTAAATGAAGTGTTGCAAGCATGTGTAGTGTCTGCAGTTGATATGCAAGGAGACTGTGACAGTAGGAGCAAGATTTTCAGTTTCAAAACATGAGGCTCTGTACCTCAGTGGACACCAGGGCCAGACTCTATTTCCTGTTCTGTTAGTTGCCTAAAGTTTAGTTCAAATGAGCAGTGTGTTAGAACTGAGCTTTCTGTGCTTTCTCTTGTACTCTTCTGAAATAATAGCAGCTCTCACACCGGTGAAGAAATTGGTGCTTTAACCTGTGTCAGGGCTCTTCCACTGGCAGAGAGATAAGAAATATTATCAGCATGTTCAGTGATGCTGTGATAAAGGAAGAGATCAGAAAGTGCTTCATTAGATGTACCCTTTTTGGGAGAATGGGAAAAATAAGTGTTTTATTTTAGCAGTTCAAAATCACTAAAACATACCATTTGGGAAAAAACTGAGTGAAGGCTCCCCATTTTGAAGTGTTTATTGGTAGAGTATTCTTCATACCTACTCTGCAGCCCAGCTAGTAGGTTCCTTCTGAATTCAGTTAAAAACCTCAGTCTCTAAATCCCTGTGTTACCTGATGCCTACACTCACCACCTGGTGCAATGCACGTGGGAAGTTAGATGCTTCTGGAAAATCAAATTACTTTTAATGCATGATAAAATATATCCAAATAAATCTATTAAACATATAAATGAAAAAACTGAAACAGATACTCAGAAAATAAGGGTTTTTTCTATCCAGAACACTCTCCCTCACTTTCATGACATGAATACACTAGAATTATATTCTTTCCCACTTTCCAGTACGTTCTTCACCAGATGCATCTGTTTGATAACAGATACTTTATCCCTCACTGAAGCTTCAGTCAATGTTAGTTTAAAGCAAAAAAAGAAACATCTCCTTAGAATTATTTAGTCGTTTATGCACTTCAAAGTGCTGAGATTAACAAGCGTTGTGAATAAAAGTGGGAAAAAGGATGCTTCCTGTTATCCTCACCAGGCAACTCACTGCACTTGAAACAGTTGCCTTGCTTGCTCAGTCTTTGATCCATGTTAGAAGAAGATCTGAAAATGAACAGCTCTGCTTCTGGAATGATTGACAAAAGGACATGATTAATACTTTTTCTGATATCCTTGACTCATGTTACCCACTTAATATTTATTTAACTCTCCTCTTTTTCACTGAAACACTGCAGTTTCATTCTAGATTCAGAAGAACTGTTATGAAATTCTCGTTGAGGAGAAAAAAATCTGGACTTCAGTATTTTATTTGTTTCAGTAACTCTCTGTAACATAAATGCTATACACTTTTCTCTTAGCCTAGACAAGCACCTTTTGGAGAGAAAAGGGAGAAATTCTGTTTTTAATTTACGGCTTCCAAAGAGTAAGCTTTATTAGATTATCACACAGGTTGAGATAATCTATATATTGTTAGTGTGACTGTTTGCTGTATCTGCAGTAAGGTGTAAGGAAGAAACTTGATATGCTGTTGTTGTGGTTTGTCCCCAGCCAGCAAGTAAGTACCATGCAACTGACTGCTCACAATCCCCTGCTGTGGGATGGGTAGGAGAATCAGAAAAATGTGAAATACATGGGTCAAGATAAGAAAGTTTAAAAAGGGAAATAAAGTGAAATATGATGATGATGATTACTACTACTACTATTAAAAGGGACATAAAGAAAGAGTATTAAAACCCAAGAAAAATAAGTGATGGTCAATACAACTGCTCACCACACGCTGACTGATGCCCACCCTTCCCCATGCTGTGACCAGCCACTCCTGGACAACTCCCCCCCATTTAAATATTGGCCATGACACTCTGTGATATGGAAAATGTCTGTGCTGCCCAATGTTGTTAGCAAGATAACGAAACAAATCTACTCTTTGCATTTCAGCTGTGGTTTAGTGGTCACCCTGGTTACCAGTATGTGCCTATTCACACAAGGACTGAGTTTGGATATAACTATTTCACATGGCAGACTCTTAAATACCAAACTTTTCCAGAGAAATAAGCAAATACTGCAACCATGGACAGGCACAAAAGGACTCCAACTCATTTTATATGGTCAAATGAGGGAAGAGAGAGAGAGAAAGAGAGAGATGTAATATTAATATTTAATATTTTGAAATACTAGTTTTATGCTCAAAGCATCTTTCAAGTCATTTATTCAGAGAAACTGATGAGGAGGAAAAGGCATCAAATTTTACTCAATATCTGATCTTGGGAGACAAGTCCATTGTTAACAAACAGATTCACTACTATGGAAAAAGAGAACTAAACAACTGAAGAGTGGAGAAAGAAAGAATTCAAGAAGTTGTAGATGAGTCACCAGGCCTTTAAACTTTTAGTCAGTAATTGTGATCCCGGCTAGCTCTGTATTGATAAGAAAGCAATTACACTTTGACACATCTGAGGGGTCTGTGGTGATACGAATTAAAGGTCTGGGCCAAAACCTGAGGAAAAACTCTACATGTTACAAAACTTCAAATACAATCAATTTAAACAAAAAGCTGAGAATACCTATTAAAACGTGCAAAATTGATTTTATGGAGAGAAAATAACAAATCTTGTACATGCCCTAGTCCTGTCAGGAACCCAGGCGCTTCTCTCAATGTCAGATATAACAAATTCTGTGTTCAAGATCAAGCATTTTATTTTGCTCTGCTCCTTAATTCCTGTGACACAGACCTCTACCCAAAAGGACTTGGTTCAAAATCTCCAAAAGGTGACAGGGAAGAAAAACAACTTCACAATCACCAATTTAGTTGGGGGTAGTTACTTGCCCGATTAGAACTGCCCGTTTGATTCAGCACTTTTAACCACTAACTCACTAATGGAGAACCACAGAAACATGAGCGCTGAATATGCCTTCTGTACCTCCCACTCCTTAGTTTCTTCCCCTTCACAGATTTTCTTCCACCAGAAGCTCTTCGATCTGACTGGTTAATAGTGCAGAGTCTGGAGGAGATTTATATGTCCTGTGTGCTTTGCTTAAACATGTCTCTTCCTCCACCTAGTTGGAGAGAATGATTGAGGAAAATCTGACAACAAGATAAACTGGAGTTACAGAAATCAATGAACTGTGAGATAATTGTCTGCATTTTACAATCAGTGATTTAGACCAGTCAATAAATATTTAATTATATTTTTTAGGTCAAAATTAAATGGTGCAGGAGAAGGAAGGAAAAATTAGGCTGTTGATACTTGTTTCCTATTGTATGATTATACCTTTGCACCAATTGGAAAGAAATTTCCCCCCAAAATTGTATTTCTTTATCATTTCTCAGTAATAACACTTGGAAATACTGTACAAAGGTATAAAAAGAATTATAGGGCTGGAGGTACTTATTGCTCTTGAGGTATGGGACAGAGTTCTTACTCTTTCTCAAAAAAAGAAAATAATAACTACATGCCTAAAATGTGAATGAAAATTGCCATCCTGATCCTGTAACATAAGTTTGCGTTGAAAGATAAAGAGATTTACTATACAAGGAAAACAAATTGAAGGTAATCCAACTGTGACAATCTGCTCCTCGATTTATGTCCTATTCACTAGTTGCATGTGCTGGTTTTGACTGGGGTAGAGTTCCTTTTGTTCTCAGTACTTGTGCAGGGCTGTGGTTTGGAACTGTGCTGAGCACGGTGTTGATAACACAGGGAAGTTTTTGTTACTGCTGGGCAGAGTTAAGGTTTTTTCTGCTTCTCACACCGCCCCTACAGTGAGGAGACTGGGGATGCACAAGTATTTGAGAGGGAGCACGACTGGGACAGCTGACCACAGCAGACAAAAGGGATATTTCATCCCTTGTGGTGCCATGCTCAGCATATAAAGATGGGAGAAGAAGGATGGCGGGGGGGGAAGTGCTGAGTAATGACATTTGTCTTCCCAAGTCACTGTTTTGTATGATGGATCCCTGCTTTCCTGGAAGTGAATACCCGTCTGCCCATGGAGAATGATGAATGAATTCCTTTTTTTGCTTTGCTTGTGTTTGCTTCTGCTTTTGCCATCAAACTGTCTTAATCTCAACCCATGAATTTTCTCACTTTTCCAATTCTGTCCCCCATCCCACTGGTGAGGGAGTGAATGAGTAGCTGTGTGATGCTTAGTTGCTGGCTGGGGTTAAGCCACAATCATTTTATTATCCAGAATCCCACATAGTACACTCAAAGCCTGTTTGTATGTTTTGGGAGAGCACGTACTTAGGATTTTCCTTTAGACCTTTTGCAGCAGTACCAGCAGACTAGCAAGGCTGAATCATGAGCCAGTGAAATCACTGAGCTAGAAAACCCAACATCTTGTCTTGCATAATCTTGTGGAAGAGGGTGTTTTGAGTTGGTTTGATTTGTGGTTTATAGTGATTAGGTTTTTTCGCAAATTCAAATTAAAAGTATTTTCATGTGAATCATTGAATCTGAAACTCTTGCAGTTCAGTCTAATTTGAGGGGAACCATTTCAGTCTTCTCAGATACAGATACTGGAAGTAATAAGTATCCCAAATATGTGGGATTAAATCTATGGTACTGGGTAAATAACATTAGATGAGTGACTGATTAAAATATAGCTATATAAATTGTGATTTGGCAGGAACCTATCCAATCCATTAGCAGTTACACTATTGGGGTGTCTCCTCTGAGATGAAAGGAAGCAGATGTTTTCTTGAGGCTGTAAAATTTTGTAGTTTGGCATTAATAGAACTAAATTGTAGCAAGCACTTGATTTCAGTTACCTGTCCAAAAGGCTACCTTCTAGCCAAAGAAAAACTAGTAAAAAAAAGTACTGCAGTAGTTGGAGGAAGGAGGCAAAAAAGTGGGAAAATTATTTTTTAAGCACAACTTCTCAGGTAGAATAGTGGATGAAAATGCTGTTAGACTTAGTGAGTGGCACAGGATTCAAACTTGTGAAGAGCTTCCCATCAACTCTGTTGTCCTGTGGGCATGTTTGGGCAGTGATCCATGAAAAGCCAGCTCCTTAAAATAAGGAATTACTTTCTTCTCATTCAAAGAGCTATTATTTGCCTTTGCAAAAGATGGTGTCTCTTATCTTTGCAAAAGGTATGTCAGCAATGATCATATCTTGGTCAAATACAACTGCCCAGAGCCTATATTTAAGTCACATGAAGAGAAGAATCTGAAAATGCTTGGATATATATACAGATACCTGTTAAAGTGCCATAGCTTTTGTGTGGGTTGCTAGGTGAACCCACAGATGGACCTACAGATACTTCACATTTTGTTCTCCAGGCAGATTCCTTCCTTTCTCTTTGAAATCACATTCAGTGTCTGGCAGAACCTAGCCCTGGAGTTCTTTAGATACTCATAAACCACAGTGGTAAACATGCTGGTTCAATTAGTCCACTTTAAGACAAACTGAAACATTTCAGAAATGTACTTTTTCTGGAACTGGAAATACAAACCAGACACAATATTTAATCAGCTATGCATAGACCACCAGCAGCCAGCACAGAAAGAGCCAAGAAAAGCCATTATTGCATCAGAAATATTAATTGAAAAAAACAACAGAAAAAAATCCCACCCACATTCCCCAAACAAAAAAACAACCCAAAAAAACCTCAAAAAACAAATGCCAACCCTTCAAAATTTTGCAGGAACTACAAATCTAAAGGAGTCTGAACAAGAAATAAGGAGAAGAGCAAGAGATCCTGTTCTGTGATGGAAGCCAGCATGCTTCGCAGACTCCAACAAACTGCCTACCGAGCAATAGAGGAATCCACAGACCAACAAGATTGTTCTTCTCAGCTCAACACAGTCTTTCTAACTTAGTGACTAAAATCTTTTCAGGAGCTGCAGTTGTGGGCTGGGCCACTGGGTCTTCTTCCCCCAGTGGAATACAATTTCTGACATGGCAAAATCTCCTGTGACAGGATCACAGGGCCCTATTCAGTACCGCATTCACCAGGGCTGGAATACTGCTTAATGTCCGAGTTCAAGAGAAAGCAGTATACTAACTCTAGTTAAGAATAGAAAACAAAGAAATTTTTATTTAAATCAAATCAGACTTTAAATTAGAGATTGTGCTCAGTTTTTCCCTCATGAAATTACTGCAAGCTATCATGTAAAGGATGCCTCTTTAGTGGAAAATTATGGCAGTGGCATAATGTGCTCCTGATTAGCTACTGTATTTAGTGAAGTGAATGCAAGAACATTACCTGAGTCTTCAGTAAACCAGCTAGGTGCAGTCTAGCTCTATAAAGAGTAATAAAACCTGTACCTATTCTGGTATTCCTACCTGCACCTTCACTTTCTACTTTATAATTAATCAATTTCTTGCTTACTTGGTAAAGAAAAGAATAAACATTCCTAATCCAGTCACAGCTGCACTCAAATTAAAGAACAATCATGCAGATTAATTCCTCAAGAGATGGATAGATTAATGGCTAGGTTTGTAACAGTACAAGGCCAGCTATTTACAATGAAACCTCAGCAGCAGCTTGAAACAGGTGCAAGTTTCAGATCACATAATTGAATTTTTTTAAATGCTATGTTTTTTCTGGCATTGTTGCATATTCTTTTGTACTTTTCTTAACTCGAACATAAAAAAACATTACTTATCATGTTTTGAAGCTGTTTCTTAAAAGATCATTGTATCTATTTTTACCCCCCAAAGACAGGAAGCACAGAATCAGTGACTTGAGTCTCCCAGGTAGTCCGGGTAATATTAAGCAGCACAACTGATTTAACTACATTTGCCTTTTAAGTGTATAGATGCCTAATAATGGCAAAGAACAGCCTCTTTTCATTCTGAACAGAAATGAAGGTGGAAGGTTTCTTTGTGCAGTCTTAAAAGAAAAAGATAACCATGTGCATGGTTATCATTAAGATAAGCATTAGGATTCAACTGCAAGCTTCTTCCACTACACATTTTCTGTACCACTCTCTGTTAGTGTTTTTGTAGCAGTGCACATAAGAACCAGTTCTCAAGTGAATTATACCTATCCCTAATTCACATCTTTATTACTTCTTATCGTAAGTACTATTATTAAATCCCTTCTTATTACATTGCAAAAAGTCTCCCTTTTGAATTTCAGTGTTAGAGGAATGCTCTCATCTAAGAGTTCTCTCACTCCTCATAAATTGTCTGCATCAAGCCTCAATAGCTTCCATCTTTTTCTTCCATTTCTATTATTTCCCTTGTAGTTCTGAAATTGCTGTGAGAACTTTTCTTACCCACACTTTGCTTCTGAAATGTTGCCCCACTAAACCCCCATGGCACTCCACAGCTGAGGTAAAAGTGTTAAGAGCTAGGGAGAGGGATATTGACCTAAGATGTCAGCAAGGATTCTCTTCAAAGCTCTCATTTAATTTGAAATGGAATGGCAGATGTGTATGAATAGCTTAATGGATGAGGGCAAGAAAGTTGTCTCCCTGGACTTCAGTAAAGCCCTGAAAAATGTTAGGGCTTATGGATTCTTTGGAAATATTGTGCTATATTTGATTGCACTCTAATTGTGCTAAAGGCATTGGTGGGGGTGCCCATTTTGGCCTTGGGCTTTCTTTGTTGTTTCCTTGGCATGAATTTCTATTTCTATTGCTGTACAACACTCCTGGCGTGGGATATTGTATGTAGGCAAGATGCAAATTATTATTGTTTACAAATTGTACTATAAACCCTCAGATTTCTGAGTCAGTTTTGCTTGGACGTCTGTTTACCATGTGTGGAGACTTCAAAACAGAAATACCCATGGCCTATTAGTATCCCACAATTTTCTTGGCTAACTCTCAAGTGTGTTGAGAGCAGCGTGCCTGAAGGCCAGACATCTGTGTGCTTACCTCCCCTCATATCTGCTGTCCAAGCTATGCCCAAGTAGATGAAGACGTGTCAGCCTTTGTTCCTGTGAGCAAGCTGATCCTTGATCTTCATGAGTCGCCATCTTCTGACCTTCCGCTTCTTCGCTAGTTTTTTGTGTCTTTTCATGTGGGTGTTTCATTTCTGAATTCTGTAATTAGCAGCTTGTTATTAATTCAGCACACTCACTCCTGTGCTCTGTTCTCTTTTCTTTCTTATCTTGCTTGATGTAATATAGTCTGGGCTCTCTACTTATAAACTAGTAGAGATTGCCATAGCTCAACAACAATTTCTTTTTTTTCAGTAAGGCAGGAGCGAGGTAACGAAATTTGGTATCACATACCAGCCTTTGGACATAGGCTACAACATGAGATGAAAAATAATAGCATAACCATTTCCAGTGAAGAATCTAGGAAAGATTTAAAAGGAGTAGAAATGAGGGTCAATAACTACCTCAGCTTGATTGCATAGATATTTGTCAGATCCTAGTATGCTTGTGGAAATTCATACCTTTTTCTTAAACTATAAATACTTTTCTCTGAATTTTGTATCAAATCTCTTTTCTAAGGAACAGTTAATTTCCTTTCACTGCAGTAGTCTGTGACTTTGAATGGTTTTGTTTACTGCCCAACACTGCAATACTGTGTTCTTTATGAGCATAGTAGAAAAGCTAAAACCTGAAAATGTTAAGATCATTGAAAACCTTAAACACATCCAAATTTCCGATTTTTAAAAGAATGTACTTTATTCATGGTGTGTTGGAAAACTACTAAGCGTTATTCTTGCTGTATTGTTTCTGATGTGTGTTGAATGGTTTCTCACACAAATTTAAGGCAAATTTGCCCATCTTAGGTGAATCTTCTTCAATGCACTGGAAGAGGTGAAAAACTAGAATTAATAATGCTATAAACATATGCATGAATTTCCAAGGCACTTATTAATAAAGTGATTTTTAAAGCAAAGTGTTTAACAAAATGAAGTTAACACGGAAGGACTTTTCTATCAAAGCAATAAACACAACACTTCTTCCAAACAGAACACAATTTCCACAAATTCAGATGTCTTTTATCATTTCAAGTGTGGTCAAAATATGTGATAATTAAAGGGAACAGAAAACTGAGGAAATAGAGAATTTGTAAGCTTTTAAACAAATTAAATTAAAAAAAAAAAGAAAAGACAATTTAGTAGCATAAGATGAAATAAGTAGTTTTTTTCTAGACAAGCCACAGAAGCACCACTGCAGAATACTGAGTAGTACACAACAGAAAGTACATTTATGTAGGAATGCATAATGGTGTTCTATAAAACATGTGAGTTAGCAAGCACATTATGTGCTATTCTGGCCAAGGTAATGTACCTTGAACACTGTTTGGAGATACTGTTTTGGTATAATGTAATTTGGTATTATGTAATGTACATAATATATGTAATATACATGCAGCAAACTGAAAGTGATGAACATAAAATATCTGATGCATCCTTGCAGTGAAATTTTCACTCAATCTTATATGATCTATGGAGGAAACAAAAAAGAGAAAATGGTCTTATACAAATGGAGGAATATGAAGACTATGTTTGTCAATGATTTTAACAAAATGGAAAGAGACTCACAATTTTACAATATAACGCTGTCTGATAAAACTGAAGACAGTGGAAAGTTTTTCTTATTTTTTGTAATGTTCTTCTCTCTTCCACACGAAATCAACACTATATTTCTCTGTTACTGGAAGGCATCCAACCAAGTTTGCTCCTCTTTATTTTAAATACTTTTTACTGCAGGGAATTGCAAGAGATTTTCAAAAGCAGACTAATAGTCATGCCTATGGGATTTCTCTGTCTAGTAACTCGGTCTTCTGGAGCTCTGACAGGCAATTGTGTTTATTTTGTTTTTAATTCAAACCCTTGACATTTACAAAAGGTTTTAGAATTTCATCTTCAGAAGCATAAAAAGTAGCTAATTGTTTTTTAAAAAAGAAACTGTTTGGTGCTAACATGTAAAGATCTAATTTTTATAGCTTTGGGTCTCAAAGTTTTAGCAGAAAGAGGAACTCAGAAGGATAATGTACAACTGTGAAGAGATGAAATACACCAACTGCACCAACACAATTTAAGGGGGGCCAAACAAGTGACCCTATTTTCACATTTACAGACTTACAAGAGATTTAAAATGGTGCTTAAGAAAGTTTTTAGTCTCCATGAAAATAGGTGCCAATTCTTTTCTGTTAAGAATGAAAAATTAAAATGGTAGCGTTTGATTTTCGTATTCAGTAGACTATTCGACTGAAACTCAGTAAATCATTCTTGCTGAGAAGTGGTTCTGTCTGTCTAGGTAAAAGCTTTAAACTTAACTAAAACATTAGTTAACTGAATTCTTAAATTCTTAAATTCTCTAATTCAACTTTAATTTTGTAGAATTTCTCAAGGGCTTCTGGCTTTAGGATGTGGTTTTGGTGACATTTTCTGAAAATCCTCTGTATTGCTTTTAATGACAGTAGTCATTCAAAACATCAGGTAATCCAAATTTCTGCTAATTTTCTGAAAATGCAGCTCAAACACTCCTAGGCAAAAGGATGATAGGTTGGTTATAACTTAAATTAAGCTGAGATCAAATCCTTAATATGGATTAGTATACTATATTAGTATGCTAAGGATTAGCTTAGTATAGAACAGATTGATCTGGTTTGTCTGTCTTAGACTATTTAAGTAGAAGCTGATAAGAAGGCTTAGTCTAAAAACCCTACCTATATGTTTTTGGGCCCCTATAGGTGACACAGAGAAACCTTGAATGGTGGAGAATATTTCTTTTTTCTCTTCTTTCTCTGCCATGAAATGTGCTTGACTCCAGCACTCTAAGCCAGGCAATGGCACTGGGCCCAGAGATACGATGAAATATGGATGGGTTTGTTCCTATTGTTGAGGAAAAAGCTCCCAACATGGTAAGCAATTAGCCTGAATTTACATTGTTGAAACCTGAGTCCAAATCTGGTCTGAAAGCTCATAAATCAGGAAATCTGTAAAATTATAGTATAACTATTGTTTCAACAAACAAAATTCACTTCAGTGTAAAGCTTTTGACTCTGCAATGCAGATTTGTGCATCTTTATGTAATCCTTTCAAAATCAAAAATTTCATTTTAAAGCTTGTCCAGTGCTCATTTTATGTTAATCCTTCCTGCACAGGACACAGCCTTGTAAGTCTGTGAACAGAACACAGTTGAAATGTGGCCATGGGATCAGATATTGGTTTCTGAGAAAACAGACTTTGAAAGAGTGAAGAATAAGTTAAAAACAACTTGGGTTCAATAATGCTTGAAGGATTCACAACGGGAAAAAAATGTGAGGTAATTAAAGTGTCTCTTTCATGAGACTTCAGTCCAAGATGCCTTCTAGCAAAATAAAAGGGAAAACAAAATCAATATGGTTAAGATGGGAGATAATGAGTAAACTGAAAACAACTCTCCACCACCCAATCCCCCATGGATTTCAATAATATATAGGAATATGTCGAGTGCCCAACAGGAAACACTACTTCAATTTCCACAAAAAGCATGTGGTGTTCTGCCTACTAATCTCAGTAGTATAAACAACAGCATATGAGATGTCTGAGACATAAACTTTGCAGGTCAAGAGACACTGAGCTCTGCTAAAAACACCCCCCTCATAAACACTGCAAAAAAGGGTAGGGATCCTCCACCTCTCCCTCTTCATTAACAAACCCTCAGAGGGGCACTCACTCTGTACTCCCAAGAGAGCTTTTTCTACACAGACAGAGCTAGTCACATCCGACTTTCTCTGCCTGTGCTACAAAGTGGTCCGATATAAACTGGAAATTACAAAACTGTGCTGATACATATCTCTGCCTGAGCTCAGCTTCAAAGCTGAGAGTTTTAGCCTGATCACAGCATGATGCCAATATGGTTGTTCATACAGTTCCAGCACAGAAGTAGCTCTCACTGTTGGCAACACGGATGGAGTGAGCTGTAGGCATGTGATGTGTCTTATTTCAGCCACCCAGAAAGAGCATGCTAGGGCAAGTTACTGAACTATAACTTAATCAGTCAAGACCCTGTGTTTTCAGAAGAATATTCCTACAAAACTTTTCTTCTTATGAGGTTATTTATGTACTTTTTGTTCAGAAATACTTGACTGCAAGTGTTGTTGTGTGGTAGGTATTTTTCACTAATATATTTTGCAGCCTAGCACTTCAAGTTCTGCTATGACTGCACATCATGTGTTTCTCTCCCCCTTTGAATCACTTTTTAATGAATTTTCATGGAAACCCATGAGAAGCCCATTTAAAACTTGTCCTCTATTAGACAAAAATATGTTCCTCTAATGTTGGCTTGTGTAAAAAAAAAAGGACAAATGGAAATAAGCAGCACTGAAGCTAACCAGTTAAACGAAATCAAACAAGTGTTTCACCAGTAGTGCCATTTGGGGGACATAGGAGGAAGTGCATTTGAGAATGGCTTGCTTCCACTTTTTTTCTAAAGAGAAATGGAAGAAAAAAGGGACTTGCCTTTACAACCTGATGAAGAGTATGCCAGCAGCACTCCTGACAGAGTGAGCAGACAATGTTTCTAGTGCTTCCACCAGCCTTAGGAAAATGTGATAAGCCAGGCTACTGAATTCAGCAAGGGTCTGTGCTGAATTCAGCAGAGTCTGGCTGCAAAGCTTCAAGACTCACTCTAAAGCTGCTCTTTGGCTTGGAGGGGTTACGGTTTCTGTATCTGTTCCAGACACTGAACTTGATGGAAAGACTTCTGACTCCGATCCTGAACCTCAGAGTTCATGCCATCAAGGATTCAAAGGAACTATTTGTGCCATGTAGATCCACATTCTCAGGTTGTTAAATGGTTCTATTTGCTTGTGTAATTAATTATGGCAGATGTAATCAAATATGCAAGGTGCATAAGAGAAATCCCAAAGGGTGTGCTTCAAATCTATGTTCAGCAAAAATGATGAATGTTTCACTCTCTGGAACACACTAGCAACTTTTATCCTGTATCTGATTGCTGAAAAAGTTGAATTCATTACCTTCATTTTTATACAGCACTATTCAAAGGAATACTTAATTCACTGATAAACACGTACATCTTTGCCAAATTGAATGAAAGTCAGAGAAAAATAGTTACAATTTGTTCTAAAAGATGGAAAGCTTTAGCATAGCAAAATGGTGCTTCAGAGCATTTTATAATCATGACAGCTTATTTCAGTATTTGTAGCTAGTTACCATATGATCTTGGAAGTCACTTCCAACCTCACTGATTCCATGATTCCATAAATTTATTAAGAGGGACTACTCGGAGCAATTCCAGCATCTTTGTAGAACAGAGACTATGGAATTTTTTCCTTGATTATCTTGGTTTACTCCAATTTTGGCATCTAACTTTTAGAACTTATCTTCACAGAAAAAATAGTTTGCATGTTCCTCACATGTAAAAGGACATTTAACACTGCGTACAGGATGGTGACATTTAAACCTCTGCTATTTTGTGTTTTATTTCCAGATTACTTGGGAGAGCTGGTGTGACACTTTGCAGCTATGTTGTGTTAAATCTGATGAAATCCTGTTCTAGTGAAAACATGGTAACATTCAAGCTAGTGTTGTTTTGTACAACCTTACCTAAGGATATCTAATAATGGCAATAGGCAGCTCTGTCCACAAATATCTATTAATCTCTTTTATGAAATGCCAGGTCTGCACTTATTCTCAAATCTACCTTCCTAGACCCCTTGCTGCTATGAATGACTGTTGGACTATTCTATAGGGCAAAATTGCATTAATTTATTTCTAGAATGCACCCCTTAAAAAAATTTTAGAAGATCATTGAAATGGGATGGCATTTAAAATTTTGTGTGGAAGCACTTTCCCTGATTTCGAGAAGACTTATGAAGATAAATGCCTTGCTGGATCAGGGTAGCAGTCTGTCTAGCCTAGTAGTCAGCATAAAAATTTCTTTTCTTGGTTTCAGCCGTCAGTTGTGATTTTTTTCTTTTGAGCGTGGCTTCTCCCAAGGTGCATGTGCTTACATTAATCTACACTGATGTGATTGTTGTGAGGTTTCTCTTCACTGCTGAACTCAGCAGGTAAAAAATCCGCTGTCTCAATGGAGTAACAGTTCCATTTTTTAAATTTAACATGCCAGTGTGCGTGTTTAGCTGAGGAAAATGTTAGAAACAGCTTCTCACCAGTGCAGTTAGTTCTGAAAAAAAGTTTTCCATGGCCATATAAGAAACAGCATTTGACAAACCTTGGTTTGATTTGAAATAGAGACAGTATTGAAGAAAATACTTGTGTAACTCTGGAAAAATACCAGACCAATTTGTTGCATGTGGAAAAGTAGACTGCTGAACTCCACAGACCTTTAAAGGAGGGTTTTGAGTTTGGTACCCAATTATCTGTATTTAACAAACTTAAAACCGAAGCCAGTAAGTAAGCTATAGCAATTCAGCACATGCATCCCTATTGCACATTGAAGCTTACAAATAAGGAAGGGCAAGTCAGAGTCTCTGATTTCACCTCAAGAGCAGGAAAGAGGAGTTGCCAAAGCCAGAACTTCACAGTCTCCACCTAGCCAGCGATGGTTCTGCCATCCCACCTAACAGGTGATGATCAGCAACAGGTAATCGGTGGATAAGGGTGCAACTGGATGTGCAGACCACACTTGTATTCTGCTAACTGATCTCTGTCTTAGAATGTGGGCTCTCATCTTATCCCTCTTGAAAGCAAAAGAGTCAAATTTAAACTTTCATCTGGAAGGAACAGTAAAATCATGTGAAGATAGCAGGTTCCTAATGCCAAAGCTGCCTTCTGGACCACCAGAAGTTATCCTCCTAATTTTTCAGTCAAGCAGCAGTATATATATACATTTTCACCCGAATGGATGAAATGTCTTTTATTCCCTTGTTTACTTGTACATATTCCTTTGGGGGTCTTGAAGCAGTAGAGCAATATATGCAACTCATAGGCAGCACAGCATGCCACACTAATGTTATATTGACCTGTGTTGCTTCTGTTGTGGGCTTTTGTAACCCGCAGAATGCAGTCAGAACTTTTTGTCAGCCTAAACATGTTCCAGCAGTAAACTTAACACACACACACACACGAAAAAAGCACGGATTTTTTTTCTCATGGATTAACCCAAATGTTCTTCAAGCAGGATAGCACTCTGCCTTTCCTTTTTCATTGTGAAAACTTCCTGGAAACAATACTTTCCTGTACTGAATATGGTGAAAATATATTGCTGAAAAGAAACAGAAAGACACAAAGAATTTTGCACGCGGAAGAATGCAACTGCACACTGATAATGTATACATTTATGCATAAAGGCTGCAAATCACCACAGGTTTGACTATGCTGAGAAACTGCATTGTGGAGCATTGATCACAAGCCTTCTTCTACCACCAGGTAGCAGGTAAATAAGTAGTACTTAAAAGACTACAATCAAATCAATTACAGCAATCAGCTGAGAATTTTAATTTTGTTGTACATGTCTAAAATATTTATTTGTGTACAAGTGTGTGTATGGGTGAATATAAGCTTTAAGAATGTCTGATTGCATCTTCATTAGTTGTGATGTGCTGTTTTCACTGTGTGAAACAGTGTATTCTGGCATTTTGATTTTCAGCAGGACTCCCTCCTGTTTCAGTCTTGTTATCTGCCATCAGACAGCCTAGCACGTGTTTCAAAGTCCCTGTCACCTGAAATACCCAGGAAGCAAGCAGCACGAATTAAGATGGTGAATGTTCCTAAGTAAGAAAGAGCTAAATAAGTGATCAAGCAACAGCAAGACTTTACTTGTAACAGAATACTCACAACTGGCTCTTTCCACACATGACATTAGATTGTTTCTTTGATAATTTTACCCTCAAGGATAAAGAGGATAACTGAGACTACAAGACAGACTTGTTCAAGGACATGGAGGGAACCAAAACAGAATTATTCACCCTATCCTTTATTAACACATGGGTGAAATATAAAATATAAGACGTGCGATGAACAATAGCTATTAAATTATATATAAGTCTGAAATTATTTTCATGTGATTTAAAACCAATCGTTTTTATTGTATCTTTTTCCCTTCTCCCCATTCTGTATTGATTAATTTTCTAAGAGTAATTATGCATCTGCTTCATAAGATTAATTATGTAATATAAAGTATAGTTGCATTATTCTGTGAATTTTATATTCTTTTTTGTAAATATCCAGTATGAAGCAAATGGACAACAATATTTTGTTACAACATTTTTCATGAAGATTATCACTTCCTTTAATTCAATAAATTAATTCTGTTTATTGGTCTCTAACATCTGCACCCAATGCAATGAGCAGATCTCTTTGCTTCAAGAGGGATGCTCAGGAAAGAGTTCAGGGAGCTGAGCCATTTAATTTACATCCCCACAGCAGGAAATTAGAAACAAACTGTCAAGGCCTTCCAATATGAAGTACTGAATGTTGCAGGGTTTGGCAGCAGAGGTGTCCTCTCCCTGTGCCGCGGGCCACCTCCTCTCAGCTTAACCATAGAGACCCAAAGCCATAATAAAGCAAGGATACTGGAGAGCCAGGCACAAGGTTTAAACAGGCTGCCTGGGGGCCCAGTGGAAATCTCTGCTGTCCCCTCATCCAGCTTCATAGAGGGGGATGGGAAGGAAAGGCTAGGTGAATTTAGCTGCTGGCATCACAGTAAGATATCCTCGTGCTGGACTAGCACTGTGGATGCAAGAGCCTTCACGTCAGGTACATGGAAGTGTTGCATCTCTCATGAATACTTACCCTTGTTTGAGGTCTGAAAGCAGTAAACAAACCATTTCAAATGATGCCTCTGGTTGGTTATAAGAGTTATGTGATGCATGTGAGATGATGAAATCAGTCCTTTTCTGTTGTGTCTACTCTGTGCCGCAGAACTAGTATTAAAAACATACCCCAGCTCCCTTCTGACAAAAGTGATGTTAAAAATGGTTATGAACTTCTGGCCCACGGGCTAAGGAGGTTTTGTGAGCTAACAGCTTTGTTCAGCAGTGACACCCTGAACTTCTGTCAAGCCCCAGTGCTACAGCATGCTGTGAAGCTACCCCAAGAGGACAATGTTACAGTCAGTAATATTTATTTTTCAGTTTTGGGTAGAGAGTTTGTTCATTTTTATTTTTTAATTTTAATGCAGACATAATATGTCATCTTGTTTCCTTTAAAGTGCTTGTTTCCAAATCATTGTCTTGCTTTGTATATAAGAGAAAAAAAGAAATGCAATGAGCCACTTAGTAGTTGATCTTCCTGTCTGTTTCGAAAGTGAAGGCAGAAGAATGCACAAAGCCAAACCAGCTAGTTATCGGTTGTTTGTATTTTGTTTGAGTGCCCACATCTTGCGCTGCTGCTCCTGGTGGAGTAGGAGCAGGCAGGGACTTTTTAAAATTGCTATTGACAATATGATCCAGGCTTGATCTAGCTGAGACAATGACTCAGAAAGCATCATCCTCATTTCCTGATGCTGAAACCCCCACAAAGTAGTTATTATGCGAGGTTCAGACTTCAGATAGAATAGATTAGTTCAAAGGGGCAAGTTGAACCTATTACCTTTGTCTGGGAGAGAAGGGATTCCAGATCCCACATTTACCTCAATGATACCTATGTAGGAACAAATATTTCTATATTGGATAGTTCCAGAGACTGTTTTTATTTTTTCAGGAACTACCACATCCTCCATTTCCCACACAACATTCTGTGGATCTGGACTTTATGGCTTTGTAGAGTATGGTGGTCCTATGCAAAAGCAGTAGAATCTTTTGGGTTTATAAGATAACAATGTTTGAGCATCCTACAAAAAATGAAAACATTTATGATCTTTTCTTCTGACCCCCAAACTGGATACTACAGTCAATAAACTTTCAATAAAACTGTGAATAAAACTGTTACAATTGATAAAAGTGTAGTTTTATTAAGTTCAGAGCAAGTGGCAGACTGCAAAGTCATGCTGTTATTCCTGTAGTAGTCCCGAAGAGATATTAGAGGCAAAGCCTTCCTTCGACTTGTCTTCCTGCACCCTTGATTTTATCAGTCTAAACAGTGACATGCATGTAGAAGAGAGGTGAAGCATGACAGTTTTGTTATCTCAATGCACAGAATAAAAAAACCTCACCCTGTATTATTTAAAGTACTTTGCTCAGTCAGGAAGCAATCATTCTAGGTACCATGAAAATATTGAATGCGTGATGGTATTTACTTCATAAAGGCCACATAATCAAAATAGGGAGGACTAGCAAAACAGCAGAGAGAAGGGAAAATTGAATCATTTGCTTAAGATATTTGTCTAGGCAGGGGCTGTAAGCAGAGCTGGAGTCCCAAAAGCCCTAGTCCTGCTCTTGTAGTGTAAGAAAATTGAGGTTCTGGTCTTGCTGTTTACTGTAATATGTGGCCCTGGACTCAATTTTCACGTGAACCAAAGGCAAATCCAACAGCCACTTAAAATTAAGATTTAGATTTTAATTTTGTAAATATTTGCTACTTTATGCTTGCGCTTATTTATTATGGAACTTGGAACTTGGATTAGATTATTCTCTCTTTTGTATCCTCAAGATCAGTGAGAGAATATATTAGTTATAATTTTAAATAAATAGAAAGCAGTAATCTACAGAATAAGAAAGGAGGTTTTTTGCACTTCAAGAGGAAAAGGAATGAAGCAAAACCATTCAGGATTCTTTTGGTACTGCTTTTTACATCACCCTCAATTAAAATAGTAAATACTAAAACATATCAGGAAACCTTGCATTCTTATATAATCAAATTTTTTACTTTTCTTTTTTTTTAAACTGTCACAATGTGAACTTTATAAAAAACCCAAGCAGGTAGCCTTT
Source organism: Melanocharis versteri (assembly GCA_013397845.1). NCBI lineage: Eukaryota > Metazoa > Chordata > Aves > Passeriformes > Melanocharitidae > Melanocharis > Melanocharis versteri. The sequence continues at coordinate 507,425 of VZTG01010322.1, forward strand.
AAAATTCATATTTATTTAAAATTAATTAATCTGTGACCTTTAGGAAAGGGGAAGGTAATTTCTTTTGCTACCCTTTGCTAATGTCTGATTTAGTCTGATTCTCTGATAAAAACGAAATTTAATGCAGAGTCATGCAGAAAATAATAGAGCAGTGGCAACATGCACAAACTGAACACTGTTATCTTTGTAATACTCTTACTTCTAATGTTTCGGCTGTGTTTTGATACGAACTGGAAATTCCAGAGTCTTCATTACTTTTGCAATTTAAGTCAGGAAGATAAATAAAACTAGAAACAATGTTAGAAAATATATGTTTCAGGGTCTCATAGAATTGGATAATTTGGATAATTTTTTAGATTTCTCTAGGATAATTGATTATGACTTATCGCTTACCTTTTTCTTGCATGTCTTGGGAATTCTTGGTATAAAGCATAATAAATGTCTTCACGCAATGAGAAAGGGACAAAAAGAAAGATACAAAAGAAACTTATATCACCCAGTTTATTATCTAAGTTGAAGAAGGAACCTATTTTTTTTGAAGACTGTTCCCTTATTCTTGGCATTCTTTGGTGATCTAAAAAATTTTTATCTTGGACATAGATCTCCTTTTCTCCAATGATTTAGCAGCCTTAACAGAATGGGCTATACCTATTTCTCCTTGGACCCTTCGGCAACAACTATCCTGCAAATAAATAAGCCATTACAACCTTCCTATGTAACCTCCGTAAGTAAGCTAAAGCACTTTGTGTCATGAAATTTTCATTCCCTTTTGTTTCTAATAGAACAATTGGAATTCATGAGGTTTTCTTTTCCTTTTTCTTTTATGGTATTTTTTTGCTCACCTTTTAACATTAACTGCTATAAGCAGAATTTTATCAAAGATGCCAATCTGCACCTTTTTAACCAGCTATTTAAAGACATAATGAGAACTGGAAATGAGCAAGACCCAAAGGAATTATGGCTCAATATCATGCATTAAGTGTTTTTTCTTACTGATTTCCCTAGAAGCTTTACCATATTCCAATCAATTCAGGTGCAAGAAAACTACACTGCACTGTTTTTTCCGTGAAAGGAGTGATTGGAGTGTCTGTGAAATGGCTTAATAAAGATGGAAAAGTAACCTTGTACCTGACACAAGTATTCTTAGAGTAAATTCCCATTGTGTGGTTTTTGTTTGCTCTGCCTGTTAAAGGGTTTCAAGACTCCATTACAGGAAATGCTGAGTTCCTAAATGTTCTCTAGCCAATCTCATTGACCTGCACCAAAAGAAAGGTTGATTTTCATTATGAAACTGCAAGTTTCTTTGTTGCCAAGATAAAGAGTGAAGCTGCTTTATTTTAACTGGTACATATTTTCCTACCTGAAATAAAATAAGCTTAGGGTTCTGAGAACGGACAAGAACTTTTCAAGCAAGTGATTTCTTGGGAAATAACAAAAGTTAAAAGATTTGTACAAAAGGATCAAATCAGGGATATGGGTAAGGATGAACTGTACTACTTGAAGGGAAAAATAAATATTCTGACAATTTCAGGAAAAGTAAAGCTTTTCATGGTATCTTCAAGTGAACAACATCCATTCTCTCTTTCAGATTATGTGATGACTGCATTAAGTTATGACATAGATTCAAAAAATATGTTCAAAAATAGTTCTAGGCAGGACAGTTATGACTGTCTAGTCTAATGCATAGAAAAAATGTGAATTATAGCTGCTTCCATCTCATTGAAAGTCTGGTTACTGTTGCAGTTGAGAACTTAATACTGTTTACTTTGCTTACACCATCTAACCTGTTTAAAAACACAAACTTCATGAAAGGCAGACATACAGTGAACCATCTGGGCGAATTGAGTCAGAGAACAATAAAGAACTCTATCCTTAATTAGGGAATAGAAAACTAAATATTTTTCACACACATCTCACTTGGCTAATTACTTAGGCAGTAATGGCTGAACTCATCTGAGAAGGCTCAGAACTCAAAAGGACAGGACCAGGACAAAACCCATTACCTTTGAGATGATCATGAGCATCTCTAAACAACACCAGCAGCATGAAGACAGGCCAGGTGAAAATACAATGCCGTAAGTGTCACAGCCTTCTTGTGACATGGATTGGTTTTCTCAATTACTTTTGTAGAGTCATGCTTTATATTTTTTTTATGCTGGGGAGTGTGCTGTATTTCTTTCAAAGACATCTATTCTGTTTTGAGCCTTGAAATGGGAATTAAAAGAGGAGAAAAGAAGAAAAAAGTTTTATAACTGATAACCAAGAGGTAAATGAGCCCACTTTCAAAACACACAGTAGTAATGAAGGAAATATAGTAAGTTTAATGCTTAGTAAAAACATATTGAGTCCTATGCAAAAGAGTAGCAGAATTCTTTTAAGAGAAACAGTGTGTTTCAGTTTACTGGCTATTTTGGGAAGGGATATTTATAATATTATTTTAAAACTGAGCACTCTTGGAACCACTCTTGATGGGAATCAAGAGCTATCACTTAAAAAGATATATTAAATCATATGGGTGCTCATTGAACTGCTCTTTTATTTTAGAAATCCACAGGAAATAAAACGAGAAACAATCCACATGTCACTTGAGTTTTAAATGTGATTCTAGTATTAAGACGTGTAAGATACCCAATATAAGTTTTACTAATCAGGAAAATAACTGTCTGAGATGCTGCTTATTGAACAGAAAGCAAAGGCTGTACACATTGAAACAAACTGAAACACTACATTTCCAATGGGATGCTCTCAACATGTTATGTTTCCTATTTGGATTAATTTTTCTCCTTGCACAGTGAAATCTGTACCATGGCCGTGATAACTTGACACAAACCCCACAGATTTAGAAAGCCTACATTAAGAAATAGCAAATAGGCAACGAAGAGTTCTTCGGTAAAACATCTGTGAATTTATAGGCTTTTATGAATTATGACTGCATAAGGAAGAATATTTCTCTCAATTTCAAGCTGTTAACCTATGCCCTTTTGTGCTTAGGCTGAGCAAGGTATTTTTCATGAGTGATAAACTGGAAGCTTGTGCTTCTAGTTGACATCTAAAGATAAATTTACTAGTGAAGATAAATTGCCCACTCTGTTTCCAGATTAATAGTTATATTTTGTATTTCTAACATTCTGCATTATCCAGGAAAATAACACAAAATGCAATAATCAACTAGTACACTATGCGTTTGACTAATTCCAAGCAATGTCCCTTGATAATACATTTACTTTAAGTCTGAGTTGTGTGTTTTGTGTTTAGCATGTTGAAGTCATTCCTGTATGTTATTTTTAAATTTTAGATATCTGAAGTGTGGTAGCTTTGCTTATAGTACTTGGACCTTGTCATTTAAATTCTACTTATTTGAAGCCACGGTGAGCCACTGAGATAATTTAGGGGATGTTGTCCCACAATATCTTTGTATTTAAGGAAGTATTTATGAACTGAAATTTCTGTGAAAAAAAATATCCTGCACAAGATTCTGTAAATATGATGAAACATGAAGAAGGCAAATTCCTAAATTTGTGTATCAGTTAATGTTACTAAAGTGCATCAAAAAGAGTAAGTTAGCTCACTTCTGCATAATAGATAGAGTTTGCTCTGTTGATCAGCTGAAGTGTTCACGAAGACCAGACTCATGACAGAATTCACATGTCAGTGCCTGAAGATACCAAAGATGCTGGAATATCTCATAAATTAGATGAGTCCTTCCAGTTCAAAGCTCCAATTATTTCAAAAGTGCTTGTATGTTTTTGTGGATTGTTCTGTAAATAACTATGGATAATGAGGTGCTCTGCAATTGTTTGAGTGTTTTAAGTGGGCATTTATATAGACAAAGGCACAGTTTTAAGTAAAAAGAGAAGACAATTTCTTTTGTTGATATGGATGATACGCTGACACATATTATTCACTATCTTTCTGAGTTGGTGAATATTGTTATTTGCAGTAGGAATTCCAACATGCTGTCCAAAATTTGCACGCATAAGCAGGTTAGAGTTTTCAGAGTACGGGCTGCTGACAATTCTCCAAAAAATTAAATATGGGTTCCCCAAAGTTAATTATTAAACTCTCAGTTGCTATTCTTGAGACTGGGAAAACCTTGATTTAGATGTACTAATCTACCCCTTCAATATATTTGTGACAGACAATCCACCAAAAAATTCCTTTTGTGGGGCAGACATTTCAATTCCTGCCAAAAATTATCTCTTTTCAAAAGACAATCAGAAGTGATGTTGTGACTCAGTGGTAGTTAATTTCCCATGTCAGGAAATGTAACCTTTTACAGCTAGAAGTTCGAGCTTTCTCAGCTTCAGCATTTGGGTGGCAGGTCCCAGAGGCTTGGCAGACCTTGTCAGCTCACCTCCCAGCTTGGCTCTGTGACTTACAACCTGTCTGCAGTGTTATATAAATGTTCTCTTACATGACAGCAGACACATTCTGTGGCTCTGTAACCTCTTAACCTTCCTTATAAACGCAATGTTGTGAGATCTTTCAGTGTCTCGGTGAGAAAAAGCCCGTTGTTTTTTTTTCCAGAGCAGGAAGTAATTCTTGCTACAATTTGCTGATCTCTATTTTTCAGGGCTTCCAGAGCCCAGCCGGTGTGGCTGGATGCAATGTGCAGGTAGCTGGCTCACTCCCACGGAGCACAGGCACAGCACCCCGGCCCGAGGGGCTCAGGAGAGGCTGTGAGTGAGGAAGGAGAGAGGAGCACCCACAGCAAGGCCGGTGGGAAGTCTCTGGCAAGGACAGAGTAGCTTTCTAAGCCCTCTAATCAGTTTTTCTGGAAGGCAAATGTAATGCCCCTGAAGATCAAGCTCAAATAAAGGCTGATGAATATTATGGCACATTAAAATCTTCTGGAGATACATAGCTACAAGTTCTTCTACTCCCTAGAGTTGCAGTGCTGACAGATGCTATGAGGATACACATATAGGATTTCTTCTCATATACTTAAATTAGGCAAAGATTAGAAAACAACAAAAAGACTGCTTAAAAGCAGCACCAAAGCTGATTAAAAAGAAGTACAAAGGCTTTTTATGAATAATACATCAACTTAATGCTATTAGGCAAACAGATGAGAATTAAAATCTATCCCCACTCACAGGAAAGTATGTGTGACCTCTAAAACTGCTGTTCTCAAAATCCTGGCATAGCTGTCATGCATTGCTGGAGTTGCCTCAGTTCTCAGCCTAAATACAACACAAGCAGCTCAGGGCTATGAACGCCACCCCTGAGAATTACACATTTCATTGAGAAGGTTTAAAAGGCTGATATGGCAAGGGTCAACACTATTCCTCAATTCTATTTTTCTTTTTATTAGGACCTTAAAGCCAACTCAGTACCATGTAACATTGGTACCAGAGTAATTCCAGAGATGTTGGTGGACCTTGGCTGATTTACAGGAACCAAGGATCTGTTGCAATATGTCAAATAGACAAATATGTTGGAGTGACCAAAACTGGAAGCAGAGAGTTTCCTGGGGAAGCATCAGGGGATTGTTATACAGTGAGACTAGAAAACACGTAAGTACAGGGCTTCAGGCTGCAGCATGGAGCGAAAACTTCTTGCATCTGCCTAATAATCTTTATACCCAATTACGATAGTCAGCTAAACTGTAATGAAAACATTTGTTCAAGTAATCAGGCTTCATTATAGTTAGGGTGGGCTTTTGGGGGGGGGGGGTGTGTTTATTTGTGTGTGTGTTTGTTTGTTTTAGCAAACAAGGGAACTGAGTTAGTACAAAGGAGTAAATTTCTTTCACATCTTGAACTTGCATCCTAACAGCTGTAACAGGCACCTGCTTCCCAAACTAAAAATAAACCTATTTTTTAGGAGTTTGGATATCAAAGGGTTTTAAGATTAAGTTTTGTTTAGGTCTCTGAATTTTGACTGCAGAAGAAAGAATTGGGCCCACTGGGAGGAGATGCACACATTTTGTAGCAAATGTGCTTGTTTTTGGATATGTAAGTGTTAATACCTGCCCTTAATTTCTGTATAAACTTTTCCATCTGCACCACGGTGATACAGAATATTAGTCTTTCTATTTACACTGAAGGAAAATCCTCCCATTTGACTGTTTCCATGTACTTTAATTAAATGCAGAAACAGTCTAAAAGGTTTGACAGAGTTAGAGAAAATGAAGAAAGTTGTTGAACTCTGTAGAAGCTACCTTTCTTCAAGGCTTTTTCTGTGCATTACTTCTGGTGATCCACTGCATTGTATTACAAGCCTCAGGTTCTGAAATGGAATATGCAGCAGCATTCCTATTTAAATCACTTGTACTTCCTCATTTTTTGTCTAACACATATGCCCTCTTTCATGGAGCTGTGCAATTATGGCTACATTCAGGTGGCCCAAGTCCCACACGCATCCCCAGGTCTAGTATTCTGCATTGATTTGAAGGCTACATCCCTGTTTGTTTCTTTGTCTGGTTTGGTTTTTACCTACCTAATGGGTAATATTAGACACATGAACACAAGCAGAATTTAAGCTCTCTTCTTGAGAGCTTCTCTGCATGTAGAGTTTTGGAGTATGCTGTTTTACAGGTTTTGACAATTACATACTTAGTGTGAACAGATCAGCAATGGATTAAGCCATTATGTCAAAAAGGGGAGTGCATGCTCTGTTTTACACTTGCTCCTACCCATTCCAAGTAAAGGAAAACCTCGGCAAGACCACACAATTTGGATGGGCACATTACAGAGGCTAGAAATCTTAAAAGTATGCAGTAGCTAGGAACCAGGTCCTTGATCTCTCCGAAAATTCTCGCTGCTGCAATTTTCTTCCTTGCACTGAACAATGTGTAGCGCTGAGTTAATTTCCTGCACACTTCACTCGCAAATAGAAAACATCGTTTTCCAGTTCTGCTCGCTTTTGTTCTTGTGGTACTATGTATTACTGAGGAATATGTATTACTGGGAATAAGGTTCATGTTTCTTGCAAATCACAAAGCTCTTACAATAGAGGTGCTCACAGCTGCATGGCAAATGTTCATGCTAGAGGTTTGCATAAGTGTAGGTAGAAGACCTTTAAGGGAACAATAGTAATAAATCCAGGACAGATGTGGATTAATTCGGTTTATTATATGCATTAATAATAAAAAACCCATGACATAACTTTGTAACACTTCTAGAATGTGTTTTGCCTCTGTTTTAGATTCCAAAAAAAATGTATTTTGTGTTTCTTTGCTTGCATATGTGGACAGAAAACCTGACTGGGAACCAGATATTTCTGTACTGCAGCTTGTGCTGTGGGCTACAGTGTCCATCTCTAGCTGCCAAGATGCAGCTAGAATGAAAAAAACCCTTCATTAGTTCTCCAGTTGTATCCAGAGAATACTTATGCATATTTGCAGGTATGGCTTTAATTACTGAGTATGTAGGGACATAGCTAATAGCAGTTTGTAATTCAGTGACTCTTGTGATGCCAAACCAATATACTTCTGATGGAAACTGGAAGCTGTTCATTTCAGTAGTTACTGGGCGCTGAATCTGGTCAACATAAAATATTAATGTTCCCCTCCTGCTGGTTTTCTCTTTTATTCACTCAGAACAAATAGTTGAGTGAGCTATCTTATTGACTCTGTGTTTTCTTTTTTCTTTCCCTTTGCCAGAGGCAGTATGAAATAAAGTAAATTGAGTTTCCCAAGGGGTTGGCAGGTTCTCCTTCAGTGCATATGTCTATCGCCTTAAAGTTATTTCAGGTTTGTATGACCTCTCCAGTTTACAAGTACCAGCAGCTATATCTGACTGGGTATTAAAATGGCAAAGGAGTTGCAACAGTATATTATTCCATAAGAAATACTGAATCCATTTGTCAATATGTGTGTGCACGTGTTTGTGCATGTTTGCACATTAGTGCGAGGGAAGGATGGGGCAGCTTACCTTGCTGTCTTAGAGCGTACCCCAGAAACGTTTTGAATTTGAGGTTTTAGAGATAAAACTTGGACAAATCTTTAATTAACCACAGCAAAAGTAATAAGCAACTTTATCTGTAACATTATACTTGGCAGAACTGAGACAAAGTAAACTGATTCTATTATGGGAGTGAGCACAGGGTTTCTGAAATTGTGTCCAAAAGCATCTAGTTCACATTTTCCAAGCACTCTGAAAATTCTCGGCGTGAACAAAAGGAAAAAACTAAACTGCCATCTCTTTATTAATCCACTAAAAAGCAAGTGAGAACATGAAATGTTTTCTTTCTCGAAGTGAGTAAGGATACTTCTGAGTCTCAAATTCTTAGCAGAAGTTTAAGATGGCAAGCATTCTCATTAATGAGCATATATCCTTTTGAAGAATATCTGACTTTCTTTCTGCTTTTTCCTTAGGCCAACATTAAGCCCTCATGATGTGTTATAAGAACTGCAAGCACAAACAAATAAAGTAACAATAAATAATGAAGAAGAGAATCAGTACCTGTATTCTTTTCCTGATGACATTTTAGCTGTGTTGCCTTATGAAACTGACTCTGAAAAGAGGATGAGGATATCTATCTCTCCTTGCAGTATGTCAGCCAATAGGAGTATAAAAATAGCATCTCTCTGTGGTTTACTTAAACATTCAAAGCCATTAAACTGAGAATTTAGGCCAGCTGGAAATTCTGTACTCGGCCTTGTGAGAAAAGATGGAGAGAGGAAAGAAACAACTTGTCTGTCAGCATGGGAAATCCATTGTAGAGGAGTTATCAAACTGTAGAAAGAACTACTTAATAAAGCAAATAAGACAGAAAGAACTTAACAGTCCCCCTGTTTAAAGTCTTTCTTTATCTGAGCCTATATCTGGGAAATGTAGGCATGTGCAGCATGATCGTATCTAGAATAGGGCAGGGTATGTTAGGAATGTCGAATTCTGTATCAAGGTGATAGAAAACATCCATTCTTTTGAAGATACAGTGGAGAAAATGTTGTTATGATTTGGAGGAGCAGACAACCAGGAAGCATAACTTTTTTTCCTCTTTCTAATGTAGCACTATGCTGTCACTAGCACATTTTGTTATTTCTTTCCCTTTGCTTTTACTGCATCATCTCTGGGGAAATACAGCTTTCAAGCCACAGTGATGCTGGGGAGCAGCCAGCTGGTGCTTGAGTTTGAAGTGGTGCTTATCCACAGCAGGAGCAGAGAAGAAAGAAAAGTTGTAGCAAAGGGTCTGCATCACCCAGTGGAGACCCAGCTGTACCCTCTTCCTGCTCTGCAACATCATCTGCGCTGCTCTGTCCAGCACTACTCCTTGAGCTGTAGCACTCAGCAGCAGCACCCATGAGCAATTAGCACGTCTGTTTGGAAAGAAGCTCTCCAAAGTAAAGATGATCTTTATTTTATCCATGCCAACTGACAGAAAACTTGTTTTTGTGCATGACCATCCCTTTTCTATAATAGTAATCCTTACAAGAAAACAACTGTCTGCAAATAATCTCGGCTGGGCTTAATCCTTCCTTAGTTGAGATTCCCATGTCAAGTAGATAGACTTTAGGCAACTGCAAACTATAAAGAATATAAGAAAAAGCAAGAACACACTATTTTAAGACTGTGACAGAGGACCTTTGAGGAAGTCTGGACAAAATAATATCTTTTTACATTATTACAATTGTGCTAAACAGTCATCTGATTTTTTTAAATAGCAGGGAGTAATTCACAAAACAAATTCTCTCCTGCTGTTATCACACATTAAAAAGGAGCCGCTCAGCTTTAACAAATTGGTAGTTATATAAGAGCTTATAGCTTCTACTTAAAATCAGAAAAACAATCTGCATTTTCCTTTAGTTAAAGTAAAACTCTGCTACAGAAATCTCTGAAACATAGTGGTGTTTGCAAAGAAAACAAAGAGCTCTACATTTTCAGTGAGAATCATCCAAACCTGTGGCATATATGAATCCTATTGTGTAAGGTAAAACTGACTTTGGAAAATCGGTCTTTTTTTTCTGATATGAGAGCTCCTGACCTATTATGGGTGTGAAACTCAATAGTATGCAAATTACTGCTACCAGGGAGTGGGCCAACAGCTACAGTTTGGCAGAAAAAGATTTACAATTGCTGTCTCTGTGGGACTTGGAAGGAGGTATTTGGGGAAATATGTTGAGAATTATTCTGTTTCTGTTGGCATTCATGGATGTTTTCCTGGCTTGTGAAATGAAAGTGCATGAAAAGTGATTAATTAACCATTTCTGCTAACTACTGAATTTGCAGCTGCAAAAATAACTATCCAAGTCCTTCCTGATTAATTTTTAATGAACGGCTATTGCTTGTGATCATTGTAGATAATTTCTAAACATTATGCAGAGGATTCACCATACAAACAAACAAAATTGAAACATAAGCTTCTTAGGCAAATCTTTCATATAATTTTGAATAATGTAGTAAAGTATAGTGTAACAGCATTAGCAAAACAAGCTCAGAGAACTAAGCACCAGTCATGCAATAGTGTAAATCTAAATTCCATTAACCTTACTGACTCATGGTTCAAAAGAGACACAGACCAGCTGGAGAAAGTCCAGAGAACAGCAGTGAGAATGACCAGAGGTCCAGAAAACATGACCCGTGAGGAAAAATTGAATTAACTAAAGAAGAATAGATAATGAGGCATATAAAACCAATAGGCAAGTGTAATATAGCAGCAAAGATTTAGGAAAACCACTGTGAGAATAAAATTCATGCATAAGAATAGAGAGTCAGCCACAGCCAGCTGTTGGAACAGTGGCTGGAGAGTTGTCTGTCAGGGATGATTTGTGTGCATAGAGAGAATTGAAAATGCCTAAGGGCCCCTTCTCACTACATGGCTCCTCAGGGGAGTAAACTCAGGGTTTAAGTGTCCAACCTCAAATAAACCAATGAAGGGTATCAACATCTCCTACACTAAGGCATCAAAACATACACAGAACCTTGAAGAAGTGACTCATATGCTTGTTACTAATTCCTTAAAAAACCAAAAAAACAAGGATAAACACCCCCAAGGAGTCACGATCAAAAAATGTAACTTATCGATACTCCTCTTTTCTCGCCTCTCTCAAGAACTGTGCTGTGGGCACTCTCATGGGTCTTGGAAAGAGGGGTAGTCTGCTCTTATGCTACACTGCTCTTATTGTCAACTACAAGAAAATTTGTCTTCATTTTCACATTTGCTGCACTGTGCTCACATTCCTACAGGTTTTCCCAGGTGGAACAATGAGCAGAGGTCATCCATGGGCAATACAGAAGTTGCAAGAGCTGCAATGACCACCACTTTCATCGATCATCTCAGAAAACTCTACATTTTTTTTTTCTATGTAGTAATCACCTATAAACATGCTAACTGGCTAATGTAATGAAAAGTTATATATTTGTTATGTTGAGGTGAAGTTCAGAATTCTCCTGCTTTTTTTTTGTGCACGGCACACTGCCAGAGTAAGAGTTATTCACACTGCAATTATTTTGGAGTTATTTAGTTGAATAATATCACAAAGCATGTTCTATAGCACTGCTCATCCTTGGTCTCTGACATCTGCATCAATTACACCTGGCCATGTCTGTGTAAAAAAGGCAAAACAATGTTTCATTTTTGTTTCAATATATTATGAATCTAGGTATCATTTTATCAGTTCAGCGGTTTATCTCAGCTCTAGTTAATTTCTCTCTGCCACATACAGAATTCATTAACCTCAAGAGGTTATATAGAGCTTTTACAAAATCAACAATCTATCTTCAGCTTACTAAAACAAATATTTTAATGATCAGCAATGCTTTAATATTAGAAGATTCAGTGACTTCTAATTTGAAAATTTTCTCGTTAAATTCTTCAGTGCTTGTCTTGACCTCCAGGAAAATGTCTAGAATAGCTATTTGAATACCCAGTATTAAAACACATCCTTTTTCAAGGGAGTGCCGCAGAAGAAAACAAAAATGTGGTGACTGGAGAAACTTAATTAGGAAGTGGTCAAAGGCAGTTTGACATTTACACCTTTTAAGTGAAGATGGGCCAAGAATAGTTGCTTGTTGCTACTTGCTTTTTAATCCTCTTCTAGCAGCTGAGTAGAAGGAGATATTCATATTATATTTGGAGCAGGGGGGACGGGGGATTTGAATTAAATTACCTTTGTTTCAGCTTGGAAAAGTCTGTTGGCCCCTATTTCATTGTTCTGTCGTACCAAAACAGATGTCTTGTAGCCTGACATTTAAAATACTGTGCAGCAGAGAGCTTCCCCTGGACAAAAGGGCATGGATATGCAGTGGCTAATCAGGGTCTAAACATTGGTATTAAGGATGCATTTTAAGTTTATTCACACAGAGGAGGAAGACATGAGAAAAAACTTGCTTCCTAAACCTCTAGCAGGAAGGCATGCCGGAAGAAAGGGTTATGGACGGATGAGAGAAATCGTCTTGTACGGGGAGGAGGAGTATTGCCGAAGAACAGTAGGGTAACTCCAGCTCTAGATCTCAGCACACTCGTAGCGTGGCAGAGCAGAGCAGCTCCGGTGGCAGCACAATCCCCCTACAAGTGCTCCAGCACAATGCACAGGAGGGTTCCCTGAAACGTGAAAATCTCAGGGCAGCACAAAGACCCACCAGGAGCCTGAAGCTCACGCCACAGTGACTAACGAGACCTGGACAGGGTCAGGAGGAACATCAGGCAAGGCCCTACATCTCTAAGAGGAGCCCCACAGCATCACTGATGGCTGGGGTGTGGTGTGGCAGCTCCCACTGGAAGGGCCCTGTAACACCGCCCGCTCGGCCCGGACAATTCTCTTTCTGTAATACATCTTACTTTTTCCTTTCTCCCCAGCCCCTGTGCTCTACATCCATCCCTGGAATAGGTATATGTATTTGTCTGTGGTGGCACTTAGCAGAGAAATAACTGAAAAAACCCCACTGCATATTTTGTTCAGGAATTAATTTTGAGACAGACCAACTCATTATTTAAACCTTCTTTTCTGAGTCATAACGAGTTATTCTGCCTGTCTTTAGAATTCAAGTGCTTTAGAAGAGAAAAAGAGAGCATTCAGTACATTCAGCGTGTGAGTGTACAGCCAGCAAAAAACAATGGTGTCTTTCTATTGCTTAATGTGCAGCTTTTTGCTTTAGTTGCTGTTGCAGAGGACATGTCCTGGTCGATGAGTCTCCTGCCACTGCCCAGTGAAGCACAACCACAGCAGATCAATTTCCCATTCTTTAGGAGGTGATGCCTGGGTTAGCTGATATGTCTGACTTCAGAAATCTCTGCTAGTACCCTCAAATATATATTTTATACACTAAGTTTGCACACTCAGACATGCAAGTTAAAGAAATACTAACATACAGGTACCTAATACTACTTTTCCTGATCAGCTCCAAGTAATACAGTGACTAATTATGATGATTTGGTGGCTGTTTTGTCTGCACCAGAGTTTCAGAGCATCAGAAAAAAAGAATTGGGATTTGCCAAAGCACCACAAAGAAGAAGAAGAAACAGGCTTTTTTAAAAAAATTATTCTTTTAGAATAAAATTTGCTAAATTTTACTCCAAAAATTTTGAAGTGGGAAATGAAAACATATTTAAAATGATTCTTTCGCTACAAAATATTTTTGACTGGATGCACTGATGATACTTCTTTAGTTTTGTGGATAATTTTCACCAATTTGAGATAGGATTTTTCAGTGAATAAAATATTTTATGAAATTATATTAATCTGTCCTGAATAATTTAATATACTTTTCCGTATTATCTGCATTTGCAGTAGGAGAGTGTAGAAGGACTCTTTGTCCTTGGAACATGGGCAAACAACTCCAACAATGCCTTATTTTGCGAGCTATCAGTGATGGGCTGAGAGGGGCCTGCCATGTGCTGCTTTTGGTGTTGAATTGTGCTAAAAGCAGTCTGGCTCATCAGCCCCAAATTAACATCCTGATAGTGAGGCAAAGGTTTGGCAAACAAGCAGCCAAGCTGACCTGGAGACATAGGGTTGGCAGCCAGTCACTTTGCACTATCAAAGTCCCACCCACTTTCATACCATACTTAGGTTCCTCTAAGGTGTTCCTTCTGGGAGTTCCCTCCCTTGAAGTGGGAATGCCTCCCAAGGACACTCCCAGAGGTCCAGTGAAAGAAATCTGCCCAGGAGCTTTGGTGTGGTGAGTTACATCAATCTCTATTTAATAATTGTTCCTTGTTGCTAGCTTTAATATAATTGATTTCATATAATTGCTTTGATATAGTGCACTGTACTGTACCATACACTACTAGTAGTTCTAACTTTTATACTGGGAAGTAAATAATTCTGATTAAGATCTTTTGTCTAATCATTTGTCATAATAAATAATTCATTTTATATAAATATGTCTGATTTGCCATCTTTAATCCTATGGGACAAAGTTACTTAAGCTGTTGACACAGTCTGGGCCTAAGATTGGATCCAGCTGCCCCTCAGGCTCCTCTCTGAAAAGCTTAGAAAGCAAAGATGTCCTTTCTGCACATCATGACTCCATGGGAGGGCTCCTCTAATAAACTTTGAAGCTCCCACTCTACCTGTGACAAAGAGCTTATAAAGGAATGTATTAAATCAGTTCAAGAACAAGTTACTAAAGCTCTTACCTTGACGAACAGAAGCTGAATTTATGACAAAACTTCTATTTCATGTGCAGAATTCCAGCTTTATGCCAAGAGAAGGTTTGAAGGGAATAATTTGCACATTAGTTGAATTTGTATGTTCTTCCCAAACCATCATCCACACAGTATTTACATAAAGTTGAATAGTTTCTTGGGACACATAATTTCAGTTCATTTATTCTCTGTTGCTTTGAAGAGTACAATGCTATATCTGGTAAAAGTTTGTCTTGTTCATCGTAAATCGACGATTTTATGAAAAAGGGAATAATTGTAGTCTTTGTCACTAAGGATGAATTACTGGTTATTTGGCAAATTGAATAGAAACACACACTTCAGAGTTTACTCTGTCTTTTTTGTTTTGTATGTCCTCGCCTAAATGAAAGACGGCTGACAAAACCAGACTTGGGATAATTATAACTAAGATCGAGAGGTATTTAACGAATTAGTATAAATTTTGCCATTGATTTCAAAAGAGCTCCCACAGCTGAGGAATGACAAAAGGTTCATACATTTACAACGTATTTATCACATATTGTTTTAGCAATATATTCAACAGAAGACACTGCATTTCTAAAAATGATGTCATTAAAAAGTTTCAGAGCATTACTTTTGAGAATAAAATAAAAAGAAAATTTTATAGTATTTTTTTCCCTTCACATTTTTTAGAATAAGCTTCCAAGACCCTGAGAAGAACTTAGAGAACTGAATTGGCATTTCAGAAAAGGATATGATTCAAATGAAGGTTTAAAAGTAAAAGTACTAACAAGTTCCAGAAAATGTCTCAGCCTGATTGGGAAACTCAGGTAGAATTAGATAAAATTATGATCCCTGCTGTGTATGAAATAACTTAAGAGGAGAATGCACAACTCTTGAGTGAATGTAGCAATGGGAGAGTAAGAAATGCTAATGTCTCTATCCAGTCATAAGGTAGTAAGTCTGACCACCACTTTTAATTCATTTCAAAATAGCAAATGACTGGAATGCAGACATGAAGAGGGAAAGGGTATTTATTGCCTGAATTCAAAGCAATCTGAACAATAACCCAGGCTGAAGATAAGAAACCTACCATGCAAACACTGGAAAGGGGAGACCCCTTTAGATAGAAAGCATAAAAGAAGCCAACAAGAAGCCCCAAGTTAAACCAGAATATTAATGAGAGTTTGGTAGCTTTATAAAAGTAGTAGTTTTTTTCAAGACATTTGTTCCAAAGTGTAGCTCGTTAATTGCATCTGCCATTGACCTCTGCAATGTTGGCCTGGAAACTCTGTGTAGGATAGAAAATGACACATGATGGAGCCAATAAAAACCAACACAGAGCTAAGCCTCCCATGAAGTTTGACCTTTTCCTTAAATGGCTTGTCTTCTAAAATTTTGATTGAAGTTGGTCTCTAGTCCCAGAAAATGTTCTGAATTGATAGGAGTAGTGAAAACCGCATCACATTGATTATTTTGTGAGACTGGGCGCAGTATAAATTTGTCATTTAGGTCAAGACTGTATAGGCCAGACAAAGATTACTTTTCCATGCACAACACTCTGAGATGACAATTGTTCCTTGAGGAAAAGGTTGTATTTTTCCCAGTGTCTGTGACAATGGGGTTCCATGCTTATTCGATTCCTTCATATGAATATATCAAACACTTGAGCTGAAATCCAGTGATTAAGAGGGACAGACTGCTAATTCTGCAGATACTTGATCTGCGGACAGCAACAGACTCTTCAGAAATCACATACCTTTAAACAAATTTTCTTTCATGCCACTGACTTTCTAAAAGCATTAGAAAAGTTTCAACTTGCTATTTTCATTAATTCTGTGTCACTATGTATGGAAAATTGTCTCTGGGGAGGTAGTGCAAGATGTAAAGAAAATAATATTTATTTTATCTGAGAGAATTCAACTGAAATAAAACATCACTGGCCTTTAAATTGCTTGCTTGTTGAATACAAAGTACTTAGGCACGGTCACACAGCAAGCAGTGGGAGCACATTGTCATATCTGGTAGTCAAAACAGACCTGTAATACTTCATCCTTGTTTCTCTTTTCTATCCTGTAAATTAATTGAAATGCATTTACATGTCTTCCATGACTCTAGCACAGAAAACTACTCTCTTCTGTCTCGGAGTGATTTTAATCACTTTAATGCAGAAAATCACTTGCTTGGATTTTAGTGACCGCGCTAACTATCGATTGTGTGGAATTTATATTAGGAGAGGTAGGAAAAAAGGTGATAAACCTCACAAGGAGCTTGTTATATTTCATTGCAGGAAATCCTTTTCATACTGCTAGCTAACCATATAGAGAGATGCTTACAAGAGCTATTTTTAAATAAAAATATTTCAGGACTTAGCAGTGCTTGCACTTCCCAATAGATGAAAGCTACACATGTATCTACACACAGAAAACTTGACGGGGAAGGTTGTGCTCCCTCCATCAGAGCTTCGCAGCTGAAGCTAGGTCTGCTTTGCATCTCTGTCTGCTTTTCATTGTTTCTCAGAACCTTTGTGGGTTTCACAGGGGATCTCAGCTGCTCTACCAGGTACAAGAATGTCTCGTTATAATCTGAAGTAAACAGAGGTACTCCATTTTGTGGAAGACTTGTCAGAAGGAAACTATGACTTTGCTTAAGGCAGTGTTGCAACTTTCTCATTATACTTCTGGCCATGATGTGGCATTATGCTTATAACTGAATTAGTCTGTCACTAAGCATATGATAAATCATACAGATTTAGTAGCACAAATAAGCTGGTTCACTCCTCTGTTTTACTGTTCTCCTCCCGTTTCAACAAGCATTTTCTAAAATTATAAAGAAAACCTCCTCATAGGCAAAGAAAAAAGATGCTTGTTTGATGTCTTTCAAAGAAGATCTGAATTTCAATTATTAAAGAAAGGAGGATGAAACAAAATTTTTTGGGAAAACACACAATAAGATTTAATTATACTTTGTATATCTGAGTTTGAAGACAATCAGAAAGAAACACTGTAGGATTTGTCCTTAAAATAACTTTCTAAAGAAGTTCTACTTAATACTATCAGTAATAATTGCTGGAAATTGTTGCCTTTCTCAAAAAGAACTCTAAACCAGTCAGTCCTTCCCAGGATGTAGTTATCTGCCATGTAAATATTGAGCAAGCTTTTTAAAGCTTCCCAGGGTGATGAAAAATCATTTTGGTTGCTTGGGCTTTTTTTACAAGGTTCTTAATTTTTCTCTGATGTTCTTTACCTGATTAATTTTTTAAGTTATTTTCAAATTTTTCCTTTTTATACTTTTTCAATTATCTGCAGCAATTCACAGTATCCTAAGGTATTGCTTGCTGGCATATTGATGTATGTTTGTCCAGGCTAACAGTCCTTGGAGGGATTTTTGCTTTGTTTTCTGTTTTCCTTTACTGGAAAGGAAATGTAACATGCATTTAAATTTGCTTTGTCTCCCTTGAAACCCGTGTTTACAATTCTCTACCTCATTCTTGCAGACGTGAGGAAGAAATCTCATCTCTGTTGCTCACGCAGTGCCACAGTAAGATTCACTCTGGAGTAGTGAATGAGTCTGCCCTAAAGCCATTTGACATCCTAGTTTACACAGCTGCAGAAACCCCCTTCCCCACTGAAAAATTTGCAATATGGCATGTGAGGATCCTTTGGTACCTTGTTTTCCCCTGTTTAACTCTCAAAGGTTTCAAACAACCCTCTAGTCTCTCAATTAAACAGTTAGCTTCAACAAAATCTCTTTACTGTACAAAGGCAGATAAAATATTACTAACACATTAAAGAATTTCATTCCAGCATGAGAGCTCTGGGAATTTTCTTGGTCACTTCTCAAAGGTGAGGTACTTTTCATCCACAGTTCTATAGACTGCTTCTGAGCCCTTATCAATCTTTAACTCACTTTTGGGACTAAGACTGCCACCAGTACCGTCTTGTCTGTTGAAGTAAAAGCATCTCCTAGGCTGCTGGGTTGATTTCTCAGCCATCAAGGTGATTCAAGTGTTACTCTTCTACCATGGCTACCTTCTCTCCCTTCAGTTCGGTTTTTAACAGCCAGAGTGTGGAGTTTTGAACACCATAAAGACACTAGCTACTTTATTTAATTTATTGCACTGTTCTCATATATACAATCAACCTTTCATTTTCATGAGAGTCTGCTATGGCAGAAAGTCATCAGCCTCTGTCACAGGAAATCATAAAATCTGTATGACATTAGTAGAGAGGAAGATTATTTACAGGGCATACCTTCTCCTTCTGAAAAGCGAAGAAAGGAGAATCTTCCTGGGTTTATGAAAAATAACCCTTCAGTGAGGGCTAGAGGTTCTGAGTAATGACCCACACCAACCATTCAATAATAGGAGTTGGTTCATGCCTCTGAATTTTAGAAGACTTTTCTACAAGAACTTTGAAAATAAAATATTTCTGCTTTCCAGTGGGTCAGCTTCACTATCAATATAATCTCGTAACTCAGACTTTTTAAAGTACCAGAGAACTTCAAAGGAGGAACAGCAGCTGTCACAAGATGAAATGGGGTATTCTTCTCACCATATGCTGATGATTGTTGTAAAGAGGTTATCAGGAAATCAAATCACTGCAGACACACTGCAACTCTTCAAAAGTCCAGACATTTTGTACTTTCCCCTTCTGTGCCCAGTTCTCAGAGAAAACTTGACAATTTTGGATTGTGTGTCAGTGACGATGCACTTACCTCAGGGAATTACTCTCAGGGTTGTCCTTTCATCTAGTCTTGTCCTGACACCACTGCTGGCTGACTCACTCACCTGTCGCATCACTCGGTGCGTCTGCTTTATGTCCTATACCAGATTATGACTCCGGGATTTCTAGTTGCTTCAAAGAACTCCTATGGAGGAAAACAATTCACAAGTAGCTTAAGCACTCCCTGCAGACTCTGTCCAGGATTGCTCCAATATCTCTGCTAAGAAACAGAGTGCTTTGAGGAGCTACCAAAATGAATGGAAACCATAAAAATCCACTGTGCAGATACAGAATATAAATATATATATATGCAAGGTTTTGTGCAGAACATGCAGTAAGGGTTAAAATAATCTGTTTTTCAGTAACAGTAGGTATGTATGTATGTAAGCCCCTTCAGACATAATTAACTTATCTTGAACAGTGCCCACTAAGTACACAACCCTTCCTTCCTGTAAAGCTGCTAAAGAAATGACGACATGGTAATGTATGACTTTTCCATCGGAATAACAGCAGTCACACTCAGAGGTGAGTGGACAGGAAGAAAAAACTCAAGCCAGTTAGTAACTTTCCATCTCACACTAACTTTTGGTTATACCCCCACCCAGAGGACTTTTCTGAGAAACTGAATAGAAATGATCTGACATCATACAAAAGAGCTGCTTTTTTTCCACAACGCAACCCTGCGCTTTCATTAGATGAGGACCTGTCAGTTTTTTCTGCCGTGGCTCTCTACTTCTCATTCAGCTCTAATGAGACATACCATTTTTCATGGCTAGACAGCTGGACTGACTAGACTGTTTTCCAGCTAGAATAAAACGCTACTGCATCTCTCACACAGATCAAAACTGAATATCATTATGACAGAAAAGTGAATATGATAAACTAGAAAAGTGAAGACCTTTTTAAACTTCATAATATAAAATCATCTCATGATCCAAAGTGAGAGAAAGAATGGTAGTGCTGAAAATGGCCCTGTCAGATGCATATAGGGAGTGAAGAAGTGTGTGTAGATGTTAGAAGTATTACTTCTTCTGTATTTGTGTTCAAAGGGCATGAACAAAGGAAAAGGCCAGGTTAACAGCTTATTTTTAAAAATCATAAATCATTTAAATAATGACTTATCTATAAAAAAAGTCAGTGTCATTGTTTTTTGGTTTGCTGATCTGGATTGATGGCAATATGGAGAGGGATATTAACACCAAGGCGATTGGGGAGTCACTTGAACAAAGTGCTTCAGATGAGTCTGAACAGAAAAGCGCCTAAATCTAAAAGCAAGGAAAAGAAAACTGTTTATTTGTGAGAGATGGGATGAGAGATAAAAGAGCACAAGGATGGTGATTGCTGCATTGACTGCAAATTAATAATCTCTATGATCACAATGTCAATCACTTAAAATAGCAATGAGATCAGATTTAAACAGCTTAGTTTTTTAAGCCTCTGTGCTTCTCATGCCATTTTAATGGAAAACATTCCACTTCTGCACATTTACAGCATCTTCAAGTAAGTGCAAATATATCATTTGCCAGAAAAATCAACATTTATTTGCTTTCAGTCTTCAGACTGACTAAACATTTCTCCTGTTCTTGTAACTAGCAGACATGATGAAAAGAGGCAAACTACCAAGACTCCTGCTCTTGACACTGAAGTCCCTTGATTTAAAAATTGCTTTCACTTTAAAAGAGTAAGATTACAAGGCAATCAGTACTCCAAAATAAAATGCTAGGTGAAAATGTATTAGACCAGTTTCCCACTGACCAGCATTTTTATTTCCATACGGTCCCAAAAGACAGTGATCAAAGTCCTGAACACTGGGAAACAATGGAGTTTGGGGATGATTTTTTTCATATCTCCATCACTAACAGGGATGTTAATACCGAATACACCACCTAGAGATTTTCAGATTGTAGTAAGATGAGGGGGTGAATGGTGGACAGAGTAAAGAGCAGAGATTTTGATCCAGAGGGGTGTTGTGAGACTGAAAGAAAACTACCGGTCCAAATACATGAACAAACAAGTGTTGCCATATTGCTCAGAGGCAAATTCAGTGAACTAGAAAGAATCAAAGAAATGCTACTTTCAAAGGCATCCGTGGATAGGAGGTGGAAGTACATTGCATTATTTTAACCATTTTTTTGAGTATTTTGAGTGTTAGGTGGAACTTGTTGCTGCTGTAACATAGAGCAATGATGCTGATGCCTGAGGAAGGCTGCCTGGAACAGAGGCTAGACGGAGTTAAAAGAATAAAGTAGATATTTATTGGAAGGCCTTTGTAGGACACATCTTGGGAGCACAAGAGTCTGGCCAGGACTACACCCAAGATGGACGCCCGGCCATGCTGTCTCACCCTTTTTATAAGTTTTGGCCCATTTACATATTTGGGCCAACTGTCCAACCACAGTTTCAGTCCATGTAGTCCCATCCTTTCAGATTATCCCCTCTCAATTCGTGGTTGCTTACATTCTTGGGGCCTGAAGCTGCAAATGTCTTTGGTCTTTTGGGCTGGAAAACGATTTGTTTTGTCTAGCCAGGCTAGGAGAAGAACTTTTTAGCATTATACATGAAGCCCAGCGTTACACAATAACGCAATACAAAATTTGAAAAATATGAAAACTAAAACTAAAGGCACCAATGCAGGCTAAAACCGCATAGAAGCTTCCAAAGTTTAATTGCCTGGCTCTATTTTTTAACTTCCAAAATCACCATGCTAAAAAATACTACAGTGTTTTTACTGTAGTTATGGACTTCAGGTTTCGAATGTACAGAAAAACTGAATCTGAGCACACATAATCAAACTCTTCCATGAATTATGTTTGAGCATGTAAACACAACATCACCCTTTATGCAGTACCAGCGTACTCACAACGCTGAGGGACTGATTAAATGTTCATAGTCTGCTTCTTTTGTTCCTCCTTCTACCCAGCTCCCCACAGCCACTCCTCTGTTTTGACTTACAGATGCCGAAGTGCTAAATATTATCTCTGTGCTTGAGTAACATGGTCATGGGATTCAAAGAGATATCACACACTGTGCTTTTGAGCAAGAAAGGGCCTGGGCAAACTCCCCCTACCTTTCTTTTTCTCCCACAGTGGACCTGTACAGCCTGATCATGTCTCTGCCTGTCTTCTTGTATCACTTTTGGGATTGCTCATTGATTTCAGTGAATGATTTTTTCTGACTTCCAAATTCAACTGCCAGAGGATAATTCGTCTCTCAAAAATACTGTGAGGTGGAGGTGACTGTAATCCTGTTTGGAAGGTGGGTGTCAAAGAGTAGCTGCAAACAGAGCATAGAACATGGGGAAGTTATATTAAAAGGGGAGGTTTTGCTCAAATCTTTGTTGATGGTTTATTTATCTTAAGAGCTGGAGCTCATATTAGTATATCACTGTTATCAGTTTCTAGTTGTCTGCAACCATGGCTGGTTTTCCACGGTGCTGAAAAGCTTGTCAGCCACCACTTTTAAAAGAAATATTGTCTCAGCTTTAGTTTTTAAAATTTAAGAAACAATTTAGGCAATATCTGTTAAGCAATACTCCTATTATCTATGAAATAGACAAGTGAAATATTAATGTGTCTTCAGGCATGAGAGAGCTAGGATGCTTTGAAAAATTTAAACATTATATGGTTTGTTTCTTATTAAATGGGAGCCAGAGGCATGTATCCATCTTTTACCACAGAAGAAATTAGATGTACATACGTCTTCTCTCATTTTAAAAAAAGCGCTCGAGTAGCTTGTTTTACCTTTTAGTTAGAGCAGGCTGATGGTACATCACCTCTTCAGTGCTTCATCTAAGTTTCTAAGCTACCTTAAGTCTGCTGCTTCCAGTCATGAAACCTCATCCCACAAATATGAGTAGCAAGCACCAAAACAAATGTGCCTCAAGAATGCAGAGTATAAGCAGAAATTTGGAGGGGAGTGATAGCCGTGGGTGGGGAAAAATTGTGCTTTTCTTTCCATTTTTCTAACCAGTGTTACATTTTTATGACCACATCTAGAGAAAAATCAAAGATGGAGCATTATCTGGATAGCTTCCGGTTGAAGAGAGTAAATGAAAAGGTAAATGGGGATGAGAATGGAAATAATGTGTAGAGAAAGGGAGGAGCCTGGAGAGGAATAGACAGACAGACAGACAAACTGGAAGAAATGGGACAGCATTCCCTGGAAGAAGCTTCTCTCTATTCTTGCCAGCCTTGCTTGCTGTAGGTCCACCTAAGCAGCTGAAGGGGAGAGATCCCTGGGCACTTCCAGCATGGAGGGGTTCGTGAAAGAAGGGATGTTGAGTGGCTACTCCCCTGGGATAACTTGAAGATTGCATATTTGTGGATGCAGGTGTAGAAAAGATACATTATCTGGGTATCTGCTGTTCTCCCACATCAGTCTTTGTATAATTTTTCTCACTGCTCTCATACTGTAGCTCTGTTTTTTAAGGGTTAGGCGTGCAAGTCCTGTCTGTGGCAGGAGTTAGTGTATTCTGTGTAGTGGCCCAAGGATCAGTAACTAGATAAAAAATCTTTTTGGATTCTGGCTTACATTATGTCTTGACAGGAACGAAAATCTCACCCTTTTAGCAGCAAACTATTTAATTTAAGCATGCTGCCGGTAAATGATGTATTCCAAACTGATAAATGTGGGATTTTGCGTGACACAAGTTATTTTGTTTGTCTTGGTTGTTTATGTTTCAGCTTTATGAAGCAATCTATCTGAAGAAGGGCCTAGAAAAAATTGACTGAGGCTTTTTGTCTGATATAGGTCTTCCTAACCATAGGTCTACAGTAAATCCAAATGTGAAAGCGAAATCACACTTCACCCTGCTGCTGAGATGTTAAATACAGATGATTGTGCTTCTGCATGCATTCTGTCATCCTGTACCCATTTATTAGCTGGTTCACTGTAAAACCAGCTAATGCACAGAAGATGAAAACATTTTGAGAGGTTATAGGAAATAGACTTTTGCATCAGATACAGACCTCTCCAGAGCCTTCCTGGTACTCAACTGGAAATATTCTTTCAAACAATTTCCTTGCAAATATTACTCTCAGGTGCAGCGACTGACTTTCTTATAGCCTTTAAAATCCATTTGTACTTTGGGCTTTGTTCAGCATACTTGTTTTTCAATCCTCAGTTGCAATGCTTGAAGACAGAACAGCATACAAGCTTTTGTCCTGTCCCTTCATGTTACTTTGGCATTCTTTTCTTCCTTATTCTCAAGGACTTTTCCTGACAGACTGCATACAAGCTGACTTTCAGTTCATGCCCAGTAAGACCAGGGACATCCCTGTGCTTCTAGGGCTCCCAGGCCATAGGGACTTCTAGGAGATTTATTGATGCTTTTGTGTTATTATCATTGTATGAGCTCTATTTCTTACAGGTTGCAACTTTGTCTCCTGCTGATATCCTTCATCTGTTCTAAATACTGAATTTTCTTTTTCTGCCCAATATCTTGATTCTTGATGGTGACAGGGCTTCCGCAATCAACTCCATCATCTTTTCCTTCTCAATAATAAGATTACTAAGAAGTCTATTACCTGGAAAAAACTACTTTATTTAGGACAGTTTATTAAGCCATTTGTGCCTTTGGGTCATGTCGGTTTTGGTCCTTATATTGCTTCCATTTCTTAAAAATTATAAGAATCTTGTTAGAGAGTACAATGCAACCTTGCAACACATCCTGGGAATGGACAGCTAAAGCATAGAAAAGCAGCAAGGCAAAGGGGACATGGGAAAAAGAAGTAAGAGGAAATATATTCTTTTGTTTCCCTTCCCTGTTCTTATTTTGCCACACATACAAGGCAGAACAAGTTTGTGCCACAGAAGGAGCAAGAGTAACTCACAGTCTGAAAAATAAAATCTGTCTGTTCAGCTGCAAGAATTTGGTAAGATTGCTAAATGAAAATCAGTATTGAAATATTATTCTGAGAAGCTAAAGAAGAGAAGCAAATCTCTGGTAGCCTGTCTGCCTTCCTGTAGCTGCTGGTAACTTGTGCTGCGTCTGAATCCACTGTGCCATGCCATGCGATGTTTCACAGAGCCTCAGAATCAGCAGCCCCTCCACTTTCTGCAGCTCCAGAGTCCCATTGGCTGGAAAGAAAAGCAGAGGCGGAGAGTGCCCTGAATATTTTTCTCTTCCACACACAGTAAAACAGGCAGCCAACTTGCACTGCCTGACAGCGAGACTGGTGCTTGCAGTTTGAAAATAGTTCCTGCTCCGCAGCAGTCACCTGGACATTTTATGATCGCATCTCTTTAATGGAAAGCACCAAAAAAGCCTTGCAGCATCCCAGTGAACTAAACAGGAACTGACCATATGGGAGAATCAAACATAGAGACTGTTGGGACTCTGTGACATAGATCACCAAGGTAAATGTGATGATGATCAGAAACTGTGTATATAAGGGTGTAAACCAGTTCTTCTGAGTCTGAAATCTTATTTTTTCATAGTAGTTGAAAGTGTTCTGAACTGCTGCCTGCCTCGGTCCTAGCTTATTTTTCTCTTTTTTCTCAAGCTGAAAAACCAAAGGAGGTTTTCAAAGGAATGCAAAAGGAACAGGAGTTTTAAAAGCAGGAAGCTGAAAGGGATCTCCATAAGATGAATTTCACCCAGCACCGTGGGACACTCCAGCCTCTCCATTTCTGGAACCACAGCTACAGACTGCACGGAGGAGCCAGCGAGCCCAATGCCAAGGGCCACTCCTCGGGAGGCTGCTACGAGCAACTCTTTGTATCCCCCGAAGTGTTTGTGACTCTGGGCATCATCAGCTTGCTGGAGAACGTCTTGGTCATTGTGGCGATAGCCAAGAACAAGAACCTCCATTCACCCATGTACTTCTTCATCTGTAGCTTGGCAGTGGCTGACATGCTAGTGAGTGTATCTAACGGATCCGAAACCATTGTCATCACGCTGCTCAACAACACAGACACAGATGCACAGAGCTTTACCATAAACATTGACAATGTCATCGACTCGGTCATTTGCAGTTCCTTGCTTGCATCAATTTGCAGTCTTCTCTCAATAGCAGTGGACAGGTACTTTACTATCTTTTACGCCCTCCAGTATCATAATATCATGACAGTGAAGCGTGTAGGGGTTATCATCACGTGCATCTGGGCTGCCTGCACAGTCTCGGGCATTTTGTTCATCATTTACTCTGACAGCAGTGTTGTCATCATCTGCCTAATCAGCATGTTCTTCACTATGCTCATTCTCATGGCATCCCTCTATGTCCACATGTTTATGATGGCTCGTATGCACATAAAAAAGATTGCTGTTCTTCCAGGGACTGGCCCTGTTCGCCAAGGGGCCAACATGAAAGGGGCCATCACTCTCACCATCCTGATTGGAGTTTTTGTTGTGTGCTGGGCTCCATTTTTCCTACACCTGATTTTCTACATCTCCTGCCCCTACAACCCTTACTGTGTGTGCTTCATGTCCCACTTTAACTTCTACCTCATCCTCATCATGTGCAATTCCATCATTGATCCACTTATCTATGCATTCCGGAGTCAGGAGCTGAGGAAAACATTCAAGGAGATTATATGCTGCTGTAGCCTGAGAGGGCTTTGTGATTTCCCTGGCAAATATTAAACCAAATGGATGGATATATTACTGTGTGTGCACAACAGGCAGCACACATTTCCAAGCCTTCGGATCCTCTTTCTCAGCAGAATTTGGTTTAAATCTTTAAGAGTGAGCACCTCTTTCTGTCTCCCCTCCCTCTCATTCTTGTGTCCCATTCACGTGGAATTCATATTTCTGTATAATGTTTATGATGTCTATAGTTTGTAATTTATTTGGCTGGAAAGAGAAGTAGCACTTCATCCCAGTTTGTAAGTAAGCAAATAAATGTAATGATGAATGTGAAATAGTAACAAACATGAGCAGCTATATATTCCAACTGCTGACAAAATAAATATCTTGCCTGACTTACAGTACATATTGGCTGATATTTTTCCTTGTTCTGTTGAAGTAATTATAGCTATCCACTACATTATATTCAGCTAAGAATAGAACATGTGCTTCTACATTAGTGGATTAAAGGTTCTCTGGAATTAGAAAGCAGATTTTTCAGAAGGCTAGTGAAACCAACAAGTTGTATTTATTCATTTTGAACTCTTTTTGTTTTGCTTCACAGCAGGAATTCTGGTTTTTTTACAGTTATTGCCCACAAGAGGATTTTTCAAACACTTGCTACACAGCCAGTTGAATGCTTGGGCTTTGGGCTGGGTTTGTTTTCAAGATGATGATTTCTGTATGTCTGAGAGTACCTTTTTGCAAAACTTAAACTGTTCCCTGGAGCGTCGGGTAATCCCGGATATGTCTGCTAGACCGGCATCCAGATAGACTAGCTCCCTTCATTTGGCCATGAAACAGGTACAGTATTAACTTTGACAGTGCCAGCAGCAGTGTAAAAATTCCCTGAGAGATTTACCTGGTGAAGATAAAGAGGGAAGTTCAGTTGGAACACTCAGTCCTTGTTCTGAGGTGCTGTGGGGAATAAGGACTCCGTGCTCCAGATGAAAATACATCCTTGTTGAAAACCAGCTGCCCTCTGTTCTGAAGTGTGCTGTTAGCAGATGGGATCGACTGTCGGGATCTTTACACAGGAGTCAAAGCAGGTGTTAATTTGGCCTGAGCACCTCAGCCCATACTGTGAGGCATATGGGCTTTGGAGGGGCAGTGCTATCACATGGAACGAGTGCCTGCTGATGGCTCTGGTTACCCATGCTCTGCATCTGGCAGCTGCTTGAGTTCAATTCATCTTTGCAGGCATCTACTTGATGTGTTCTCAGTTTCACCCTAAAATTCCACTCTCTTCACAGGTTGTTTTAAGGATTTTGGGTCCCTGGTATTAGCACTTTCGGAGGCATTTAAAGTATAAATGTGACTACACAGGATTCTGTGAAACTGTCCCATAACATCTTGACAATATCAGCTTCTGTGTAAGGACAAAGAAAAAGTAATTTATGTATTCCCAGAAAGTATAAAACATAGTGAAACTTGTAGAAGGTCTGGAAAGTTCTGATTTAAAAACTCAAAATTAAAAGTAAAACACAACTCAGGTTTTAATCTTGAATGCTTGATTTTACCAAGATGAACAGTGAATGAATGAAAAACAGGATGATCAGTCCTGTTTGTTTTCTTGGAAACAGATTGTTCTCTCCAGCTGCTTGTTTCTTCATTCAAGAAAAACTTAAAATGAAAAGCTATTCAAAGAGACCAATGTTTGCTATCTCAGATTCTCCAGACAGAAGCTGATATTTCTGTTGTGGGTAACTTTTCAGGATATCCTTAAACTGTGACATTTGGTCCTCTGTTAAAGAGCATGAAGGACTTAGGGTGAGTCTTAGTGTTTTTAACTTCAACTATTTACAGGAAGAGCAAGAAAATAATTTGACTTTGTGCATCAAAGTCCCTTGGTAGACCAGCAGCACCAAAATCAGGTCTCCTACAGCCCACTCTTGTGCTTGGGCCAATCCAGAGACACACACCACTATTGCCTTTTCTGAGCTTTAACAAATGATATTTCCACATCATAACCGTTGCAATGTGAAGGATGTTGAAATATATTTACTACATTAACTCTACTATTTTCTTCTGGAAGAAACTATAAATATTTCAATAGTACCTGGTTCCATTGTGTAGAGAATAAAAAATGCCAAAGAAGGAGAATTAAAGCCCAAGCAGAGAAAGAAATGAATGTATTTAAATTAATATTCTATCCAAAAATTCAGTAGGCTTTACTAAAGGCCTTTCCTTCTCCCACAAGACATGTTCCAAAATGCTCAGGTAGTAACGAAAGTAAATACTGATGCCAGTTTAAACAAGGCATAAATCCTACTTGATCTTTGCATTGCATCACTTTCTATAGCTGTTTTAGGACAGTAAATTACCACACTGGGGGCTCCAGCTTCTCCTTTTGTAGTTTGTGGGTGCAGAGAGGGCCCCAATGAAAGTGTCCAAAGAGAAAGATACTACCTTAGGTGCTCTGAACATTACCTTGAAAGTCTCTATTTCTCCCCTTAAGATGTACAAGGAGCAGATACCTCTAAATTCTGAAGAGGTTTTGTTTCAAAAAACCCCAGTGTGTATCTCTTTTATGCTTATTTGGACTAAGACTAGTCAACACAGTTGTGACCCCGTAAGTTCTAAATTTCATTTATAAATATAATTTTTAAAACTAGCTTATTCTAGAGCTTTGGCAGCTCTGAGCCTGCTTAGCAGCACTTCTGTGTTTATTTCATAAAGGTAAATGTATATACTTTTTTTTTTAATGGAGTTTCTAATTAAAGAGGACTTTCTCATTTCATGGTGTCATTTTGGAGAATGCAATTCATTGAAATAGCTGGAACACCTGCCACATAGATAATTTTCCTATTCCAAAATAGTCTGTTTCTTCTGAGTAGCCGAATCAGTTTTCCAGAACCATAGAGATTATTGTTGTGAAATATAAATAAATTAATCTAGCTTGTTGGAGAGGAGGAGGAGTGGAGGATTATTTTCCACAGTCAATTTTCTGAAGCTTTGTTCTTCTATTTGAAAATCTTCCAAGAAAATGTGATTTCTTTCTTTAAATGACCGGGACTGTAATTGCTTTAGCACTTAAGATTTCGGTCATGTTAGGTAACTGTAGTGGGTTGACCCTGGCTGGATGGCAGGCACCCACCAAAGCTGCTCTCTCATTCTCCTCTGCAGCTGGACAGGGGAGAAAAAATATAATGGAGGGTTCATGAGTTAAGATAAGGACCAGGAGAGATCACCCATGAGTGATTTGTTCATGAGTAAAACAGACTCGAATTAGAGATATTAACTGAATTTATTACTAACAAAATCAGAGCAGGATAATGAGAAGTAAAATAAGACCTTAAAAACACCTTCCCTCCACTCCTCCCTTCCTCACTCCCTCACAGCTCTACCTTTTCCCCCAGTGGCACAGGGAGACAAGGAATGGGGGTTACAGTCAGTTCATCACACTTGCTCCTGCCACTGCTCAAGGAGAGGAGTCCTTCCCCTGCTGCACCGTGGAGTCCCTCCCACAGGAGACAGTTCTCCATGAACTTCTCCAATGTGAGTCCGTCCCACAGGCAACAGATCTTCACAAACTGCTGCAGCAGTGTGGGTCACTTTTCCATGGGGTGCAGTCCTTCAGGCACAGCCTGCTCAAAAGTTGGTCTCTGATGGAGTTAAAAGTCCTACCAGGAAACTGTTCCACTGTGGGCTCCTTTCTCCACAGGTCCACAGGTCCCAGCAGGAGCCTGCTCCAGCATGGGTTTCCCACAGGTTCAGAGCCCTCTTTTGGGCATCCACCTGCTCCGGTGTGGGTCTGCTCCACAGGCTGCAGGAGGATCTCTGCATTCCCATTGACCTCCATGGGCTGCAGGGGCACAGCTGCCTCACCATGGGCTGCACCAAGGGCTGCAGGGGAATCTCAGATCCAGCGCCTGGAGCGCCTCCTGCCCCTCCTTCTGCACTGACCTTGGTGTCTGCAGAGTTTTTCATCACACATATTCTCACTCCTCTCTTCTCTGGCCACAGTTAGATCTGCACAGTAACTTCTGATCTCATTCTTCTTAAATAGAAGCCATCATTGTCATAGTTTCTAACTAGCTCAGCCTTGGCCAGTGGCATGTCTGTCCTGCAGCCGGCTGGCATTAGCTCTGCCAGACCTGGAGGAATCTTCCGGCAGCTTCTATAGAAGCCGCCCCGTAGACCCTCCGCTACCAAAGCTTGTTGATGCAAACCCAATACAGTAGCAATGGCATGTTCCTCTGCGGCAAGGAAATGGTTTTGTCTCCAATTTACAGGTGTAAGGATTTACATTTTCACTTCTGCTGAAAAAGAGAGAGTCTAATGGATTTATTCATCCTTCTAGAATGAAGTCTTTTTCTGAGCTGGAAATTGATGGTAGTGTTCTCCACATCTTCCCAATAAGTGACTTTAATGTTACACACAAAACTTTTGAAGGAAATGTCTTTCTTCTTCAAGAGGAACATTTCTTTAGCTTTGAAGTAGTTTTATAACAAAGCAAAAGACTTGGAAAAGCACTTAGAGGCTGTAGTTTGTCTCAGTACAGCAGATTCTGAATGATGATCCAAAATCCCTTTTACACCTGAAACATGCTGTTATCTGGAAGCAAGGAGAAATGCTCTGATAGATTCACATAAGTAAATGTGCAGCAGTGCTTTCAGTTATGCTTTTAAGAGATGTATGGAGTACATGTTATTAATGTAATCCTAAAATTACGCCGTTGCTGTTAAACTGAAGCTATTATATACTGTGTTTATTGGTGCTTCCTTCATCCTCCAGCTTAATTCAGGTGAAGAACTTTGGTCCTGATGTTATTTATAATACACTGTATTTCTTATAGGCTTGCATAAGTGTTGCAGTCTCAATCCCACTGGAAGGAACTCTCAGAAAATATACCCTTGGCCATGAAATCTTCAATGTTCATCCAGAAAATACCTTAGATTATAAATTAATATTCTGATCCCTTTCATCATATTTCAAGTATCATAAAGTTTTCTCTTTGGATAAAATACTTTTCTCACTTACTAAAAAAAGGCTTCGCAGGTCACAGGAACCCTCTACTACTACTACAGATGCTCATTGTCATATAAGCCAGGTTATGAATTAATCCTTCTTGGCTTTTTTTTCCCCAATGGTTCTGTTTTCCTAGCTGTTTTCCATATTTTTGCTCACTTTGTGCATTTACAAAGACATTTTCATATCACCTCCTTCAAGTTTTTAATGTAAAAGTATTCATTTGTTCTGCTTTTCCTGGTTTTGCTCCCTTGCAAATATTGTTAATTTGTTTCAGTTATTAGCCTTCATGCTTGGTCT
The DNA here is from genome assembly GCA_013397845.1 of Melanocharis versteri. Classification (NCBI taxonomy): domain Eukaryota; kingdom Metazoa; phylum Chordata; class Aves; order Passeriformes; family Melanocharitidae; genus Melanocharis; species Melanocharis versteri. The sequence goes on from VZTG01010322.1 coordinate 539,498, forward strand.
ATTTCCGGATTTGTGTATTTCTGCACTGCCATCAGTCTGAGTTCTCCAAGCCATCCCCTGTGTGTACGGTGGGGTTTCCTTTGCTCAACAGCAAAACCCCACCCAGTTGCTTGCTCATGCCCCATGAGTGGGATAAGGGGACAAAACAGGAAGAATAGGAATGAAGAATCTCACGGGTCTGGATGAAAACAGGATTATCATTTGCCTATCCCTATCACAGACAAAACAGACTTGATTTGGGAATAATGAACTTAATTTATGCCAAATTCAAATATTTGCTTAGTGATTCAGCTATTGGGAAACAAATACGAACACTCAAATAACACCATTCTTCCTCAGTGCTTCTCAGCTACAACCTCACTCCTTCACTCTCAACCCCTCCACCTCCTCCCCCCGAGCAGTGCAGGGGGATGGAGAACGGGGAACCATGGCCAGCCCACACCAGCTCCTCTCTGCCACTTCTTCCTCCTCACGCTTTTCCCTGCTCCACCATGGGGCCTTCCCATGGGCCGCAGGGAAACACCTGTCCCAGGCTGGCTGAGGGGCTGAGGCGTGCCCTGCGCTGGAGCTGCTGGAGCTGCTGGAATCGGCTGTGTCAGGCTCAGGGCAGCCCCCCAGCACTGCCACCACCACCGGGGCACCTGTGCTGGGCACAGCATGGCAGCGGCCAACGCTGTCAGCAGCATGTCGGGTGCAGTCCCATTGCTCTGTACATTTTAGTTAAGTCTCACAGCAAACTCCTCACCTAAATCATATGCTTCTTCCATAGTGTCTCTTTTGTGTTTTGATTTTTTTTTCCCTGAGATGAACTAATCGGCACAAAATGCTCCCTTCCAGGGCTTTTTCCTGCTGAAGATTTCTCACTGTGGAGTTTCAAAAGCTGTTATTAGCTTCTGAATTAATGTCTTTGAACATTGTACTGTTGAACCCAATCTTATTTCTATTATTTCAATCCTCAAAACTATCCACTTTCCCGAACTGATGCTCAGATAGTGCTTTATGTGGAAATGGCAGCCAGACTTGCAACACCGAGTTCTGTCCCCGGCACATCCCTCTGGACACAGGCCTGCAGGACCCGCAGACGAGGCTGCAGCCCCCCTGTAAGCAGGGGGTCCATTGTAAATCTTGCTTATGTTGTGCCACGCATTGATGAAAAGTCGTTTACATAGTCTTCCAGGTGGCCAAAAGAAAACCGAAAATCATGTAGGTGTGCAATTTGCTGTACTTTAATATTTTTGAAACAAACATGCAATAGCTTATTAGAGCTTTATTCTTTGTAAAAGGCAGCAGGTGAGTAAAGAAACAGAAGTCCAAATACATTTGGAGCCACTACCAGCAGAGTATAAACAAAACACTTAATTCCTGCAATAATCTGCAGCGGCCATTTTGAAGTGCAGAGGAATTAAAACATATTATGAACATAATATTTGCTATAAAAAAAACATTCTCGTGCCATAACATCTCTGTGCAGTTCTGAGATTTCTTCTCATGCAAGCTCAGGTCATGCAGAGTTCAACATACACCCCTCAAGTACATCATAAAAAACACTCAACAAGGTTTCTAAAGCTGTATTGAGAATAGCATGAAAGCTGATTTATTAAAAAAAAAGTCAAACTTTGTTTTCTGCTGGAAAGGGGAGACAAAAGAAGATGTCTGAATCAAAAAAAAAAGTTAAAAAAATTAAATTGCTGCCATTAAGGTAATCACTTTTCACACTCTCCCAATTTAGCCTTTTCCAAGTGAGTCTGAAAGCTTCCTGGAAAACAGGAACTGTGTGGATATCTCTCCAGAGATTTAACTGTCTGTACACTATCCTGCCAAGCTCTGATTGACTCGAGGGTTTTTACATTAAAGCACTGAAAGTCATCTTACGGTGTACACCATACATTATCACTGATGCTTCAAATTATCTGAATACACAAGCAACCACAGTAAGACTGGAAAAAAATCCTGGCTGTGCATGAAGACAAACGCAAATAATGCAGGTTGGATAAAAATAAATCTTTACTTGTTATCCTAAAGTTTTTTCTGGGGAGATGAGGTGAGTGTAATTGCTTTCCTATTATTACTATCTTCAGCTTCACCCAAGGAAATACAGTGCTCAAAATAATACAGACAAACCTAATTACCCCTCTAAAACAAGGATTGTGCTTCTCTGTAAGAACTGTCTCCAGGTCGAATAGGATATTATTCTATGCAATATTAAAGGTATCACTGGTAGAAATTCTCCCAATTTTTTGTACAGTGTATCACTGCACACCAGTACCACTCAGTTTGGGACTCTCCATCACCAAATAGCTGCCCAAGGCAAAGGACTGAGATAGTGACTCTTCTGAGGGGCCAGCTGAAGCAAGAGATGACCCATTTTCATTGTTTTTCAAACAACCTCTTTCAGACTTGAAAATCTGCTGGCATATCAGGAATGCAATACCCAATATTTGGGCATTTCAAGGGAGATTAAACTATGGATTTGGACTGTTAATTCTGTTCTGGCCCCAGCAGGGAGAATCCATATCTGTGAAGCATTCCTTCAGGAAATCCCATGTTTCCCACTGCCTTAGAGGAACCAGGTGACCCTGGCTGTTCCCTTCCCTGAAAGCAATGGATAGCACTTGTCTGGCTAAGGAGAATGGGGCATTGGTAAAAACTCAGAGGTAAAATCTGAGCAAACTAGTTTGATTTTAGTTCAGGTTATTTTCTAAAGATGGTTTCATGCTTTTACAGGCCTTTGAAGGGGTCGTGTTTCACAAATGTCTTTGTACCAACTTCAGAACTACTGTCCCAGTAAGAGCTTTGTCAGTAATACAACCTGTGCTAAAATGAAAGGAATATGGAACTTTATTCACCCTGTGCATGCCATAAAATACATGTATTTTAGCCAGGTATTACCTAACTTTTAAGAAGGCTTTACCTACTTGGGAATACCAGCCATAGAGAACTTAATATCTCTGATTTTGGATGCCACAAAGTTAGGATCCTTTGTGTATCCAAATATCCTGAATGCTCAAATATCCTTTGAGTATTCAAATATTGTGGTCTCCTTATGAAACCTCAGTCACTTCTGCCACATGCAGTGCCTTAGTTATCAAACACAGAATTACAAACGGGGCACCATCTGATCCATTCCCAACTTTGAAGATTCTTTTGATCTCAACTATTTTAGCTCTGAAAGAAATGTTGTGATGGTCTGCAAAGAACTGAAATGTTCATGATGCTTTACACCACATAATTTGGCTGTATGTAGATATTGAAAAATACTACCAGGGACATTAATGGGATGAAGAGTTCATTTCTCCCTTCAAATAACCGTTATTTTTTGATTTGTCTGTGGGAGTAAAATCAATGAAGTGAATAAGATGCTGTCTTGTTAAGTGAAATTTAGATAGAAAGAGGCTTTTTGAGGCAGAGTCCAGGATGCTCTTTTACTTTTAATGAGCCAAATGAGGTTTTCTAATGAATAAGCTAATGGAATCCTGGGCTGCATCAAAAGCACATGGCCAGCAGGTGATTCTACCTCTCTACTCTGCTCTGGTAAGACCCCACCTGGAGTGCTGCATCCAGCTCTGAGATCCCCAGCACAGGAAGGACAGAGACTTGTAGGAACAAGTCCAGAGGAGGCCATCAAGATGATTAGAAGGATGGAGCTCCTCTCCTGTGAGCAAAGGCTGAGAGAATTGGGTTTGTTCATCCTGGAAAGAGAAGGCTTTGGGGTTACCTAATTCTGGCCTTCCAGTACCTGAAGGGAGCCTACAAAAAAGGTGGAGAGGGACCTTTTGCAAGGGCATGCAGTGCCAGGACGAGGGGTGATGGCTTATAACAGAGAGCAGGTTTAGGCTAGATATTAGGAGGAAATGCTTTATTGTGAGAGTGGTGAGACACTGGAAGAGGTTGTCCCAAGAAGTTGTGGATGCCCCACAACTCCCGGAAGTGTTCAAGGCCAAACCAGATGGAGCTCTGAGCAACCTGGTCTAGTGGAAGGTGTCCCACCCCATGGCAGAGGGATTGGAACTAGACAGTCTTAAAGGTCCCTTCCAACCCAAACCATGATTTTATGACTCTCTGATTTATCTCCTTTCTAGATGGGATAACATACACGTCCTCTCCCAAGTTGCTTCTACTCCAAATGAGCTGTCACTTCAAATAAATAGTTAGTAACTGTGGAAGTAGATTTTTACATGCCAGAAATATTAAAGAAGTGACACTTTATTTTATCTGTATTACCACTGGGCATTTTAGTTTGCAACCACAGAGATACTTTGGGAAGAGCTATCTCTTCAAATTTCTATATTTTAACACTGCCAGCATAACCACCTGTCATGGAATTAATTACAATTGTTTTTGATGTTTCATCAATCATGGAGCTCGATCTCAAACATCGAAGGTTCACCTGCCATCTTCATCCATCTTTTGCTTCAATCTTGTGATTGCTATTCAAATCTTGGGACACTCAAGGGATAAAGGTGTAGGTGCTTAATGGAAAACTTTAATTTATTCTGAAAAATACAGTTTTTAACTGTCATTTAGAAGGATGTTCTGAGCTCAGGAAATTTCAAAGAGAGATGCTCAGGGAGATGAGCAATTCCTTGTGTATCTGGGTAAACAAAGAAAAGCAGAGTTTTGAATTTGTGCCCTGAGGTACAACCTTCCCCCCCCCCCCTCCCCCCCCCATGATATTGTGGATACAGCAGGTTAGCCAGCCAGTGCCTTATGAGACACTGTGAAAACGTGTCTTCATAAGGCCTCCGTTTTCCCACAGGATATGGAAAGAAAAGGTAAAATACATTCACAACCTTTCTCACCCTTCTGTGTTGCTTTAAAAAATAATGAAAAAATTTTCTTGTGGAAAAATGCAATTTACTACAAAATCATTAAGTCCTTATTTAAGTCAGAAGAGATCTGAGTTCCTCGTGGGCTATATTTCTTGCCTTCTGATACTTAGTCTCTTAACCTGAATATTGTAATCGTCATATATTCTTATTTTCATTCCTCTAAATAATATCAGTGAAACTTCCTGATTTGATGTATCTGCTGCCTAATGAATGAATTAAAAATGCAGCCAGAAGTTATGATGTCTGTTTGGCATCCCTCTTTTCTGTTGCAGTGCCTTTACTGACGACCAGGAAATCTCAGCTGTAAATATTAATTTACTAATGATGACAGTGGGGGCAAGAAAAGACATTTGTATGTGTTCTTTCATTTATTTTCTGGTTTAAAGGCATCAAACATCTTTTTGTGATACAGTTGCTATAGCCTCTGTTTTAACAAAGGACCAGCCTCAAAAAGATTGGATGTGATTTAGGTAAAAAATTAATTAAGCCCAACTCATCAGAATAATACTGCTTCTATAAATCTGACAGCTACTTAGGCTCAAAGTGAACTGCAAGCTGTACAGTAAGCTGTGACCTGGTGGCTCCAACTTTAGCTTATAACACTATTTGTTGTAGGGGCCATTTTCTGATTTAATTTCATGAAGGAACACATGAAGGTGATACAAGGAGGTAAAACTTGTCACATCTTTCAAAATACAGGCATTCTTTTTTTCTTATTAGATGCTGGGACTGCAGAATGAAGATTCTGTGGTTTTGCCTTTTTTTTTTT